>WOFM01000486.1:0-65844 GCA_011428145.1 Ericerus pela
GTAAAATTTATACCCTTTTTTGAGTTTTATGAGAGAAAATTGGTTCATTAATAACTATCGATAATATGCATAGTTTTTATTTTTTGTTGGGACCACAAATCCTCTTTCCCTCACACTCATGCAAACCCTTAACATTGCTCATTTTTATCTTTTTCACATTTATACTCACAGCTACACTGTTACTTTTTTCACTATTCATTCTTTTGTCTCAATACAAGTTCATACTCTGAATATCTTCGTACTTGGCACCTTACATGTATGATCTGCTTCAATTACACACTTCTGAGATATAACTTCGTGAACATCTTTATTATTTTCTGTTGGACACAGTCCATGTAACTCTCATAATCTCATTATACATTTAGTAATACTGATTATACATATGTACAATTATATTTTCTCATACCTTCGTACACTATCATGAATAAGTGGGGACTTTTTACCTTTTGTTGAGAGGTGGACAAGGATGTAGAGAGAAACCGCATTTATTCAGTGACTAGCAAGTCAAAGTAACAGAGTGTATGAATCCCAGGATTCAGTATATTGTAACCAGTGTTACCACATAGTCATATACAAATATGTACAACATTAATCAGTATAGGTATATGTATAATATAGAGATGTGTTGGTTGACCGAGAACTAATTCATTTGAACTAATCTTTTGAAAGACCTAAATGAACGAGACCGAAAGATGATAATGAACTATTTCATTTTGAACTAAAAGATATTATCAAATCAAAGTTATATTGTATAGACAAACAAGCTAGTTCACTCTTATAGTCACAGCATTGTAGTTAATCACTGGATGAGTGAATTTTTTATCAATCACTAAAAAACGAAATGAAATAGTTAGCGTTTTTGGGGAATGAAATGACTTCTTTTATACGCAAGTATATCTATATATAAGAATTATATATAGATATACTCGATTTTAAAAGAAGTTATTTCATTCCCTGAAAGGCTTTCTATGTCTGAAATTAACTATGTATAGAAAATGTATACGAATCAGCTCTCCACATGAAATAATACATACTCAAAGGTTTGATTCATGCAGCTCATTTTGTTCATTTTGAACTAGTTCACTGAACTAGTTCATTCAGAAGACTGAGACCTGTTGAACTAAATCCACCAAATGAACTAAAACGCGCATCTCTAGTATAATATTATAGTTGTAGGTTGTCTCAGGTAGAGGGTGGTTGTGAGGGAATCGAATCCCAACACCTTTCAAACCACACGTCTCTATGTAATTTGTAACTGCTTTCATTCACCTTATTAAACTTGTCTTATTATATTCTTTTGTGATTTTTTGCATGGAAATACGATTCACAGTTCAGAAACCTACTCACATTTTCTACAATAATTGTGAATATCTGATCTACAATCTCTATATTTCTTACGATCGATTAATCGATAGTGAAAAATTTTTGACTATTGGAATCACTTAACTAGTTCTAAGTCATGTTGAGCACAAGAATTTCCAATTCCTGTTCCCAGAAATAATTCCTGGGAATTTTAGGTTTTGTTCTCAGCTCAAAACTTCCCAAGAATTCCCTCTTTTTTTTGCTTTTTTTTTATGAGATAAATGAAGGCCCTAGCCAGGCACATGCAACATATTCACAGATATGTTTAACTTTGATAAAAATTACCTGATTAGCACAAGTATCAATGCACAAAATGTATAGCATCAGTACCTGAATGTTCTCTTTTGCAATGCATCAGAGCCCAAATTTCTCTTTTGTAACACATTAGTGCTGAAATAGACAAGATTTTTCATCAAGTTTCTGAGTCTGACTACCATATTCTCAAACCTCACTTTTTATAAAGAAGTACTTTAAAAACTTTTGGCCAATTAACATCTTATGGATAAAATGAAGGAAAAGTGGCTGTTTATGATAAGTGATATTTCAGAATATGATTGTTAATGTTTTCATCTAAGACTTATTGTACACTAGCACCTGTATTTTAAAACAGTACATAAGTAAAGATTC
The DNA here is from genome assembly GCA_011428145.1 of Ericerus pela. Classification (NCBI taxonomy): domain Eukaryota; kingdom Metazoa; phylum Arthropoda; class Insecta; order Hemiptera; family Coccidae; genus Ericerus; species Ericerus pela. Next base: position 1,990 of record WOFM01000486.1, read on the forward strand.
GCTAGTTATGTATATTTTATAAGTGACTCCCATGTATACGTATAGGATAAACCTGGAGGAACAAGTACTTAAGTCTTACCTAAGGTTAAGAAATATTCTATAATACAGGTATTGCATTTTGATGAGGTTGTTCGTTTAAAGAAAAATAAGATGCACTCTTACTTTGATGTTTATTTTGCAAATGGAGGATGCCAACATTTTAGAATAAGAATTAGAACAGAAATCAGTAAGTCACAAATGATGTTTACAAGTACTACCAATGGTGGAGGCGCAAATAGTAATAACATCATTGATATACAGTGTTGACAGGAGTGAAGTAGTGTAAGTGCAGAAGTACTTAGCTCTGTTTGACAGGACTACACCAACTTACAATAACCAACACCAGGAGGGCAATTCCACAAATGTGTGAATGTTATATGACTTTGCGCCAAGTTTTACTTGAATATTTGTGGAACATCCCTACCAGTGTAAGTTTTATACAATATGTCTTGTCTCTGTGAAAAACATTATAAGTGATAAAATAACCAGGTCTTTATTTTTTCATTTTGATTTAATGAATTTAATTAGTTTCTGCATTCTAAGAGTGATATAAAATGAGTATAACTATTTTCAGTTATGAAAAAGTCATAAAAAGTCATTTAATTAATAGAAAGAAATAAAGACCAAGTTATTTCATCACTTATAATGTGTTTCATGAAAACAAGACATATTGTACATCATGGCCATTGACTGAATATAGGTGTACAACATCTATTTACTTGTTTTGAGGAAACTTAAAATATAATTTTCTTGATTTCTGGAAACTGACAAAATGGGAAATTCTTATTTATAAGTTTTTTATAGCGAGTAAAAAGCTTTCTGACTTTTCTGAAAAACAAATTTTGTAAATATAACAAATAAACTTTAAAAGAAAATATTCATCATCAAATTATCCCCAACTGATAATAAAATTAATAGTTTTCACGGTTTTTTGGATTGGTGCTGAGACATCTGAAATCCTATATAGTCTTCCCCCATATCACCATACAAATTACAACCTTATTCTCATATTTAGCCTAGAAAATAGCTCTAAAATTATAAGTTTATACCACACCACACCACAAAATAAACAAATTAAATATTAACACAGATGAATTTCCCATTCTACGAAATATACAAATAAGTTTTAACCGTTGACTTTTATACATTGTGGTGACAAGTAGATTTTAAACATAATCAACGATGAACCAACGAATCTTGTCCTCCCTAACTGTTCACGACTTCAGTTTTATTCTCAACAATTAGTCTTGTTTTTGACGTGAATGTTTTCCATTTGTCATGAATTTTTTGTATGTTTATGACATAATACAGTTTTTGTTTGACATTTTACGTCCTTTTATTCTCCATTTTGGAGACTGTTTTTACCAAAACTTATTTGAAAGATGAACACTTAACAAAATCATTTCCTGTTTTCCCTCTAACTGTTTTCAGTTTCAACAGTGGATATACTCAATCAGAATCCATTGGTTTATCAGACATTCAGAAACCACAAAGGTGTACAAAAATAAAGAACTGCATGACCAAGACTATGTTTTATTTAACTGTAAGTATTCTTCTCTGTACTAAACGTGAATTGTACTGATGGGTTGGCCTACTTATAATATTCGCATATATGAAATCACCCGACACATTACATAGGCCTTGGGAGCTTTCTCAGGTAGATGGTAACTTGACTGATTGGGTTAACTTATGAGTTCTCAATTTTACAGTCTTTTGAAAATTCTAAATATACTTTATTTTGTGAATTCAAACCCCGTACTACGGATATGTGTTTGTTTTCAGACATCACAGTGCAAATAAACAAATGTGAAACATGGTAAATTGGAATAACTCATCTGTTTTCAGAATTTTTAACCAGACTGGAGTAACTGAAAACTGAATGTTAAGAAAATTAAAAATTCTGAATTCTGAATATTCAAAAAAACATGCAAACACAATCAGTGTCTGAAAACATGTTTTCAGTTAAAACATTAAAATACTATTCAAATCTGACATCAGTTTTGTCAAATCTTAAAAAACTGGAAGCATGCAAACAGACCTAGAAAGTCTGCCAAACCTAATGAAGAAAACATTTTCCACCAAAAATTTATTTCTTTTTTAACACACAATGGTGTGTTAGTAATATACAGATCTTCTTTTCTTCACAAATATTACTCCAAATTGTTCTTCAACTAGTCATTTTTTTTTATTGGGTATTAAAAAAAAAAGTATACACAAGGAATTGGCTACTACAGACAATAGGAATCAAAACCCTTTAAAGCAGTGGTTACAAGAGAAATGTTTACTAGTTTCTAATTAGCCATTTTTGTACTATAGCCTCTTGTGACCAACCACTTGCCTCCAACTTGCTCAAGTTGATTATGTTTAACTTTCTTGCATATTAGCAGCAAATTTAAAGGGAGCTAGTCAACATGCTTCATGTGACTGCCACTTAAGAAAGGATTGTTTGCTACACACACAAAAAAAAGTGAATGGTACTATATTTTTTTGTTCTTTCTCAGACTTGGATCCTTCAACAACAACAAAATTCGTTGGTGGGATCCATTTCTCTGATACAAGTATGGTGGAAAAAATTTAATATTGGTTTATCAGTTTGTTACGATAGTATATATTTACAGTCAATGATCATGGCAAATGGTAAAGAATAAAATGCAATAATACTCTTGATGTATGTAGAATACAGGAACTGGTGATTCACTTACATAACCAGAATTCAAAAGAAATGTATAGATACAGAAACAGGAACTGTGCCATTATAAAAGAAATACAACCCACTTAATATAGTAATCCTGGTTGAACTATTTTTGCCTCGGCTTCCTCATTGGTGAAAGAAACTTTATCATTCACTAATTCAGGGTAGGGATTGTAACCCCAACCATAATCAGAACAATAACTACTAAAAACTTTAACAAACTTACAACATTAATTTGGGAACTGATAACTGAAACAACTAGTGATCAGTATCAGTGGCTGAAGCTGATTACAATTAATGTGATAACATTTTCATATTATTTGAATTTAATCCACCGATGGATTCTACTCGATTCACCGACCAATTTTCTTCCAGTAAATATTTTAGCTACTTAATATATTGATAAAAATTCGATTTCGATGTTAAATGGGAAATACATGTAAATAAATATCGATCTGGTTTATAAAAATTCGATATATAAAAAAATCTATATTTTTCGATGTTAAATGGAAAATGTATGTAAACCAATATCGATATTTTATCGATGTGTGAGAAAAAATAGGAAAATAAAGAAACATCGAATTTGGAAACAGATACCATATAGAAAATAAAAATGGTAACACATTAAAAAAATTTCACCTAACCAATAACTAATAATCAGTTCCCATAAAATGTTGAAACCATAACCAGAACAATAACTATAAAAAATCTGTTTTTATTGGTTTTCATAAAATATCACTATTTTGATTATTTTTTTCAAAAATTATCAATTATTTGATGGAAAATTATTGATTATAGATAATTTGAACTGGAGAAAATTTTTTTAATCTATTTTAACCCAAATTTTGTCTCAATCAATAACTGTTAATCACAACCAATAACCAGAAAAGTTGTGTTGGTAAACCAGAACAATGAACAATAACCAGTTAATTACATTTTCAACCAATAACTAGTAACCAATGTAGATTTTTATTGGTTTCCAGTAATCAATAACCCTAAAAATGTTTTGGTTATAATCCCTAGTTATAGTCATGTGAGACTATGACATCATGATTAAGTATTGTGATCTACTGACATCACAGCATGTTATCATATACTGTATTCCAACACTCCCTCCTATGTCGGGTATAGACTGTAGTCAGGGATGTCAACCCTACATCAATAGACGTAGATCTACATATTTTTGAACAAAGCTTAAAAAGCTATGTCATTTTCTACGTCTTTTTTTTAATCTACGTCTTTCTACGTCTTTTTAGGGAAAAATAATCTGTCTCAGAAGAAAATCGCATTTATTGACTAAAAATTGTTTTTTTAATCCCAAATATTTCAAAATTTTTATCAATTGTACTATTTTATACCTTACAATTCATACAACATAATAATCTCGGCATTAATATTTATAACTAATGAAAAATAAGCACAAATTCAAATCCTTTTAATTTTTATTAAAATAGGTACATAATTTTTGTCATCTATAAATGAAAAATTTATTGGTATCACACTTGATAATTAAATGATATTTCAAGTTTTAAAATTTGAATGAGAAAATATTACCAATAAATGATAATCCAACATGAAAGATGTGGAAAAAAAAGAGAAGAAAAAATAAAATGGAAAAATTTTTGAAAATTACCTTAAAACCTATAAAATATGGTCTAAAGGGCAAAATATGGCAAATATGGTCCAATAAAATGGACTCATTTTAATGTAATCTTCCTACATTGGAAAAATATTTCATTAAATCTTTGATAGCAATGATGGAAAAAAATATTTTATAACATCAAAATCCTCATCCTACTAAGTACCAATAGGTACTTAATTGCAGTTATCTTCATAAAAATGGCTTAAAAACAACTCCTAGAGGGGTCCTGTAAAAAAATTTTTTGGGGGTTCCCCCTTGACACCCCTTATTGGTTAAAGGTATCACATACTCAAAATAAGTAAAAAACTAGATCTACATCTTTTTACGTTTTTCTACATATTTTTTTTTTATAGGAAATTCTAAGGATTTTTAAAAATGAAGGTTGGCATTCCTGACTATGTTTAGTACAGAACAAAGGAACGATGTATGTAAATTATGAGAATGGTATGTAGAAATGAATAAACTTGATTGTATATTTTGAAATAACGAATTTGAAATAATATAAAATAAGCATTCCTTTAAAAGGAAAAAGGAAAGATTTTTAAAGGAATCTAAATAAAAAATTAAAATTCTAAAAGAATGTTGGATAAGTATAAAAGTAAGGAAGAGAAACAAAAATGAGCAATACTTAAGGACATTTGTTAAAAAATGTCCAATAAATAAAAAAAAAATCACATACTTAATTGGTTGTCAGTTCATTAAAATATCAGCAAAATAAGTATAATAAGTAATAATGAAAAAAAAAATTAAATTTTCTTATGATGTTTTGCTGATAGATATGTAATTAAACAAGGAAGGAACACTATAGGAACAATAAAATATGATTAACAGCATCTGTGATTTCACTGTCCTAGAAGCCATAGTTTAGGCATACATATCATAGTCTGAAAAGAAATAAAGTTATAGATCATTTATTTGACTGAAATTTATTTTTTCCAAGTGGCTTAATAAACAAATTAGTTACCTATTTGTTGATCTGATGGAAACCACTGTAGTGAAATGTTGCGATTGTGCACTTTAAATTTGATATAATGGAATGAAAGTTTAACTAAATGTTCATCTGATTTTGATAAAAATATGGCAGACTTATTATTTTGTTGGATAGTAGATGTTAGGAATATACGTTTTAGCATTTCATTTAGAGAAGTTAGGTTATATAACTAATGACATAGCAATATATTTGGCCCCTGTTGATGATAAGGCAATGTGAGTTTGTTTTTTTTGTTCTCCAAGAGATAACATCACCGAATAATGTAGCCTGTTGTTGATTTAGCGTGGGCATCATTAATGAGTAAGGATGTATCTACATAACAAAATAAATTGTCTGAAGTAGGTATTTAAAAATACATAATACTACAACAGGTCAATTTTCATCAGTTGCATTCTGTTGTTTATGAGAAAGAGTATTAACTGCGAATAATATACAAGGGCAGGTAGCATTTGTAAAGTATAGTAAGCTGCCAACTGCTTCACAAAATAAATGAAGATATGAGTAGCAAATTGAGATGCTAGGCCAATGATATTGCTTGATTCTTCTAATAAATCAAGAATGTTTAATTCCCATATATATCAATTGAATCTTCATTTAAAGATTTTGTTTTTGGTTGATCTTTAAAGGATACATTGATGAAAGGGCTATAAAAATCACCATAGATTTTCGATTCTATAAAATGTGCATGATTGGAAATAAATCATTTTCCAGTCTGAATTTCAAGTAGTAAAGCACAATTAGATTTTATTGTTAGAAAGAACAATTGTTTGCACTCTCAGCAAATTTCAATTTTGGATTTACTTCATATGCATAATTTAAACACCCAAATCTACGAATAATTTCAGAGGATTATCACGATTAAGTAGGATTTTAATTGGAGTATTGCCATTAAGCAATTGTTTGGGTGTTCTATTATAGATACAACTTGCATAATGTAGAGCAAATGGTGATAAACAATTTGGTAATCCAGAGTCAAAAAAGAGAGATCAGAGTTTTTCAAAAATATCACCATTTACTATTTCAGCCATTCCATTAAGTTCCAGTGTAGGTATAAGGAGAAGCAGTATCATGTTGAGTTTGTAGTTAGTTGATAAGTGATTTAAAGGATGTTTTATATCCTATACCATTATTTGTTTGGAGACATCCAATTTGGTTATTAAATTGACTAACATGAATTTCTTAGAGGACGGTCAAAAATTCTTCATGGACTTTAGTTTATCCACTAATACATACATACATATATATACAAATAGCTTGTAAAATCATCTAAAAATATAACAAAATACAGTTTGTTAAATGGATAACCAATTAGTTGGATTAGTCCGACAAAATTAGAATGAATAATGTTGAAAATGTTCCACTGCTTCAGCTTGAATTTAATTTAAAGAAATTTTAGTTAATTTTGCATGTTTGCAGACTTCACAATATATTGCAAAATATATATCAAATCTAAATTAACAAGATTAGGTTGTAATGGAACTAGGTTAAAACCATTACGCAAAATTTTAACTTATCCAGGTTGGATAAGAAGTTTTAAAATGTACGTACATTTACGTGCAGATATTGGCATACCCCACAAAATTAAAATTATGCAAGACGCAATGCCAAGGGATTTGGTCAAAAAATTCAACCATTTTGCACCAGATAAAATAGGGTACGATCAACATTCGCAATTCTTACACAATCGTTTTGGAGATTTGTCAAAAGTAAAGGCCAAGATCTGGTATCAGATCACAGCTTTTCCCACAGCTTTAGACAACATCTCCTCTATCCAAGATAGCACGGATGGTCTGGCTGTTCTTATCGACAGATATAGGATAATCTCCAATATTGTCGATGAAGAGCAAGTATTTAATGTAGCGGTCAAAAATTTCTACAACGATCCTACATTAATAATTTAAAAAGCAGCGAGAGACACGTCTCTCACCTTTTTTCGGCAATTTGCAAATTTATTAAAATTTTTGAGTTAATTGAGGACAGAGATGCTCCTCCTAAAAGGGATTTTGGGAACAAAAATAAAAATAACCCCCAAAATAAAAACGAAAGTAATTGAGGTAAGCCTAAAGGCAAACCTGCTTTTGCGGCTGCCATGTTTGAAAAAATGGACAACAAAAATAAAAATAAAAAGAAATGAAAAGATAACTCTAATCCTTCAAATAAAAAACAAAATAATAAAGAAAAATCTAATAAAAAAGGCAATTCTTTATCTTCATCTGTTTTAGAGGAGCAGAAGTGGGCGAGTTAGCGCCAAGTGCAAAATACTCCATTGGGAGTACTCAACACACCGCATCCGCAAGATAGGCAGTGCATTTTCTGCAAAGGAAAGCACCACCCTTTCTTGTGCACGCACCAAGCCTATAATATGCTTGAGAAGTGTATGGAGTTTTATAACGAAAATATGTTATGCAATTTATGCGCGGAATCGCATCCAGGAACGAACTGCCCGAAGAAACCGCCAAAGAATTGCAAATGGTGGCTATGCCTAGTAGAGGACCACCATTCCAATCTTTGTCCGACGGCAGACTACCCGATCACGGCTAGTAAGGTCAATAACTGGATTGCGACCTTGAAGGACAGAAGAGAACTTCTGAGTAAGTTTAACATTGACTTTAAAAATGAAAAGTCAATACAAACTTTACAAGAAAACCCTTCTAATTTACAGAACAAGTTGAATACAAGAAGCACTTAGCTGATTGCACCAACACCGCAGTTGACATCCCATCAACAAAAGGCGTTACCTGTAAATAGTAAGTGTTTTGCATCTCTTATTAAATCTAAAAAATCTTCAACTTTTTTAGTTTTTGAATCATATGCTTCATCCTAACACATAAACGATCCTATAAAAATTCAAGGTTTTTTTGATTGTGGAAGCATAGATACTTTTATAACCAAAAATTATGCTTACAATAAATTAAAAAAAAGGGATATGATCAGGAATGGTTATCTTTGGGAAGTTTAAAATACTTGAATGCAAAACCAACTAAGTCTCATTCAGTTGATTTTAATCTTTTCACTCCAAGTGGAAATATGGTACCAATCACGGCAAAAACTTTAGATCACATAACCCGTGATCTAAAGCAACCGGATTTGTCAAAATGTCGAGAAAGTTTTCCTGAATATGCAAACATCGAATTTGCATCTTTAGATGAAAAACATATGATTCAATTACTTTTAGGAAATGACTATATGTGGTCTTTTGTTACTGAATTAAATCATATTTCTACCTCGCTGACACTTATCAATACCAAATTTGGTTATATGTTAGGTGGTCTTTTAGAAGATAGTGAATTAATAAATGAAACTTTCTCCCCAACATTTTTTGCTAACCCGCACAAAGTAGAAAATTTATGGAAACTCGACGCAATAGGCATTGAGTCGAATAATTTGCAAGAAGCCAAAGCAGATGCCCAAGCTCTTGAATTATTTTATAAAGACATCAAAATGGTTAATAATAGATACCAAATTAGATGGCTTTATCGAAACAATCCACCACCTCCATCCGATCATTATAATCTCTGTTATAAAAGACTGGAAAACCAGTTACCAAAATTATGGAAATCACCAGAGTTATTCACAAAATATACTAATATTTTGATTTATTAATCGAATTAGAAATGATCGAATATGTAGACCATAACGCAAAACCGGGATCGATTCATTATATGCCACACAAAGGCTTATTAGATTTAACTAAAAGCACCCCGTTAAGAGTTGTTTTTGATGGCTCTGCCAAAACTAAACTTTCTAAACATTCTATTAACGATTGCATGTTTAAAGGCGCAAATCTTTTACCAGATTTGGTTCAAATACTTCTTACTTTCCGCAAGGATAGATTTGCTATCATTGCGGATATTAAGAAATAATTTCACCAAATAGGACTCCACCCTGAAGATAGGGATGTTACACGATTTTTATGGGTAAAAGATCCTCATAAACCATTAACTAAGAGTAATATGGTGGTATATAGATTTCAAAGAGTTCCGTTTGGTATAATATCTGCTCCATTCTTACTAGCAGCTATATTGATGCACCATTTCAAGGTAACTGACCCAGAATTCTATGAAAAATTTGCTAATCATTTATATGTGGATAATTTAATAACTTCATTACCCACATATCAATACATGAAAAATCTTCATGACCGTGCAAACAAATTGATAACGGATATCTCCATGGAACTTTCCCAATGGGGGACAAATTGTATTCCATTGAGAAAGGACTTTAATCCGTTAGATGCCCTAAGTAAACCTCAAATTAAAATTTTAGGGCTAACTTGGGACATGGATAAGGATATAATCTTTATAAGCGATCCAAAGAAACAGATCGAATATAATAACTGGTCAAAAAGAAAATTTTTAAAAGTTATATCTCAGTATTTTGACCCACATGGCTGGTTTGCACCAGCTTTCGTCCCATCAAGAGTATTTATAAAACAATTGTGGAACGAAGGGTATAAATGGGATGAGATAATTCCAGAGGCTCTTCAACCAATAGCAAATGAATTGGTTAAAGATTTATCCCTCTGTACAAATTATTGTTTGCCCCGACAAATTTTTTCAGGGACATTCAATCCAAATAAATGCCAGTTACATGTGTTCGTAGACGCATCTAAAACAGCATACTGCATGGTAGCGTTTTTACGTTTCCATAATCCAGAAAATGACAAAGCAAATATTCGTTTTGTAATGGGAAAATCCAGGATTGCCCCAATGAAGCCTATGACCATTCCACAACTGGAATTGTTAGCGGCACTCATTGGGACAAGAGGAATCCGAAATATTCGGAAACCATTAAACAGCTGCCAACCCAACCTATATTTGGTCTGACAGCAAATGTGTACTTACATGGATGTTGGAACGTAAAGTCTTAACGCAATTTGTACAAAATCGCGTTGAAGATATAAAAAACACTCCCAACATTGAATTTAGGTACGTTCCCACACAAGAGAATCCAGCGGATGTTGGATCCAGGGGAATAGAAATAACTGAATTGTTTAAGACAACATGGTGGTCAGGACCAAATTGGCTCAATTATAGTCCAGACACCTGGCCTATTACTGATCTCCACATCATTCAGTCATTACCAGAATTAACAGAAGAAGAAAAATCTTCTCCTGTAACACAAACTTTAAGGGAATCCTTTTTAGTCTCCGATAAATATTCAGGTTTAATCCCTAAATCATCGGATGACATATTTGACAACCGCAAACCGGCTAAGTAAATCTAAAAAGTGGCAAATACCTAAGTTTATTATGGAAAAAGAAACATTTATGTGTCAAGTGAAATCATTTGCCACACAAAATGTTATTCCACAACAAACTCAGAATTTGGAAGTAACAGACACTCCTCTCGACCTTTAAAATACACCAGCTAAAAAAGAAGATAGTTTCCCGTACGAATACTTCATGCAGGGAACTATGACATCTCCTTTTAATATTGACCCAGAAAAGTTTAACTCTTTAACTAAATTAGAAAAAACCTTCTTTACTTGCTTAAATGCAATAAGAAAGTTTTCTCAGAAAAGACTTAAACGTAATAGGTCAATGAAACCTTATGCAATCTTACCCAACACATATCAGTTTGGGTTGCTATGTTTCATATATACAGATCAGAGAAAATACTTCCCTGAATTGTATAATATATTCTTGGGACCTAACCCCCCTGAATATATAAGTTACAACAAATTTCATATAGTAATTGATGAGTCAGGAATTCTCAGACTCAAAAATTATTTACCAATAACACCTTTTACAGAAGACGTGTTATCTCCTGTCTTACTATATCCAAAATCACACTTAACAAAATTAATTTTGTTAAATGTACATGAAATGCATTGTCATGCAGGAGTAAAATATACTATGGCTGCTTTCAGATGTAGTTACTTTACACCTAAAGCAATGCAACTCATGCCTAAAATTTTGAAACAACCCTGCTTAGTCTGTAAAAAACATTCTAATAAACCGTATGAGCAACCAACTCATTCGGCTTTACCTGATTTCAGGTTAATGCCATTTTCACATCCATTTACTTACACAGGAGTAGATGTATTTGGACCATTTTTAATTTTTGATGAATTCTTAAAAAAGAAAAAGAATGTTCAAGCAACATCAACGTCACCAAAATATAAAAAATGGGTTCTAATTTTCACATGCCTTTCCACAAGGGCTGTTTATTTTGTCTCTCTTTCCTCACTTAGGACAGATGAAATTTGGGTAGCGTTCCAAACTTTCTTCGCAGATAGGGGAACACCGAAAGTTAAACTTTCAGATAATGCAGCCCAATTCGCATTGATCGCAACACTTCTCCCTAAGTTTTGGGATACGTTTATTACAAACAATGAAGTTAGCAATCAATTACTCAAAAAAGAAATATCTTGGTACTTTACACCTTCTAAAGCCCCATGGTATGGAGCCTCTTTCGAGAGGATCATAGGCATATTTAAACCTATGTTCTATCGCATAATGGGAGCAGACCCTCATTATCAACATAATTTTCAAATTGCTTTGAAAAATATTCAAGTTGTACTTAATGAGAGACCCTTATGCCTTGTGGTAGACAATGCTGAGCAATGGACCCTCACTCCAGCTCATTTCTTGCACGCAAACTTTAAAATGTTTACGTTAGATCTAAATAAGCCCTTGGATGAATCCACTCCAACGACTAAATCCCTACAAAAATTGTGGGAAATAGATCAAATAAATTTAACCAAGTTATGGACAACTTGGAAAAATTTATACCTCCCCTTTTTAAGAGATAAAGTTCAAAAAGGTGTAGATAATGTTTACAGAAACATACCCTTTGAACCTAAAATTGGGGACATAGTCCATGTCTTGGACTATATGACAAAACCAGGCGTATACAAAATTGCCAAAATTGTTACGTTGCACCCCTCTCGTGATGGTAAAGTTCATCACGCAGATGTATTACTGCCTAATTCTAATGTAATAAGTAGACCAATAAAGTTTCTTGCCCCATTAGAATTAAACAGTGATGATAGAATTCCAACAACCTCAAGTTGAAACTCTATAACTGTTCTGAAAACTAGACATACTCGACTAAGCACATAGAAATTGAAACAATGGAAATTGGCACCATATATTCAATTCCTATTTAACTGACTTTAGAGTTAAGAATTTTATTCATTACTCATTACCACCGTCCAGCCCCTTTTTAAAAGTGTAAGCGGGTGATAAGTGTCAGTAGGTACCTAACAATAATAAGATTTATTATATTTTAATAATGCATATAATAAACCTTATACAAATTTGCTAATTTCCCATTCTTCCTTCACAGAATTCCTAACATATGGCCAAAACTCTTGTCCTACACCCGAAGACAATGTCCGGTAATTTGTGGACAAGCAGTCAAAAAAGAAACAATAAAATAAAAATTTCATAAGTATTTTACTTTTTCATGTTTTTTTATAATTTTTTACGTTTATGTTCCTTTATGACTTTCCTTGTAACTAGTCTTAGTCATAATATTGTTTCCTGTTTTATTTGAATTTTCTATTTAATAAACTTGTTTAATATTATATGTATGTCATTACCTCTAACAAGGTAATTTTCTTTCAGAACAGCAACAACTGATAAACTGACCATAGAGGTCAGATTGGTGTACACCGCCCCCAGTATTGTGATATGTTACACGATCCACTGCGCACCTACAGGGCACAGAGGTTTGGCAACAGCGTATAGTACGCTGACTGTCTGTACGGGTGTTGTGGCAGTTGCCAAGCAGTTGCACTTCGGTGAGGAGGAGTGTGACTACGTTATTTTATTAGTCTCTCGGACTATAAACGAAGTTAGGGCTAAGGCCACTACACTAGTGTCGTACTTACTCCGGAAAAAACAATGGTGAAGATCGTGATGCTTCGCTTCACTTGTTGTTCAACAATAGTAATAAATGGTTGTGTGCTTACTAATTACATTATTAATCACGTGATTACTGGGTAACTAGTGTATTTCCATTGTAATTAAGGTGAGTGATAAGGGGTGCTCATTGAACTATTCGCACAAAATTAGATCATTTTTTTTGAAGTTATCGGATGATCTAAGATCGCAATCTTTCAATCTATTGATCCATCGATCTAATTGTAAAAGATCTGTGCCCCACACTGTTGCAGCTTCAGTTCTCTTAATAAATTTTGTTGGAATTAAAACGAAGACCCCCGGTTTTATTTAAAAGACCCATGATAGACTACTATCATTGTCTCCTTTAAGCACTGGACATAATGTGAATAATTATACTATGTTTTTATAATTAAATTTTCTTGGAAACAATAAGAGGCATTGAATTGTTTAAAGTCAGCTTCAGCTTGGCTAACTTTAATAGCTGAAACTGCGTAGTGATTTCAAGTGTTAACAGAATATGACCCCAAATAGCTGACTAGTATGGCTAGAAAACTATAGCCAAGTGTGAACAAGGGTTAAATCATAGTATTATATTCATTGAGGATATTATATTGTGAGCTACTTTATTTTTTATAAAACTTAGCAAAAAACTAATATATGCCCAAAAAAGTTAAATTTACAGCTTTGCTTGCCATTTTCCGCCACTGAGTGTAGAGCAGGAGGTCTTGTCAGACAGGAAAAAGTATATTTGGTTACAAGAGTGCAAAATGAGTGATCCTCATTGTGATATTTACAACACAAGCCACAGGCGAGTGTTGTATTGTAATCACACGAGTCATGGTTGCTTACATTGGGCTCAAGTTGCAAACGTTATTTTTTGTGACACGTGTGCATTTGCGATAAGAGAAAGAGCCAGATTGGTTGATGGGAGGAGTCGAACATTTTCATAGCGGGAGCAAATACGTATTTTACTCCTCCCAAAATATGTTTGCTCCCTGGTTGGAAATTCCATACCTTGAGTAATGAAAGTAAATATTTAATTGCATATTTTCTGGCATGTGTTGCAAAAATGTGTATTTTGTCTAGTGTACAATAGGTACTCCAAGTGTGAAGGTGTAGACCAATACACATTTTTATACAAAATCGAAGAACTTTAAAAGGTAATGCAATCATTAAAACTTGCCAGTACCATCCTTTGAAATTATATGGACCACTTCCCAAAGGTAAAAACACTATAATACTCATTCAAAGTTTTGACTATATTTTACTACGTAGTAATATATAGTCAAAGATTCAAAGATTAAAAATGTTGTTCAATATACACAATAGCCAAGTAGAAAGTCCAAGTACAGTACTGAGTTGAAAATTTTCCAACGAAATGGCCGGAGACGACTACACGTCACAAAACCTGTATTTTTCGCAGACGAAATTTGGGTGATAATTTAAAATTGGATATAAAAAATAAATTAAAAAATCGAGGGAAAAATTCCCAGAGATAAATACTTTTTATCCAGGTGAGAGTCTACACGCTACATACATAACATGGCACCAGAATAAAATAAAAATAATGAGACGTATTGGCTTAAAATCAATGAAAAGAAATTATTATTTAGAAATATATTTTAAGAAATAGCCTATCTATTCAAAAGAGAAACTTACTTGAAAAACCATAAAGAAAATGAAAGATCAGTTAATGCTAAAACACACAGAACGCGTTGTGGAATTGAGAAACTTCCACAATGCGTTTTGTGCATTTAGGCTAATAACACAATACGAATTTTCGTGTTGTAGTATTGGCCTATAGCTCAGAACGCGTTCTGAGTCTCATATTCACAAGTGTCACATTAACCTCCCTTCACTTAAATTTCACCTAAAAAAATTTTTTTTCACAACTTCAAACTTAAAAATGTGGGAACATTGTATTTCATATGAGAGTTCCAATTTAAAAATAAAATGTTACCACACTCTTGAATACAAAATTGTGCCAAAAGTCATTTTTAAGCGAAATTTAAGTGAAGTGAGATATAGGCCAGAGTGTTCAAAAAGAGCCACAACGCGTTCTGCTCCTAACATAACACCTATATACAATATATATATTTTTTCAAATTCGCACAATAATTCTCAAATATTTTTATAATTTATTGCCTATTGGAGCGAAGCAATTTTGATACATTCCTTTGCCGCCGATAATAATAATGTCCCTAATAGTGGTTTGTGCCTCATGTGGGTTAGTTTCGGAGATGAAAGTTCCTTCGCAGACGTAGATGCCATCTGTATGAGGAGTGAGAGGTTGCTTGAGGAGTAATTCTGACACATATTCCTCGTTTCGACCAAAACTGTTCACTCCGTAGAGGTGCGAATTCGACACAACCGGTCCCACTGCGATCACTTCTCCAGCGTGATTACCAATTTGTCCTGGACACGTGTACTTCCTCCATGTAATCCTCTGAAAAATAAAACGCCTCCTTAAAAAATCGTTATTTTAGACACAAAAAAAAAAAAAAATCAAAGACAATAAACAAAAAAAACCTCATATGTTGTGTCAGTAGCGCAATAAATACTCAGTTTATTTTGAAATAAATACATATGTAGCCTGTTATCATGCGAAAACTGAATTTTTTGTTGGGGGCTGGAAAACGTGTATCCAACATTCGGTTTAAATTGCTCCACAAACTGGTCAGTTGATGTAAAGTGAAACTGTCTGGCTGTCGGGCCCTGATCACTTAAAATGTTCGGCGGTCTATAAGATGAAAAAAAACAATATAAGGAATAATGTCGCCCAATTCGAGTTAAACGTTTCTAAGTACCTGTATGTGCGTACGTTGCATATTATAAAGTTGTAGAAAGTTGCCTCTAAATCGACTTCTTTTTACTTCAGTTAACTTATAAAATGAGGAAAACATTTATCTCTGTAAGTTCTAATTGTTGATGTTTAAGTTTTTAAAGTTCGATATTGGCACATATTTAATTTATTAGTAATCGCTGACCAATGGCGTGGATAGCTCCATCATAAGAGAAAAAGCGGTTCAAATCTTCTCTACAGTCTCTTTTGCCTCCGCTGCTACAACTTCACCACCAACAAAGACTTCCTACTTTTTTATATCAAGTTATTTTTTTCTTGGCTGAGGGGGTCCAGACTGCGAGGAAACGCCACTACATCTATGCATAGTTTTGTTTCTGGTCTTCTAAAAATTTGTCCCTCCCACCACAGAAGTTTGCCCATTATTCGCAAATTGTTTTCAAATTTCAAATAATACTGTACCATTTATAAGCTAGTAGATGTTACCAACAGCTTCAGCAGCGTCGGCAATTTGAAATTCGTATTTTGTTATAATCGTCTATTATACATGGTTTTCATTTCTCTCTCTCCCACGAAAGAGCACGAATATTGTGCGGCGGCCTTAATAAAAGACGCGATGTGAAAAAAAGAGACAGATATAGAGGTGTATAAATGTGGAGAGGGAGCGAGAGATATATTTGTTTTCATTCACTTTTATTTCGTTTCGTTCCTTTTTGTTCATCTTTGTACCATCAAAATGTCAACGATTAACTTTGGTGAATGTGAACAACTTTTCCTTAAGGGAGATTGAATACTTGGCCGATGACTTTAATAATTCTTCAAAAATTTCTCCGAACAACACTATAATTCTACAAATTTTCTCTCGAACTGTTAAGCAGTTCTGAAGTTATGGGCAAACAGACATAGTTACTTTGAGCTACCTGCATAGTTAAACTAATACTGGTTTTTTTTAATTGGTCTTTTAATTTCCAAAATCTGACAGTTCTGACCTAAAATTTAAAATGATAACACATAAAGACCATGGAAGAGGACGAAGCTAGGAATGTCACACCCCCCATAACAAAAGCTGTTCGTAAAATTCACTATTCAACTATCATAAAATATTTAAAAAACTCGTGATCAGTTTTTTTCTTTCTTTCCGTTAAATATTAAATTATTATTCTTTTAAGTTTTTTTTTTTTCACATTTTGATGTCAAAATCGCGTATTTTTTCTTTTTTGTGCTGTAAAAACTGACAAATTATACCCCCTGCTCACACAAAGTCGCTTTGATGGAACTATAGACTTGAGTAGTTGCAAGCTCGGGGTTGCACCAGGAGAGCCATTCCACTAATTTTTTAGGTTGTTCGCGAAGTGGAACAGGCATAGACTTAATACCAATTATAGGCTTTTTACACCATGCTTTAGGTGTTGCAAATGACGTAAATGGCGGAACGGCGTGTTGTTATGTTTTCCAATGTACCTATTGCAAATGTTTTTTCTGGTGTTGTCGTAGACATGTAAACCAAACACCTAGATGGTCAACTTCGAAAAGAACGCTTTCATGTGTTATGTGTATTTTGGCATTTTTTAGGAAAAACACACACAGTTACCTATATGGAATTAAATTAATTTTTTGAGATTTATTCGGCATGAAATTATATAGGTAGATAGAAAATTTAAGGGCGATTATTTTCAACAAATATTGGAATTCAAAACATTGTATCAAGGTTCTATTTTTAACATGTTTTTGATCGGGCATTGAACATCTCTTTAGCTGCATGTCTCAGAGATAGACTATATAGTCCAACATACTGCAGGTCTACCATCTTTCAAAGTTTATCGTTCACTCCAAAAACACCGTAAAATACATTTGACAAAATTTTTTTCATTTTAAAGTTAAATTTCATAGAATGTCTGATGTCTCTGAATGAATATTTTGCCTATGGTTATACTTTCTTAAATTCTATCATAAATAAAATTCATGCAGCAAACAAAAAACTCACAAATTAGTTGCATTGACTGTGACTATGTCAGTAAAGCTGCGTTTACACCAAATGAATGAGCGAACAACAAACGTGTTTTTTAGGTAGGTTTTCTTTAGAAAATCTACTTATTACGCTTAATGCGGTATTAGCCTCCAGGGTTATCAGTTTCTTGTTCCCACTGTACAGGTCATAACTTTTGTCCGATAATCATAAAATTTGATAGGAACATTTGGACTAAGCCAAGGACCAGACCTATTGATTTTAGTGCGGATCGGCCAGACGGTGCTATTTTTGTTTTTATTTTGGCTATAAAATGCTCAATTTTGAATTCAAAATAAATATTTATTTTAATTCACTATAGTGGGCTACTAATTTTGGTGTGGATCCTCCAGACAGTAGTTCCAATACCGATATTTTTGTTTTTATATCGGTCATAAAATGCGGAATTTTGGAATCATATATTCGAAATTTGAAACAAATATTTATTACAATTTATTGTAACATGCTACAAATTTTGGTGCGGATTGATCGGACGGTACTTCTGGTAAAGCTTTTTTTTCCTTTTTTTTTCTTCTAATTTACAGAAACTTTTCTTTTTATAAAACATTGACCACATGTTCATGTTTTCTGTTTTTTACTTCATAACTTTATTATATTTTTTTGGTTTTATTTGAAATTATATGATTATTTACCGTACTTCATCATTTTAATTAATTTTTCATTTCAAGAAATAATGCTTTAAAATTTCACATTGTCTAATATTTTGTCAGCAGGTAACAAATTTCATACAATCATAACATACCATTAACATAAACTTAAAAAACAATTAATGTACCTAACCATCTAAATAAGTAATTCTTTTTCTCGAACCTACTTTTTCTACCGAGGCTTGCTGCGCTGGTTTTTTTTTTTTGGCTCATTTGGTGTGAACAGCCATCACACAAACCAATAAAAACGAATGAAATCCGCTACCCGAGCGAATTACAACGAACATATCCTATAGTCTTGTGAATATAGGAAAAAATCGAAAGAACAGGGAATGTTCGTTCGGGGTAAACGCAGCTTAAGGTACCTATAAACTTTCTCTGTCGAAGAATTAAAAGTTAAAATCTTAAACTATAGGTACGTAACTACCTACCTATTTACATTATTTTTGGTAGCTTATTGGATACTGATAAAAAAAAAATAAAATAAAATGACTTGACCTTCGATCATTTAGTATTGGATGCCCTCCAGCCCTATCTCTCCAATGCTAACGAAACGCGCCATAATTTAAGCCGTATAATGGACATCGGTTTAACGCACTTACGCAGTAGGTCTTTTTTCGTCTGTTTTCCAAGCCGTTGCAGATTCGCAATCATAACGCAATCAAAAAAGACTCGAAAAGTCCTACTACACATGTAAGTACAGTAAACCGATGTCCACTGAGATGTTGGCACGGATTTTCGCGTTTACCTGAGTAGGTATCCAGTATTAAATGATCGAAGGACTTGACTAATATTTTCGTATGAGCCACAAACCCAACTTACTTTACTTTCAATCTGACTCTCGTAGACTCCTTTACCCCAAGAATGTTGATATCATTTTCTCCAAAAGAAATCTGAATTAACTGCACATCATGATTACTAACTTTGTTTTTCTTTCGCTAGAATTGTTAGTTAGTGTACTTTTTTTTATATTCTTAAAATATCACTTTTGTTCCCTCAAATTATTTTTCTAAACCGGCGCCATTATTCATGGCTAATATGCTTACCTGTTTATAGCCATGAAACACTTACCCCATTTTATTTTGGATTTTACCCGCACCCGCTGGAAGTTGTTGACCTGAAACGCAGGCAAAAACGGCCAAGATGACAAAAACAAACATTTTACAAAAATTTTAGAACTATACCTAATCAATGAAACGCGAAAAGTATCGACTAAAATAGCGAAAATGGTGTTTCATTATGTTTGTAATTCTTTTATATATACCTGCTACCACCATATATATTCATTTCATATCGACCACCATGATTGCTCATCCGGGCTCGAATACTTTTCATTTTCGGTTCGCATGAATTTTACTTTCACATTTCACTTTCTTTTTTCTTTTTTTTTCGAACTCAGAAAAACTCGCACGAACTGAAATATTATCTAGCATGATAAGTACAAGTCTGCATTCGACCATATTATTCTTGTTTATTTTTATGTCAAGGTTCCTAATTTACGAATTTTTTTTTGGCGAGGGGAATAGAATCGAGTATTTTAAAAGTTTGGAAATCACGGTCGAAATTCCTAAAGCGTGTAAACAGGCGCATAAAAAATATTTTGAGTGAAGGTTTAAAATTCTGGAAGAGTAGGCCCAAACGTAATAAAAGTTTATATTAAAAAAAAAAAAATGTTTGAATGGTGGATGAGGAGAAGGTATAAGTTTTAGGCAAAGAAATTTCGATTTCATTAAAATCTATAGTCGACTATGAAAGGATAACGTACATTCATTGATGTAATTTTAAAAGAAATGGCTAATGTGTGCGGATAGGCCCATCTCCAACCAAAACGATACAAAATCGTACAATCATTTTTTTCTCTCCCAGTGTGGCAGTATTACCGGTTACTAGGTATATAGTTACTACATTTGAAAATTTTATGATGATTGATGAATGATTTTAGCAGGCACAAATTAGAAACTACCTAGATATGTGATTGTAAAGATGCGTTAAACATACCAATTTTTGTATCATAGAACCAGTGCAACGCCCTATGCTTTAAACGTTGTGAGATTTCTAAAAAAAAAGGTAATTTCTAAATAATTATGGTACAAAGAAAAAAATTTGAGGAGGTATGAACTCCTTCACACCACCCCTCTTAAATACGCGCCTGAAGTATTTGTGAATTAATTAAAATAAAAATATTCTAAATTATCCCTGATGGGTACGTATATTTTGAATCAGCTGAAATGTATTGAACCATATTAATAGGCTACGTTATTTAATACCTAATTATGATTTTAACCCATCATTTTCGATACATATCAATTCTTTTCTCTATCGATATGATTATATTCGTTAATCGATTATCGAATCTATATTGAAAGAATCGAAACCGTCTGGCGTCCGTCTAATTCAGAATCCAGAGTTTTATAAAATAATCACAAATCAAACGTAAAGATTAGCAGAAAAATGAAATTATTAAACAGATTCTATTTCCCTTTAGATTTAGAATTTTGACAGGGTTTTCCGCCTTTGATTCGGATTAAAAATTAAAACTACCAAATTATTCATCTATGAACTCTACGTTCAACTTTGCAAGTCGCCCTCTTGTAGACTGTAGTGTAGTATTTATTTTCTGTTTTGTTGTAGAAACGTTCAAATTCAGTTTCGAATTACATTCGGCTTATCACTTTATGATAATGTGAATTGATACTTGTTTTTTCGAGGAATTTTATTTAAGCATATTTTATTCGTGATCTGAAGTAGGATTCAGTTTTGAGTTTATTTGCCGAGTCAAAATGGTAAGAGATATGGTGGACCGGCATACGAAATTAAAACGTGGTGATTCCAAAGCTGAGAATGCCCTTAAAGTACTGGCCACGGATAGTAGTAAAGTATATCAAATGGTAAGAGAAAATACGTTGCATCCATATTGTTTCTTTCAAGAACTATTTAACGTTATTCTCTTTAATTAGGTATTAGAATCCGAAGAGAAAGAAGCCAAATCTCGTTCCGGTGAAAATGATTTAACTGCTTTTAAAGAAACATGTGAAAAATTTCGGGAAATAATCAAATCTATTGGCGATTTGAAAGCAAAAAACGATGCATCTGTATGTACAAATTAATCAGTCACTGTACCTGAGAGCATATTATTGTTCAGTTCCTTTGAATTATCGATTACTGTTCCAGAGTCAAACTGGAATTTCAGATTTGCGCGTCGATGCTTCAATGTTATTCCTGAAAATGAAAAAATTGAATCGATTGGAAAAATTTCGTCTACATAGTGCTCGAGAAAAACTGTACGATACGAAACGACAAGTTGATAATTTACATTTACAGTGGCAAAATCTGTCATACGAAACCCATCATCTGAAGAAAGAAATATCTAATTGCATGAGTTTCAAGTATATGCAGTTTCGCTATTTATCAGCTTTATTGTATTTTTTGCATTAAACTATTCTGTGTATTAGGTCAAAAGATGAACACATCGACCTCGTGCCTGTAGAAGAATTTTATAAAAATGCTCCGGAGTCTATCAAGAGACCGGTAACTAATTTTTAAATGATATGTATTTATATTATATCAGCGTCCATGGCAGTATTAGTAAATTTTCAATTATTTTAGGATATAACGGAGAAGGATCCTCATCGGTTAAGATTAGCTCGGCTTGAATGGGAACTGAACCAACGAAAAACTATAGCAGAAAATTGTAGTGAATTGATGGAAGAAAAAGATAAAACCGTTGCAGCAATTCGAAAAAAGAAAGACCGCATTGAAAATTTGATTCCAATGATTAAGAATATTCTAGCTGTGAGTTTGTAAAACTAAAAATGTTTATATTTTTGAACGAATTAATTCTTTTTTCCGGTTATTAGGTTACTAAACCAGTTCAAGAATATCTAGGACTATCAACTTCGCAAATCCAAAGTGAACCAGAACTAGCCCAACTTCTTCCTCCGCCTCTGTACTTCCTATCGATCCAAGCTAATGCTATGGAAGAAGCTTGTGGTGCATAAATTTTGCGTTTTTTGTAATGTATTTTCTTATTCTCAGAAAATTTCAATTTTTCGAATTTTACAGATTCTTCTATTAAGTTGACGATTATTGGTGACAAAGATAGCGCTGCTAGATTTAACTCTGTCATGTCAGACTCAGTCGCTATCGAATACTCAGACTCAGAAGATGTAAGTTTTCCTGTTTAATTGATATCTTTGTTTTGTATGAAGTATTTCTCAACTTCTTAAACCACTTCTGTAGGAGAACCAAAATCACCATCATCGGCGTAAAACTAAAACACAAATCAAAGAAGAGAAGATAAAACGATTACTCACTAAACATCCTCTTTCTGCCAAGTTACTAATATCATTGAAAGGTAAACATTTATTCTCTAATCACCTTTTCCTGATAAGTATTGAGCCTAAAGTAATGAAAATTCTTGCATTTTCAGATGGAAATAGTTTATCACTTACTTTTCATCATTTAGTAAATCTTCGAATCGTTAGTATCGTACCTATTGCTATTACAAAAGGGTTTGATGGATTATCTTGTAGGTTAGTATATTCTGATGGTCTGCAAAAATCAACTGTTCTACCTTTGGGCTCCCTCTGTTGAGTAACTTGTCATAAGAAGTAACTGCTTCTAGTAAATTGAGGTCAAGTACTATTTAATTATTTTTCAGTATTGCCATGAAACATTGCAATTCAGTTACATAAGATTCTATTTTAAATTTTAAAATACTTAGTTCCCGATAGGAAGCCTAAAAATGTCAGTAGTTATCATCTGTGAATCATAATCCTTAATGTTGATTGACAATTTCATCCAAGTTACTTTAGTTCGTGCAGTATTCTTATCTTATAATCAACATCTGTTATCGTAATGCAGATAATAGTTAAGCAGTGCAATGGTAACGCGTTGGAAAGTCGGGAAACGGGAATTTTCAAAAAATATTATAAAGCAGATCGAAAATTTCCGCTATAATCTTTTAGTGAAAATATCGGAAATGCAATCGACGAAAGAAGTTAAATGGCATTGTTGAAGGAGATTTGAGCTCTTGATTACCTTACTTTTTTGATTCAGTTCGATGCAAAATTACAAATAACACTGCATTGATTGCGTCTCTTTAACTAAAAATTATGTTTCAGACATCTGTTGGAGCCAAGACATATTCTTAATGGCTTATACGACAAAGATTACGGCGAACAAAGTCCTAATCTAGCTAATAATTATCAACTAGAGCAAGTATGTTCAATCACTCGCTTGCCATTAATTGATTGACCATCAAACAAATTTACTATTTTCTTTATTTCTCGTAGTTGGGAATCGAATACAATCCTTTCGAGCTGGGATTACCCTACTTTTGGGTGCAAAAATTATGCGGGCTAGACTTCACCAGACGTGTTCGTCCGGTTGATCCAGCACAAGACCGAAAAGTTAACACTGAACAAAGGAACATATCCATAACGGTGCAGAAGTTACGCCAGCATTTTAGAATTGTGATTGATTTATGTATACAACTGCAGGATTTTGGTAGTGAATCTTTTCCATTTCTAATAGTCTAGTCATTTCTCTATGCATTCTCGTTCTATTGCTATGTGATGTTCGATAGAAAAATTGATTATGCCCTTGAAACATCGAGAAATCATTTCATATCCGGTGAAAGTAGCCTGCACGTTATTTAAGTGGGAATTGATTTCGTGGGATCATATCTTGAGGGATCCAGCTTTGGAAACTCTAATTCCGCATTTGGACTTATCCGAATACGATCGTTATTTCCAAACTGTTTTCATCCGCAATACTGGTATGTCTTTATAGATTCACTAAATTTACTTGTTAATCTCGTTAATTTTTTATTTTACTTTTCAGCAAAATTGGTGGCCAAAATTATCATTAAGCCGAACTATCCTGAAGTTACTCCTGTATTTTCACTTCGGGTAGAAAACGGCGGTAAAAAATATAATGGCCAAAATAACAACAACGTGCGGGTATGTAATCAACGTACTTTTGAAAATATACCATTATGCAGTGCTGTATTAAAAATTGTCACTTTCAAAAAAATACTAGTTTTCGTTGTTGAATCGCATGCGAAAATGACCTATGAGATATTTCCAAAATAATTGTCAGTTTAGTCATCAGTCTGTTTTTTTTTTTCTAACCTCATTTACCTACCTGCTTCCATGTTTAAAGAGAAAAGTTGCTGTACTTCAATTAAGGATTTTTTAATCTTCCTTTGTAAATTTCTTAAAATTTTTCTCAAGTTCATACGAAGTATATTGAATTTCAAAATTCGGCAAAATTGTTCCTAAACGCTTCGAGTAATGCATCGATTACAGTTTTCAAAAACTGATTGCCTAAAATTTGACCCAAATTCTATGGCTTGAATTTTAGTAATTGTAGATCTTGTACTAATTGAAATTTTGTAAATCTTGTGTTTGAAATTTTTTAGATCTTGTGTTCTTTGAAATGAGTTGGAAAACTGAGAGAAATTTTTAAATGGTTTTTTGAAAAATTATGTTTGCCAATTCTGAGTAAATTTTTTTAAACAAATTTTCTCTTATAATTTTCAGTAAAAATTCTAAATAAAGTATTCTTTATTGGAGGAACCTTTTGGTCTTGTAAATATTGTTATGAAGTCATTGTTTCTTGTTTTCTTGATTATATCTGTCAGCTGAAGAAAGGAATAAATGTAGCATGTTAATTATTGCACTCAATGCACGTACAGACTTCTCTACTGGAAACGACGATAAAATTGAATTTTCTAATTCTAATTTTATTTTGTCAAACGTTCTTTTTAACGTAGGACGTCTAATAAATGAGTATATGGAAACAACTTTTGGCTAACCGTAACTCACTGAACCAACTTGCGTAGAGTCCAGCTCAATAGTTCTCTCAGATCATTGACTATATATACTATCATAACCAGACTGACAAACCAATGTTAAATTTTTTCTGCCAAACTTGAATCCGAGTTTAAAAAAGAACAAAATGGTACGTGACTATCCATGTTTTCTTTTGTGTGCAGTATACAACTCTTTTTTTAAAGGGTTTTGATTTCTGTTGTCTGCAGCAGCCAAATCTTCAGTGTAGAGGTTTTTTATGATACCTAATAATAAAAAAAGGACTAGTTGAAGAACAATTTGGTGAAATATTTGTAAAAAAGAGATCTGTACTACAAACGTACCATTGTCTTTTGAAAAAGAACTAGATTTTTAGTGGAAAACTTCTCCATTAGGTTTGTCAGTCATATCTATTCAGTCAACATCTCAGATGTTGAAACAAGATTATTATTATTATTTTTTTTTTAAATGGAAAGTTAAATACAAAGTCTTGACCATCTGTGTAGGCGCTGACTTGGCCCTTTTTTATTTTTTTTGTTCTGTAAATTTTAATGCTTATATCATTTTTTCTCGTTAAATAATTGAAAATTCGCTGTCCACATTGAATGTGAACCAAAAGCTTTTCACATTTTGTCTTCAGTCTGTTCCATAATTTTACCAATTCGGTGTTACTGACACTCTCCTTGCTCAAGATTCTTTTCGAAGTGAAAAGAACAAAATACGATAATCTTATTTTATACATGTGTCCTCAATGAATCATTTATATGGTTATATAAAAATAATAATAATTATATATTATTTTGTTTGTTTAGGATATGGAGAAAGAAGTGAACTTTTACGTTGACGAATTACTCCAAAGATTGGGTAAACAAAAAAACTGGATATTAACGGCACAAATGAATAAATTAGCGATTTGTTTCGACATATTTCTCGAGTGTACGGATAAAGAGAATTTTTCCTGTGAAAAATTATTTTATCATCATGTTCGGTACGTAATGATCGTAGATCTTGTTTTGAAAACAACTTTAGTGAAGATTTTTATATTTCTTTAGAAGGATGTGACAAATTAATTTTCTAGGACATATTAATATTTGACATCTGTATTACTGTAAAAACTTAGTTTAGAATTAAATATTTGCCAGGACGAATCCACCGGGTGTTCGGTGAAATGTCAGCAATATTTTTCCTATAGCTGTAGGTTTTAAATGACGAGAGAAGTAAAAGCAAAACCCTTTTAAAAAGGAAGTTATGCAACTTTTTTTTATATGAGTGTATTAGCAAAAACGGCAATGCCAAAAACGAGGATGTCGAATTGATTAATATTTTAATAGTCGCACTTGTTATGCAATCACTTATATACAAGTATACAAGATGTTGCATAAGCTATTTATTTGAAGGGAATATTTGAAAAAATAGCTTTGTGAATTGACTTATCTGATTAGATGATATAAAATTTAGAACAGTTGAAATTTTTGAAAAAATTGTTTAAAAATTAAAACCTTTATTACTATTTTAATATAGAGCTTTGAGAAAATTTTGACGTTACATTTTGTACATGTCTCATCAAATGCTCTACTCTGTTCACGCTAAGAAGCGCATGATGTCAGACATGGCGGTTGGTTGGATGATTGGTTGGAGAGAGAAGAAGAGTATCGATGCACATTGTTATACAATGACAAGTCTAATGTTGTAGAGTAAACAAACATCGTATTTCGAGGGGACAAGTGTGGATATGGTTTGTGACATCACGCACTTCTTGACGTAGAGTATATCAACCAGCCAAATACTGCGGACATTTCACCGGACCCATTGTATAATTTTGAGGAGAGAAAATCAAGGCTGAGATTGTTTTCTAGATACTTTTTGGTAGAAATAGGATATACTTCATTACATGAAAATCTGTTCTTGAAAATAGTTTCGAGGAATGAATTATTTCTTGGGAGGATGTTTAACTGACAGAAACCTCCACAATCCAAGACCAAGAACATGTTATAGAAAATCATTCTGCTGTAGTGGAACATCTGGTGGATAAAATCGATTCGTAGGAAGTTCAACTTCGTAAAATGATCATCAAAATATTAATTAAATTAATGTTTTTGCTAGTATCCTGATAATCTGTAAATTTTACCTTGAAATAATTTATAATACTTGATAGTAGTCGTTTGCATCTTGTTGACTCATTTTATTTTCACTGAATTTGGGTAAAAAGTGAGGTTTTGTGGTGTTCTTGACACTATGCGTATTTTTCGAAAGTCAGGTGTATGTATATTTTTTTCAGAATGAAACTGCTTGAAATATCAGTATTTAATTTTATTTTCTTATCAGTATAAAACAAATGATCAATATTTTATTTACAGTGGTCGTTGTCGAAGTTTACCATTCAAGTATGTCACTAGAGGCCGAGAAGGACTTTTCGTGCAACGGTAACGAATGTACAGGAAAAAAATTTAGTTTAGTAAATTACAAGATTTTGTACATTCAGAAAAGTAAACAATGCTGATAATAATCATTTTTCTTCGTTTTTGAACACGAAATGTAAAAATAGAACGCAGAAGAAATCAGGAACATTCATTGAGCGGTGACTTCATTGGATTTCACCCAAGCAGTAAACACATTCCTGAAACGGAAATGGCCAAAAATTATTCGAAAAAAATAAAACAAAAATGCGATTACTTCAAGATGCAAATCATCAACATTTTAAAACTTACAATAAGAGAAATTATATTATACTGAATGAATGTAAGTTCGCACCCGAGAATGATTATTTTTATTTGTATTTTTTCCAACTTCTACTCCGATTTATGTCATGATGAAATATTTAAGATTAAATTCACAGTAGCATTGGTTTAAGACCTCGACAATTTATCTCATCAAACTAGACGTAATGTCACTAGATTCTTGAAAAAATGGTGTCACTGTTTTTTCGCATGTTAATTCAAATCATCGAGAAAACTTGATATTCTAAAAACAACTATTCTTGAATAATCTTGGAGAAACAAACCGTGGGGCACTATGAATATTACAAAAAAAAAAGTAGTGCCACTCGAGCACACAAAGCTAGGAAGAATCAAAACTTACGTTGGGTTATAAGGTTGAAGGGATTAAATAAGCAACCGAAATAACGACAAACTCGTATAAGAACATCAAGAAGACCGATTATGTTTGGATACTCAGTATAGATTCTTCCCACTTACTTTTTTCCTACTCAAATAGACTCTTGAAATGAATGCCATTTTTACTGAATTACTGATACCTGATTAATAAACTACTTTATTACAAAAAAAAATTTTTTTAAACATAAATAAATTATGACGAATTTCAACAGAATTGAACAACTGAAACGCCAACTTTGTATTATCAAATTTTGTAAGAACACAAATGATTAGATCGTTGTCATTATGAGTGCTACCAATATACCTTCAAAGTGGCCGACTTCATTACTAAATATCTCTGCCGCGCATCAACCGCAGTAAGTGTGTATTTTCCAAAAGTGTCAAATTTTGTAATGGCTGCCATTCAAAAACCAGCAAACCGATTTCGCTCAAATTCAAAACCAAACCAGTCCCTAATAGTCTCCAATTACCATAAAAATTTCGAGCCAAAATCTTGTAATTTACGGGAATTATCGTGATGATAACGTGGTGGGTTTGCAAAACTTTGAGAATCCTTTCCTCCGAAACTAATGAATGAATTTCAACAATTTGAACACGAATATGTTGCCCATGAAAGCGTCTAACACTATCTTAAGTTTAATTGCCATAAGTCAAAAAGTGGAGGATTCACAGACTCCCAAAAAATAATGCCAAAATCAGTAAAAAAGTGTCAAATTGTAATGGCTGCCATTCGAAAACCAGTCGATCGATTTCGTTAAAATTCAATACCAAACCAGTCCCAAATAGTCTGAAACTACCATAACAATTTCAAGTTAAAATATACAAATTTACGGGAGTTATCGTGATGACAACATGCTGGGTTTGAACCACTTTGAGAACCCCTTCCTCAAAAACTAAGTTTCATTGTCATCGGTCGAACAGCGGAGGGTTCACAGACTTCCAAAAAGTTTCAAAATGAGCAAAAAGTGGAAATATATATATTGTTTACAGGAGAATTTGAGTGACCTATATTTTCGAGATCTATGACTCAGGATCCGCGCTTTTCCACAGGTCCCACCATCAGGTCCCGTCACTGCACTGAATGCAATAATTGAATTTTCCAAAGGAAAATACACTAATAAGTGACAAAGCTTTCAAATTAAAGGTAAATAAATACAAAGGATAGATACAGATGACTGTATAGTCAAAATTCACATTCATAATTTTAGAAAAAAATGTTTTCGGCAAAAGAATTGTAAAAATTGCGAAATTTTCATCAGAAATCTAAAAATAGAAAACAACGATTTCATGGCTAAGACAAATCAGGTAATTTTCTCGATTAGAATTCCAATCAGATTTTTATGAAGAGAATTTTTCGCCAACTAGCTCGTAAGATCATCTAGCAAACAACAAAAGAACTGACGATTGTATATAAATATGTAGGAAAAGTTTTGAATCATTTTGAAAGAGCTATTTCTAAAAAATAAAATTGAGATCACATTGACCATTGAACTCACGTTGAGACTTCAATGTTTCAAACACTAGAGCCCTTCAACCTTTTCAATGTTAAGAATATGTCACAAGTATACGCAAAACGTTTCGTTTATTTGCACTGTTGTAATGTTTGTAAATCAGTAGCATTTCACAACAAAAAATTCAAAGATCGTTAGTATTGAAAAGTAATTTCAACTTCAAAAATCAAAACTGAATTGATCTCAATTTTGAAACAAACGAACGACTAACCGAAGAAAAAATACCAAGTCAACCAGAAAAATAAATAAATAATCCATGTAACACTTACTTGCAATGTAAAATGACACATTCATTACTACAAAATTCTTGTTCCCACTCGGGATTATTTATAGCTTGATTGACACAACCACTCCTTATACACATTTGTACGTTTTGAATTTCTATTTCTGCAGGCCTATTACCATTTGAAATACTTTGGTTATTAGTTTCGTTTGCAGAGTTAGCCTCCAAATTTTGGACTTGAGATTGGTTACTATTTGAAATACTCGAGATACTGGTTTCGTTCGCAGTAGTTGTAGTCATTGTAATAACAACTTTTCCACTAGCATTGGGATCATACGTATCTTTGCTTCCCTGAAGATAATACGACCAACGAAACAAACAATATGAAAAAAATATAAAATATGTTGACAAAAAATGAATAACTTAATTTGTTTCAACAATTTCTACCTGTTGCGGTTCCTCTTCTTGTTTTACTGTTACAGAGGCATGTTCCATCACTCCACCTTGTTGCGAAAAAGCTTGAGGTTCCTCAACATGCTGCGAATCCTCTGTTTTGATTTCAACTTTAGCTTCCTCTACACACACTTCATTAAATATCTCAGCCTTGGTTTCTATGAATGTTTCATGAACCGATTCGGTGTATTCGTGAACATTATCTCTATTGTTCGAATAAACATTTATTTCGGTGCAAGTATCTCGCCCATAATGGCCTGGAGTTGAAATGGGAGTGGAAGCATAAGCTGAATTACCATAAAAATTTTTCGGAGCAAGATAATTAGATTCATATTTGCGACTAGGGACAACATTGCTCTCTGATGTCAATGATGAATCGACGACGGTTTCAGTACTGGTATAAGTTTGGACACCATCGGTGTATTGAAAACTTTGGATCGACGGATTTAATGCAGCCGTACTTGACGTGTATTCATATCCGCCGCTGTTATCAGGAGGAGTAGATGATACTTCATTCTGATCCATTATATTCTGAAAGAAAATATAATCTGTATTGTAATGAGGAAATCAGGGAAAATTCTTCATTAATCTTCATCTGTGTCACCTCAGGATCAGAGTCACTAAGAATCCAGTCTTCATCATCACCGAACAAACTAATTTTTTCAACTTCGTCAAACCAAATTAAATACTTTTGAATATTCATATCATTTTCATCCATGATGAATGAGAACAAAACTAAGATTCGCCTAATCAAATTTGATTAAGGTGAGGAGACTTTTAATTCAAGGGAGAAGAAACCACATAATATCGTTTCATTTCTCCTGGTCAACGTTCTTCAGAAATACAATCGAATAGAAAAATAAATTAGCGATCAAAGAAAATAATCAAAGTAATGATTGATAGTGTTTCCTCATTGAGGTGACCAGCAAATCTGAAAAAATAATCTAAGAATATTTTTGGTATTCAGGAAGTATTTTAACAAACGGTAAAAAATAAAATACAACAAAATTTACAAGAGACCGGGCGGTGCTTGAAACTTACATTTTTTCCTAAATTCACACACAAAATCACACATAATGAATATTAGAACGACGGAAGTGCGACATAGTTTTCAAAGAAACACAATGAATAGAGAAGAATTTAAAATAATTAACAAAAACATAATTAATTATCCCCTTTTGTTAAAAGATAGCAAACCACGAAACATAATTTGAATCAAGTGTAAAGCTTCTAAATTTGTGTTATTTACCTCAGTAACTCATCTCCTCAATTCGTTCGGCTTTACTTCGCTCGCTGACTGAAATTGGGTATAAGTATGTTCGTTTAGAACGAATGTGTGAATCAGATTCTTTGACTATATAGCTTAATGGACTGCTAGAACTGATAAGAAATACATAGGGTTAAATGGAACATCGCTGAAGCCACTGTTAACAAGCGTTCTTTTTACGAAAAACGATCTTTAGTGATAAGTGAAAGTACAAACACTAGTGAAACTTAAAAGAATATCGTTCTCTCACTGCTTATATTGTGTTGATAAGAAATCCCACCTTCTCTCTTTCTTCATCATCATCATGATCATACTATATATATATAAGATATGTCAATTAAGCACACGAACGACTACGGAAGAATGAGTTTTATTATTATAAACGAATTCTAAATCGAAGTCGCTTCAGAAGTGCGTAACAAGAAAACAATGAAAAAGCTAGCTCTAGGTACAAGCGATAAAAGCGAACTGAGTGAAGAGCGAAAGAACATGAACCGAAGGTGGGTGTGTGCATACATCATGATATCAGCGAGACCAGTCGATACGTAATGTATGATAAATGGAGAACGGATGACGAGAAAAATGTAAGAGAATAAAATGAGAATTACGAGACGAAGGGATGAGGTGGAGTGGTTCTTACATCCCCCTTTCCCACTCATTTTAAGAGGAAGAAGGTCGAAGAATGACTAGAAGGAAAACTAGGAATTCACTCATTACAAAATCGAGTTAATTAGGTTTTAATGACATCTTATTGGCATGATATAAACGATGATCATTATTACCATCTACGTTAACTTCGAATACATTATTACAAATTGCCCTTATAATAGGGAACGGACCAATACGTACAGGATCGAGTTTGTCACGATTTAACTTGTTTCCATTGGAAATGTAAACTAGATCGCCAGGCTTAAAGTTAACATCGAGTTTATTTTTATCAAAAATCGACTTATTATATTCATGATGCTTGATAGTATTATTAAAGGCCGTTAACAAATCGGTTTCATAATTCGGAGGATCAACTAACTGAGGAGGGAGAGGAGTGGAAGGAACACCAGTGAGTAAGTAAGATGGTGGGAAGGAAGTGACCGAATGAGGCGTCGAGTTGTACTGGTCAACACATCGTTTTGCGAGAGTTGCCCAGGACACCTGACTGGATAACAAAGGGTCGTTTTTTACTCATCGTATTTTGTTCACCAACGTCTGATTGAGGCGTTCGTTCAAACCATTTGATGATGGGCTGTCTACTGCAGTAAAAATATGGCGTATGTTAGATCTTGTGCAATATGACCGAAACTCATCCGAGGAGAGTCCGCCATATTGATCGGTGAGCAACGTCCCTATCTGGTTCCGTTGCTGCACCGAATCGATAAGATGGACCATCTCTCGAGCAGTTTGGCCCTTTGTACAGAGAATCCAGGAGAAACGAGTGAAGTGATCCACAAGAAGGTGACAATAGCGTAAGGAAGAAGAACGGTAGGAAAAACCTCCTATAGTGTCCAAGGACATTATCTCGAAGGGGCGAGTAGCAGGACCGAGGATACCAAGTTTACCAAGGAGACGAGAACGACGAGTTTTGTTTTTAGTACAAACAGAGTAACGTTTACAATATTCTAATACATGATATGTCATACAGGGAAAAGTAAAATATTTACGAAGTATAGATAATACATGCTTAGAGCCAATGTGACCATAATGATTATGAATGAGGTCAATAAGTTTACAACCTGATGATTCGTCGAGTGCGATGTACAATTTATCACGAAATTTTCGGTAAACAACTCCGTGTTTTATGACATCGGTATTATTACGAATTAAAGAGGATTGACAACAAGTGAGATCTTCGAGTGATAAGAAATTGAACGTAGGAAGAATGGGCTCTGAGAAGGATTCGGGGAAGGGATCATTGACCGGATTATGAGACAGGCAATCTGCCTCACAGTTTTCTTTACCAGGACGGTAAATGACATCAAAGTCGAAGCGCGGAAGTTCTAAGGCTAGATCCCCCAGCTCTTCATCCGGTCTTGCTTTAAGGATGAGGTGTTGAAGAGGCTTGTGGTCGGTGAAAACATTGAAATGACGACCTAAGAGCCAATATCGCCAGAAACGTATGGCCTCCCGGATGGCCAAGCTCTCGATGTAAATTGCCTTCTTTTTCTTGTCCCTCGGTTAATTTTCTAGAAAAGTAGGCGACCGGTTTTTCTTCCCCGTCCGCCTGCCTTTGTTTCAGAACCGCCCCTATGCCCACCCCACTGGCGTCAGTGTAGATGGATATAGGCTTGTTCCTATCAAAGATCGCGAGAATAGGTGACGAAGTAAGAAGACACTTTACGGTATCAAAAGAGGCTTGACACTCCGGGCTCCATAGGAAGGGAACATTTTTTCGGAGATGGAGGTGAAGTGGTTCGAGGAGGCAAGAGGAATTTGGAATGAACTTTCGGTAGAAATTTACTTTGCCCAGGAAACCACGTAAGGAGCGACGGGAGGAAGGATTTGGAAATTTAAGAATTGCTTCTACGTTATCGGATAATGGGCGAATGGAATCAGAAGAAAGGATATGTCCAAGATATTGAACAGCTAACTTAGCAAATTTACATTTTTTAAAGTTTAATCGGAAGCTCTCGGCGAAGAGAGCGTCGACGAGCTTTTGAATGTGAACTAAATGTTCTTCAAATGTACTAGAAAATATTAGAATGTCATCTAAGTAATTAACTGCAAATTGATTTAATTTATGACGACGAATAATTCCCGACAAAATCCGTTGAAAGATGGCTGGAGAAGTTTTTAATCCGAATGGCATGACACACCACTCGTAATGTCCCAAGTGGGTGACGAACGCGGTCTTGTGACGATCTTCTGGTCTGACAGAGATCGAATGGAAAGCTGCGTTTATGTCGAAAGCAGAAAACCATGAGTAACCGCTGGTCATGGTAATGACATCTTCAATGAGAGGGAATGGTTGACTTTCCGGAATCAGGATTTTGTTTAGTTCCCGATAGTCAACACACATCCTGTCTTTAATTTTGGAAGCTCCCAAACCATCTTTCTTATATTGTAACGTTACGGGGGAGGCGTACGGAGAGGAGGATTCGGTAATCATACCTTTAGCAAGTAAATCTTGGCATTGGCGATCGATAATTTTCTGTTCTTCGAAAGAGCAGCGATACGGTTTTCTTGCAATATATGAATTGGAAGATAAATTTACTGAGCAAAAATATTCTCGTACATTACCTACATCAAACTTGTCTTTAGCAAATACTTTACGGTTGCGAATTACAAAATCTCTAATAACTGATTTTTGAGAATCATCTAGATGCTGTACTTTACTATCAAAAAGCTCCTTTGTCATGTAATCATTCCAAAGATTATCTTCGATAGAAGTTACATTAAAGTTTATAGGTTCCGATTGAGAAATGTTAAGCTTGTGATCGAGGTTTAAACGAAAAAGGGAAATACAATCTGTGCCAATGATAAAATCAAAATGAAATTTCGGCGGATCAATAACAAATAAAATCACGATTTTCGTAATATTCAAGATTTTTATTTCTAGCGCGGTAATACCAATAATAGTGCCCGATCCGCTTGCGGTGTCGTAAGGAATATCAGTAGGTACGTAATGAAACTTATCGAATTTTTTTAGAGCTGTCAACGTAATTGCGGAGGCGTTAGCCCCTGAATCATGAAGACCTTTACCGAAAAATTTTCCGTACTGAATCTGCAACATCGCGAAGCCGGGCCTTATTCGTTTTTTTGAACATTAGAAATAACTTCATTAAGAGCGGAAACATCAAAAGAATGAACAGCGGGAGATTTTGAATTGGACGAAGGAGTTTTTACGTTACCCTTATCACGGCTATCCTTGAATTTCATGAAGCAGTCATTTTCCCAATGGAAACGCTCGAAACCCTTTGATTTGCAATAAGAGCACGGAGTACGTGGGCGGAGAGAAGCAAAATCGGGGGATCGAGAAGATGTAACAGCAACTTGAGGAGAAGGCCTTGACTCGGTGGATCTGCGTGAATACGATTTCTCAAACGAAGAGATTACTGCGACGAGATCATCGAGCTCGTTAATTTCTGTTGGATTGATACGATCTTGAATAGAAGAAGGCAACCCGAGGACAAGATGGGACATGATGTCCAAAACGTGCATCTTTGGATTGTATGACGTCAGCAAGTTAATTTTAGCGTGTACGTAATCAACATAAGAACCTGCGATGTATCGATAAGCAAAGGCAGACGCTGCTACATTCCATCCCTTTTTTTCAAAATTCTTGAGAAAAGAATTTCTCCAGAAACTCCAAGTTGTATTTTTAGAGGTATTACGAAGGGAAGAATACCAATGTTCTGCAGCGCTGTCCAAATATAGTCAGATAGCTTCCCAAAAACGTTCTTCTTGGACTCCAACACGAACACATTCACGTTCGAAAATGTCGAGCCATGAAGTTGCATTACTTGATTTTGGATTAAACTTGGAAATCACCGCGTCCTTGAGAGTAGATGAAAGAGAGCGTTTGTCCGTAATGGCAGGAATGGCGGGGAGGGTTGATGCATTAGTAGTAGGAAGAGAAGATACAGATGGCGGCGGTTCTACGTAGAAATCGAGAGGATCACCGTGAAAATTAGGATTACCTTCTGAATCGACATAAATCGCGGCAACTTCGGGCGGAAGCGTAATACGAAACTGACGTTGATGATGACGTTTGGGCATTTTTTTACATGCTGCAACAGCCACCGGCAACGCAAACAACTTATCGTGGTGAGAGATAGCGGAGTATTCGGGCGGAAATTCATAAATACCCTCGGCGGCATCGTCGTCGAGAAACTCAATAAAACGCAAGTACCACACGTTAGTACGTGAATTAGTTTCAGAAGGTATCACGCGCAAAGTAAAACGAGCGCGTAGTGAAGGCATATCAGATGACAATGTGTCGACGACAGTAAGTAAGAGGCAAAATGACGAAAGACGTAAAAGTATGCGAAAAGCGAAAGATTTAGAATTTATAAGATATGTCAATTAGGCACACGAACGACTACGGAAGAATGAGTTTTATTATTATAAACGAATTCTAAATCGAAGTCGCTTCAGAAGTGCGTAACAAGAAAACAATGAAAAAGCTAGCTCTAGGTACAAGCGATAAAAGCGAACTGAGTGAAGAGCGAAAGAACATGAACTGAAGGTGGGTGTGTGCATACATCATGATATCGGCAAGACCAGTCGATACGTGATGTATGATAAATGGAGAATGGATGACGAGAAAAATGTAAGAGAATAAAATGAGAATTACGAGACGAAGGGATGAGGCGGAGTGGTTCTTACATATATATGTCATACGTACACTCTCATCACCAAGTGCTTCCCCTACTATTCTCAAACCGATAACGCTGTTACTTCGCCATTTTGTACTGAATCGTATTTTACTTGAAATTATATTTTTAGTCTGCTAATAAATTCTATTGTGAATACTTCTCTCTTACTCTTTTTCGTTCCTCGTATATACCGCCTCACATCATATTGTTAGGAGTCACGAAAATATAACTGAATACTGTTGAGGTGAGGATTAGTTACTTTACCCAAAGAAGATAAGCACGGACTTCCATTTTTAGAAATGTTTAATCACAACGTTAGTACAACGACTGACGAGCGGAGAACATTCTCCGTCGAGCAGTGGTGGAAAGAATATTATGTTGGCAATCAGTGTCGCCACATGTAAAACGAATAAGTGTAATACTATGTTACATACAGTGTTGGTTAATGTATAGTTTCGTGTTCTCGAGGTAGTGAGGGAATCGGATCCCAACAAATACAAATTCAGTTTTCACACAAAGTACCTTTTTCGAAAAGTAACGCCTGCATTCTTTGGCTTCAAGATTTTATTAGTTCTAGCAGTCCATTAAGCTATATAGTCAAAGAAAATTGCACGTGAGTTCAAATTTTGATTATAGTTATCAATAATCAATTATCATTATCTGACATTATTAACTTTAATTATATTGAAACGATGGTGGAGTAGGATTTCTTAATTAATAATTTCTTCCTTTGTGGTACTTATTTTTTATTTCTCATTTCTTAATTCTTTCAGAAATCTCAGCTTAGTTGCGTAAATGAGTGAGTACATTTTCTCAAACGTATTATTATGTACTCGGAAATTCTTTAATAATAGTTACCTTTAAATTTTATCAGTTTCAACGATTTATGACTTGTGAAATAAAGTGACAGTCCACGATCATAAATTTTCTAAAATGTCTCGAATCATTGTGAAAAACCTTCCATCAAAAGTAAGTTTTATCATCAACTTTATTCCAACAGGTATGTCTTTTATATCGAACACTGAAATATATTGTCCTTCAGATAACAGAAGATGAGGTGAGAAAAACATTCGGTGAAAAAGGAATTGTTACCGATGTCCAATTGAAGTATACAAAAAACGGTAAGTTCCGACATTTCGCTTTCATTGGTTATCAGTCAAATGAAGAAGCTCAAGAAGCAGTGCAATATTTTAACCAGTCGTACTTCAAGTCGCTTCGGATTAATGTGGAACTTTGTACTGCATTAGGTATTTTTATTCTTTTTCTTTCTTGAATATTAGCCTATTTAAATTAAATTTTTTGACATTCATATTGTATAATTTAATGCATTTATTCCAGGAGATGAAAATAAACCTAAAGCATGGAGTAAATATGCTCCAGACAGTACTGCGTACAAAAAATTACATCAAAATGCAACCAAAATCAAGAAAGAAGGAAAATTTTTCCCGGATAAAATAGAAAATCCACTAAAGAAAGAACTAGCTGAAAAAGTGAGATTTCTTTTATGAAAAATATGGCCTCAGATTCTTATACATTGCATGGATAAAATTTGAAAAACAATTTCGTATGATGTATTTTCGAGTCGATCGTCTGCATTGACTCAAAAGTATTGAATTTTTTCTTTAAGTAGTCAGTTTTTCAGTTAATACTTGTATGAGTGAATCTTTCTTGAAACTGATGTTTCCAGGTTTTAAAATAAAAAAGCCATATTTAATTTTAATATTTTTCACTGTGATACTTTAATAATTATAGTTAGAAAAATTCAAAAGTGATCCAGTGTTTTTGGAATTCATGGAAGTTCATGGAAAAGAGAAATCGGTGTG
This sequence comes from Ericerus pela, assembly GCA_011428145.1. Lineage (NCBI taxonomy): Eukaryota > Metazoa > Arthropoda > Insecta > Hemiptera > Coccidae > Ericerus > Ericerus pela. The sequence continues at coordinate 41,193 of WOFM01000486.1, forward strand.
GGGAAATGACGATGTTATCTCATTTTTAAAATCCAGGGAAAAGAAGAAATCGGCTGATGATAATCGAGATTCCGGCCTTGAAAATGATTCCGAGTTGGATACTCAAATTGTTACTCAAATCGCTGATGATAAAACCATATCGGATGCTGATGTATGTTTTCTATTTCAATAAATTCTACTTAATAATTCATTTGAAACTCTTACTGAATTATACTTGTTTTTAGTACTTGAAACTCAAAGTTGGTCAGAAAACTCTTGATGACGTAAAACGAGAAACGTCTGAAACGAAATTTTTCACATTGGTAATTCGAGGATTGCCATATAAGACAAAAAAAAAGATATTAAAGGAGTTCTTTCGCCCTTTAAAAGTAGATTCCATTCGCATTCCTATGAAAATAAAAGGATTGGCTTATGTTGGTTTCAAATGTGAAAAGAATATGAGAAAAGCTTTGTTACGTGATAAAAGTTTCATCGGTATGTTGCAGTTTTCCTTAACTAGAGTACCTCAGAACTAGGTGAATTTGTTTTCATTCTTGATTTCAGAAGGTAAACGTGTATTTATTTGCCAACTCAAAGAAAATTTCGATGAGAGATCAACATTCAGAGAAAATTCAAATGAGGAGAAGTGGAAACGGCAAGAAGAAAGTTTAAATTTCGAAGAAAGTATCGCAGAATCTGGTCGCATCTTTGTCAGAAATTTACCGTATTCTGCTACCGAAGAAGAACTACAATCTATTTTTGAAAAATATGGTAATTTGACGTCATAGCCTATGTTACTATGTGTTTCATGATGTTGGAACATTCAATTTCACTTTTGTATTGCCTCAGGTCCTGTCACTGAAGTTATCGTTCCTCTCGATAAATTAACTCGAAAAATCAAGGGTTATGGAGTAGTAACATACTTAATTCCTGAACATGCAGTTAAAGCGTTTACTGAATTAGATGGAACTGTATTTCATGGGCGAATGTTACATTTATTACCTGGTAAATCAAAAGATTCTGAAGAAATGAGTAAGTGTGTTTGACTTTTTTTGGATGAACTATTTGAAGCGTAGTTTCCTGAAACGCCTCTAGTCAGTTTTTTTCGAAATTGAGTCGGTGATTTTATTCATTAACTGTGGTTATCCTTCACCAAATTATGTGATAACAAAATGGAAAAACTTTTATTAAACGCCGATACAGGCTACTAGAAAACAGTTTTATGTATAAAAGACACTTCTACTCTCTAGTTTTCACATAATGAAAAATGCCACATTTTTTGCATTTCTTGAAAACATTTTTGACTCGAAACGTGTTGGAAAACGAAACTACGTTTTTATTCCTATGTTTCATCAATGGGTTACTTTGGCGTACAGATGTTAAAGAAGGCAGTTCTTTCAAGACGAAGAAAATGCAAGCTCTAAAAGCCGAATCCCAATCGTCCCACAACTGGAATACTTTATTTTTGGGAAGTAATGCTGTCGCTGACATGATAGCTTCTAAATACGACATCTCTAAAGAAGAGGTAGAAAATTAATGAAAACCTTTATTTTGATTTTTTTCGCTCTTATATCTACAATCGTTTATGTTATTTATTGTTAGTTTCTATCTGACAACAATGCAGCCGTTCGTTTAGCCTTAGGAGAAACGCAGATTGTCCATGAGACCAGAGAATTTTTAGAATCGAATGGAGTTAAATTAGATGCATTTAATAGGGTCGGTATCTTAAAAGTGATAATAAACTGAAATGTGTTCTGTTTTGTTTAATGGTGAATCAACTTTTCTTCAAAGGCTATTAATCACCGAAGCAAGACAGTAATTCTCGTGAAAAATTTACCAGCGAAAACCAGACTTGATGAAATAAGAGATCTGTTTTCGAAGTTTGGTGTCCTGGGTCGCATTGTGTTGCCTCCTAATGGAATAACAGGTTCGTTATCTATGAATTAATTTAATTAAATGCCAAACGATAAAAAAAACCTATGGACTAATAATATTATAATACCAAATCCACGTGAGACCAGTTTTTTGTTTTATTTTTTTAAACTGATTTATTCAATTCAAACGATTACAGTTTTCCACAAAATATGTGGACAGTATTGGAATAATTCAAATATTTTGTTGCAGGTATTGTTGAACTCGTTGAACCAGCAGAGGCTAGGACTGCTTTCAAACGATTGGCGTACTCAAAATTCAAAAATATTCCACTGTATCTTGAATGGGCTCCAGAAGATATATTTACCAACTCTTTGAAAGAAAAAGATGAGCAAACAACTGAGAAAGGTGAAATTTCTTGTAGAAGTGTTTGAGTTACTACTTTCGTTACTAACGCCAATTTTTTCATTTCTTCTCCCCAGCACCAGACAACAACAAAGATGAGAATCAACTGGAACCTAATAATTTTGATGATGAAGAACCGGAACCTAATTCAACTTTGTTTGTTAAGAATTTAAATTTTGAAACGACAGAGGAAATCTTGAAACAAGTAAATGTTTTGTTAATAATGCAGTGTAATGATGAAATAGTGAAAAGCAAAAGCTTCATCAGATCTTTTTAATACTTTCATACATCCAGCAAACGAGAATTTGAAACCTGAAAGCTAAAGTTTCCTTTGATTTTATATTTTTTTTTTATTTTTTATTTTTTTAACCAATCGTATTTAATTTTGAAAAAATTTACTGATGTATTAGGAATTACGATGCAATTTTTGAACTGAAATAAGTTATTTTCGTGGATTTGTTATCCTTAATGAAATCTTGTGAAAGAAAATTATTCACGAAGCTGATGTGAATATCTGAATTCTAGTTCATAATCCAATAATAACTTATCCTGTTTATTTATACCAGTAATTCTTCGCTTCTAAATACACGTTTGTCTCTTCAATACATCTTCCTAATGATTATTTTGTCGAGAAAGCAATTGGGTTTATTTTATTACAAGCCCTGAAGTACCGCTTAGCGATGTTTTGGCTTGTGCCGACTCAGGACTTTTGCCGGCATAAATATTGTAACATTGTTAAATTTGTTATATAGTAGAAACAACAAAACATTAATGGAAACATTTTTGTTTGTGGGTGCATCAAATACACTTGCACACTAAAAAAAATACGAATTTCGTTCAAATACGTTGGACTAAATATTTGAAGGGTTGTATATTTATTGTAATGATTCCCACCTTGAAACCGTATACCATGCCGAAACATCAAGTCTCTAATTACGCACTTTCGCGTTTATGAGAAATATTTTCTCAACATTTATTTGGTATTTTCCATTAAATTTCGGTTAAACTGCATCGTAAGTCTTGACGTGTAATTGTGGAGAAAAATAAGAATTACTGGGATGCCTGTATTTCATTGAGGATTCTCGTAATGATTATTTAGGTTTAAATTATTCTTGGTTTGTTGTCTAGGTGTTTATGTGTCTAGAAATTTCTTACTTTTTTTTGGTTTGCAAAGTCTGTTTCTCAAACTTTATTTGTAAACTGAATTAACCTCTCCCATTTGATAGTATCTCAACTGATAATTTTCTTATATTAATCTTTTGGATTGAATTTATATTATGTTATGTTTTGCTTTTTGAATTATCTCTTTGAATTTAGCATTTCTCAAATTGTGGCAAGATAGCCAATGTTACTATTGCCAAGAAAAAAGATCCCAAGAAAGTGGGTGGTCTGTTGTCCATGGGATATGGATTCGTTCAGTTTTATAAAATACGATCTTTGGAAAACGCCTTGAAAACGTTACAGCAGTCTCTATTGGATGGACATAGTATTGAATTGAAAAGATCAAATCGAACTTTGAAGTAAGCAGTCCGATGGTTTGTATCTGCTCCGCTCAGTCGACGAATATTTACTATCGTTTCTTTCAATTTTTAGAACTGATGCTCACGTCGATAGAAAAGTGAACAACGTTGAAAAACAAACTGGTTGTAAAATATTAGTAAGAAACATCCCATTCCAAGCAAAATATAACGAACTGATGGAGCTTTTCAAGTAAACTGTCTTACGTAGAATGTATCGTTACCATGTTCATTTAGTGGTAAGCTTAAACATATTTTTATTTTACGCAGAGTTTTTGGCGAAATAAAGTCACTGAGGTTACCGAAGAAGATGGCTGGTACCGGTCCACATCGTGGATTTGCATTTGTCGAGTATGATACTAAGGAAGATGCTAAAGTAAATATTATTTCTACGTATTCGAAACAACGTTAAAAATTTCAGTATTTTCATACCATATTTTTCAATTGTAGAGAGCAATGCAGTCACTGTGTCAGAGTACTCACTTGTATGGTCGTCGATTGGTGCTGGAATGGGCGCAGAGTGCTGAAGAAGATTTAGAGCAAATGCGTAAGAGGACGGCTGATCGCTTCCCTCTAGGTATTGTTTTAATGTATTCCTTCTTTTTTTTTGTTGATTGGAAACTGAATGTTTATATTTTGGTCTTTGGTGTTACAGATAAAGATACTAGGAATAAAAAAAGTAAATCAGACATTCAGGTCGCTGAGAGTGAGAGCGAAGAAGAACCAGAAATGTTTGAATAAAGTTTGCTCTTTTAATTGGTTAATTATTGTGATAATATTTACTGTGAGATGTGTATTTTTTAATTGTTATTTTTCTTAATTCGTCAAGAAAAGTAGTACTGGTACAAATTTTATTGTGACATAAAATTATTTTCTTGTACAGTTTCATACATTTTCATTGTTTCGGAATAACTTATTTTCACCTCACTATCATTCCAAAAGTAAATTTTTAGTTGCCATAATTCATATTATGTTAATTAGTTAAATCATTTAATTTTTTGTTTAAATGAGAGGAATTATGACCTTTCGACAATAGGTAGCTTTGAGTGGAGGAATAGATTGGCGATTTCTCATGTTCATTTCCAACATTGACTGTATATACTATCGTAACCAGACTGACTAACTAATGCTATAAACTTTTTCCACCAAACTTGGATCCGAGAAATGGATCCCACATACGGGTTTCGCTGCTGTTGTGAGATCCGAGTTTGAAGAAGAACAGAAAGGTATATGACCATCCATGTTTTCTTCCCTGTGTGCAGTAAACAACATTTTTTAAAGGGATTTCATTTCTGTTGTCTGCATCAGCCAACTCTTCAGCGTATAGGTTTTTTATGATACCTAATAAAAAAAAGGGGTAGTTGAAAAACAATTTGGAGAAATATTCGTGAAAAAGAGAAGATTTGTACTACTAACGCACCATTGTGTTTTAAAAAAGAACTAGATTTTTGGTGGAAAACTTCTCCATTAGGTTTGTCAGTCTTATATTATTCAGTCAACATCTCAGATGTTAAAACAACATTATTTATTTTTTTATTATTTTTTTTTTGAATGGAAAGTTAAATACGAGGTCTTGAAAACCATCTCGGTAGGCACTGTATTCAGTCTAAGATTTCCGATAAATTTTATGGACTTTTTGTTTTCTAATTCGCTTTTGTGAAATATGAATTTGGCATTAGCAACCATTTTTCAGGGCTCTTTATGGTTTAATGAGTCGAAAGTACAGATCTTTTTGGGTTATTGTAGACGAAAACCATGTGATTATTTTATATTTAAAAATTCTTTGAGATTTTTGTCTTGTCCAGTTGGATGTCTTCTCGTTTCTTTTGAACTTGAATATTATTAATTTTGATGTGTTATTATTTTTAATTGTGTGTTGGTGTAACATTCCTCATCAATACGGTACCATTTTTGAAAAAATGACCTAAGAAATTAATTGAATAAGTTGTAGAATGAGAGTGGGGAAAAAATAAAATAAGTAGATATAATTTTGATTTCAATCGTGATATGACCGTCATTAATCAGAACAAAACAATATTTGAAATTTCTTCATCAATCCTAGAATCACCATTATCAATAATTCTATTGAAATTCTTATTTGATTTCACGATGTAATTCTTAAATTACCCGCTAAGAATATGTTAGATATTGAAAAGTTCATTTTTATTTTGGAAAAAAATATCAACAATACACTTCATAAAAAACCAGATAGAAACGTTTTTTAAGAACTACTAAATGACCAGAAAAACAATGTTCAAGAAACACAGGCATTCACTGTAGAAGAGTCGAAAGAATATCAAGATGCATAGAAGCCGTACTTGATTTCAATTGATGGTGAAACCTAGCCCGAGTATCTACAAAAAATTTAACCAAAGGCGAGAATCTCTTAAAATTGATGAAATGAAGGGTGTACCAATATTTTTCAATGCTACAAAGTTGTTTCACTCCTCCAAACTAGTACACATAAAATTTCAAGAAAAAATTTTTTGTAAGACTGTATTAACACAAAAAACATGATAATGAAAATTCGTGTACAATAATTAACGTCAGCTATTTGTATCTTCATTTCCATAGCCGATAATATCGCTTACATTACTACCCTTGAAATTATGGACGAAAGTTTTACACTGTATACTCTTCAAAAGTCTAGCCTTATAAATAATTCGTTCCGCTTTTGACATCGGTAGTTTACGAGCGTAAGGTCTAGCCTTCTTAATGCATTTTTGTTCATTCGAGTTCTCTTCGACTTCATCCAGATCATTTGTTGCATCTTGGCAATCTAATTCATCGCCATTTAAATCAGAATAAATGCGACTATCATTTTCATTGGCGGATTCTAAATATTTTTTAATAAAATTCTGTCGGTACTTGTGAAGCAGCTTCTCCTTATTCTCTTCAAATTCTTGAAGAACAGCTTTCACGTCGGTCAACGAATTAAATTCTTTAACTTTCAACATAAAATTATCAAAATCACTTAAATCCGAACGAAAATTATTGACCTTACTTAATGATTTCTCATTTTCTGTAGGTGTTTCAACAGTAGAATGGTTACTTACAGATGCGTCGGATGAACGGTCGATATTACTAGTTGAATGTTCTTGGGTGACGGTTTTTTTTTTTTTGGATTTTTTCTTCAAAGGCGAATTTTCGATTTCTGATTCCAATTCAACATTCGATGATTTCCTTTTCTTAAGATTCTTCAGAATAATTGGTTCTTCACCATCGGACTCCAATTTAGCATGGTCCTTATTCTCACCATCTAAATCAATACTTATGATTGGATTTGAATCGGATTTTCCAACACATAATTTTTTTTTTCGCCGTTTCTTCTCAGCAGTGGGCTTACTAAAATCTAGGTCACGAAGTACAGATTTTTCATTTTCAATATTTTCGTCAATATTAGTGGAAGAATATGATTTCAATTTTTTGCACTTCGTTTCGTGGGGTGGGTCGTTGGCTTCCCGTTGCTGATCGTCGGAGTTATCTGCATCAATGTCAACAATTTCAATCAATTCACAATCCAATTCAATTGATGATTTGTTTTTTCGACATTTTTTCTTAGGAAGATTTTCAATTTCTGGTTTACCAGTTATAGCACTTTCGTCTTCATCATCGTCATCGACATAAATGATTGGATCCGAACCTGAGTTAGCGACGGACAGTTTATTTTCGCTAAGCTTCTTTTTGGTGAATAAATTTTCATAATCCATTCTGACAGATGTTTCATTCTCGATACTTTCATCGATGTCAATGGTTGGACCCGGATCTAAATCGACAACAAACGATATTCTTTTTGTACGAGATTTCTTTTTAGGAGGATCTTTAACTTCCTGTCCAGGTTCTAAACATCTTTTATCATCTGCAGATTCTTCAAGGGAGACAATCGGATCGGAATCTAATCCCAAAATTTTTTTTCTTTTTTTGGTTTCCCTTTTATGGTATGTATCATCGACTTGTTCTTTCATACTGATAATTACTTTGTTGTCGGTATTTTCATAACGCGTTAGCGAATTTGAATTTCGTTCAACAACCGAAAGCTCCTCTGTTTTGCCAGCAGATTTATCCAAATTAAACTCTACATTAAGGCCTTTTTTAGTTTTCCTCTTCGATGAAGCATCAGTAATTGCTGATTCCAAAGCGATGGACTTCTTACTTTCAACTTCCTCCGCAGGTAAGACCAAATCTGAATATGATTCAAGAACAGTTTTGGCCTTTTTACTTTTCTTCTTCGCTAACAAATCAGAAATTGGTAGTTCGGATTCAACGGAATTTTCATTCTGAACTTCTTCAAAACTAACGACTGCATTTATATCAGTTTCAGCCACTGATCTTTTTTCGGAAATACGACGGTCATTGGTTTTATCACTATTGTGTTCATCTTCGCTTGACTTTTTTAAACCCAAAATACCAGATAAGTCTTCTTTACTGTATTTTGATATGTCTTTACCCCGAATGAATTTGTGGTAGCTAAAACAAAGAATATCATCTATCAAGTTCATGTACATGAAAAATTTAAAAACTGAAAAAAAAAAAAGTTTTTCAACGAAATATTCTCTGAGTACAAGAATTGTTATTAAAGTATTAAATCTTGACTAATCAACCATGAAAAGTCATAATCTAATCCCTAACTAACGGGGTAAGTTTAGAGTACAGATGGTTAATAACGTCAACGGTTAATGCTATCTAACGACATACAAAAAATTATGACAACTTTTGTAAACAAACACATTTATATCAGAGATTAGGAACCGGCATGAGACGATAAACAATCGGTCGTATACGTTGGACAATATCAAGCTTTTTTGAACAAGGAAATTAAATTTAATGTTTTTTCTCGACAGCATCAGTCAAAAGAGAGTTCAATGAAAAATAGCTCACAAAATTTTAATGCAATTTATATAAAAATAATTCATTAATTTATTAATAAAATAATGTATTGTGACGGCAGACACTTACTGCACTCTGGATCGAGATGACAACGATGATGATTCGAGGGACGATTTTGATACAATCGATTTTTTCCGTGTCTCACTCAGTTTAGACAATACCGCTGAAAAGTCAAGCTCCACTCCGACCCATTCATCTTCTTTGATTTTAAAACCAAGTCCTACGAAAACACTACATAAAGAAAATTTCGGCTAACATTTTTAAGTAGGCGAGATGATCATTGGTTACTAACCTTTATTGTCAAACTTGCAGCGGATTTTTACATTCTCTGCGATTCCTTGGCCATTAGATCCAATACCTTGCCCCTTTTTCCAGCCCATTTTTTCCAGCATTCGTTGACCAAATTTAGAATCATCTACACGAAAAAATGTTTGTAAATGATATATGAAATACATTTAAACAAAAATGATAGGACAAAAGTAGTACTTCTTACCTTTAGACCACGTATTTTCAGCAGAGGGATTAAATGTTTGAACTGCTCTTCGCATTGACTTACGAGACATGGTGAAAACTTGATAACCTTACTTGCATGAATAACACGAATAAAACTGAGTGTATAGTTAAGATCTCAGATGGTATTCAGATCAAGAGCAACAACAAAAAGTAAAAATACGACGACACACAAGTGACGAATAACAAAATTGACAATGAAGACTGAAGAGGTATTAAAAAGACAAAAATCAAAACACGTGTTCGCTTCACTTTTCTGTTATCAGTGAGAATTTGGAAAGATAAAACGAGATCTTCTGAAAGATCTTCACAACTTCGCTTAATTATTATGAATTAACTAGAATCATTATGATCATACGAAGAATATACGAAGAATTCCTAGTAGTCAGTTGTTACCATATAATAGTATGTTTATCATTTTTGTTTTCAGTTCATCATTAATTAAATAACTAACCATGATAACTTATGATAATAATAGTTAACTATCTAAATAAAATATATTATCAATGTCAACTTATCAAAATTCAATACCTGATTCAATAATGAGAAATTTATCTGCAGTTGTTGTTTTGTACTTTCTATTGCCAAATGTTAATTCATTAAATATGAGTCTAACATTTTGTTGGGATACGATTCCCTCACTACCTCACGAACACATGATTGTATACCAATCAACACTGCATGTAACATAATATTACTTTTACTCTCTTTACATGTGGCGACACTGATCGCCAATATAATATTCTTTCCGCCACTGCTCGACGGAGAATGTTCTCCGCTCGTCAGTCGTTGTACTAAAGTCGTAAATAAACCTTTTTTATTGATAAATGTCCGTGCTTCATTTTCGTTGGATGAAAAGATCAGAACTCACCTCAACATGGTAGCCAGAGCTGCGGACCAACGGAAATAAGTGCGAAATGTGAAATACGTTCATAGTAATCGTGTATTTAGTTAAAAGTAAAAGTTTATGTGTCATGAAAAAGTGAAAGTTTTATATTGTGCAAAACCTCCACGCAAAGTGGAAGGATAGTTAAAAGTTCGTGAACACAAAGTTCGTATTCAGCGATCGAAGGAAGAATCCTGGAATAGACGAAAAAGCGGTGAATCAAATGAATTAAAGGTAAAAAACTAAAATTGATGAAAACTTCAGTGAAATCGTGGGCGCCGAGTAAAACGTCAAAGTAGAGAGTTTGGTGTAAGCAGATCAGGTACGAAAGGATCCTGTGGTTTGGAAAACCGGCTTGCAGAGTCAAAAATGGCTGGCAACTGTTCGTGCTGTGTTCCGGAAAGGAAGTTCAGATCAAAAAGTCGAAAGTCTGAAAGTTGCAGAGTCAATAGTCAAAGTCAACATCGGAGCAGAGGACCAAAGAAACGGAAAATTACGAAAACCGAATAAAGATAAGTAAAAATTAGAATAATTAATTAGTAATCGGTGTGATTTTTGCCTCAAAATTAATTATAAAAGTTTGAAAATTCATTAACGTAAAATAAAAAGTTCGAAATATTTTCCTGTTGACTCTTAACCAAAATCAGAGGAAAGTTGAAACCTGAAAGATTCATTGGTAACCTTTCAGACTTTATCTCGTTGGTCGAAAGTGGTCGAAATAGGGAAATATTTAGTGAAAAAGATACACTTTGAATAACAAAAGAAAATTATTGAACATCATTGGTTTTGAGTGACAGTTTATTCCTGTCCACAATCTGTATAGAGCTTTTCAAATTGACAATAGATAACGAATTATTTTCCTTTCAGCTTCAACCTCTTGTATTTCTGTTGAATAATTTTTGCATTGAAATCTAATCTACGTTTTAACCTGTTCAACAGAATTATTTTTCGATCTGGAACAAGACCAAAAAGCTTAGACTATTTCGAATTAAAGACATTTTGGCGACAAAGTAATAGAAAACCCATGAACTGAAAAGAAATTGAAAACAACGGCGGAGAGATCAACTCATCGTCAGCGGCAGATTACGTGAGATCCAATTAAAACGTTAATTAATTATTAAGATTTATGACATAATATTTTGACTTGCATTCCCGATCGAGCGGTTGAGACTGTGTTTGCATAATCGTGTGGTTGAGACCGTGTTACCCCCTAGAATTAAGCTCTCGTGTTTCTGAGGTAGGAATAATAAGCCCCAAAAATAAAAATTGAACAAGATGTCACGATTTGACACAAAGAAGGTTTTTGACGGGAGAAATTATGACGCCTGGAGGACCATGATGGTCTCCACACTTTACGCAGAGGGATTGTACCCGATAATGCATGATACAGAAACGGAAGTACTCTTTTTGGGATTAGATTTAAACAATTTTTTAAACCCTGAGTCTAGTAATGCCAACCCAGCAACTCGAATGACATATTTCCGAAATCAGGAAAAGGGAAAGGCACTCATATACCAGGGACTTAACAACGAACTGATAGAGAGAGTGAAGGATCTCAAAACTATAAACCAAATTTTGAAAGTACTTGACGAGAGATATAAAAGCTGTACTCAGGTCACGTACATTAACGCGAAACAAACATTTCAAAGATTAAAATTTCATAGCGATGGGAACATGAGAAGTTACTTGGATGTTTTCTCGAGGGCAGCCCAAAAAATAAGGGATTGTGGAAAAAATCTGGACAGACAGGAAGAGATAGAACAACTTCTAATCTCGTTAAACATGGACTATGATATGACAAGGCTGGAGTTTAATACACTAAGTCAGGACCAGAAAACAATTGAGACACTCCATGCCATGTTAATCGAAAGGTCGGATAGGCTGTATGACGAAAAAAAGTCAAAATATAATAATAATAAATTTCGAAACTCCACAAATAACAATAAAAACCAAAGATTCCAATACGGAGGAAGCTACAACAGGTATAATTATACAAATAGAAGTCAAAATTTAGATCAGGGAAAAGTAAAATATAATAATAATCAACAAAAAGAAACACCCCAATATAATAATAATTACGAAAATAAAAAATATGAAAAAAATCAGAATCATAACACTTTGCCAAATTCAAATACGTTAGTTTGTTTTAAGTGCCACGGCAAAGGGCACATAGCCAAAGTATGTCCGTCAAATAAAGAGGGTGCAATACCCCAAAATAAATTAGATGGTCCTGCACAGAACACAAGATACGGACGAAACAACCCTAATAATAATAACAATAAAAACAAAAAAGAAAATGACGTTCAATGGTCAATGATGATCAGATATAAAAATCAAGAACCACATAATAATAATAAATTAATAAATCTAATAACGTCAAATGACACAAAACAAGAGTCAGATTCTAATTATATTCCCTTAACCAAAAGAATAATGCTAGACGGTGGAGCCGTTGCCCACGTAATATCAGACCTGTCAAAACTGTCCAACCCAATAATGCTTGAGAAACCAATTGAATTGGAATGTGCCATCCAAGATACTCTTTTAATAGCAACCCACATTGGTACAATGTTCATTAGAGTGGAAAACTCTGAACGAGATCAAAAAGTTATAAGACTAAAAAACGTACACTATGTACCCTCACTAAACGTAGACCTGATGTCAGGAATAAAAATAACTGAAAATAGGGCATTGGGAATAGATCAAAATTTCTCGGCGGCACATATATATGTCAGAGGAACAAACGAAGTACTCTTCTCAGCCCCAAAAATAAAGGGGGTATACATGGTCAAATACGAGATCGTGCAGGAATCCACTGTCAACTTAATAGAAAATGAAGATGAAATAAATAAAATATGTCCTTATAAAAATGAATCAAATAAATTGGCATGTATGCCCAATATAAATTCCCAAGACGAATGGATGGAATATGAAATAGAAGAGGAAATAATCGAGGAAAGTCAAGAGGAGAGTGAGGATAATAGAGAGAATACAACTAATAACATTGAAAATAATAATATAATAATAAACCAAAATGATGAAAAAAACAGTAATCGAACCCAAAATAGGGAAACCAGCGAGGACGATAAAGAAACGAATGAGGATATAGGTCTAAACGATAATAATAATGCTATAGATAATGAAATAACAAATAATAACCAAGAATCGACTGAAAATAAAGGGGAATTAAAAATAGAAAAAAATATGATATGGCACAGGAGATTGGGACATTTATCGGGAAAGAACTTGAGGCTCTTAACCAAAATCTCAAGAGGTATTCCTAACGGAATAACATTCCGAAACGATGAATTCAGTTTGTGCGAGATATGTGTAAAGGCTAATTCAAAAAGATTAGGGCACAATAGTACAAGGACCTGGCCTGAAAGGAAACTGGAACTCATTTCATCGGATACAATGGGCCCCTTTTCACCGGGTATATACGGTGAGAAGTATGTATTAATATTTGTAGACCACGCCACAAAATACACCTTTGTCTCTACCATAGAAAAAAAATCAATGGTGTGTGAAGAATTCAAAAAATTATATATGAAACTAAAGTCAAAATTTCCGGATTATCCCATTGCCACCCTAAGATGTGACAATGCTAAAGAATATCTAGATTCACACATGAAGACATTTTGTGAGGAAAACGGCGTAAGTCTCGAGCCTGTAGTTCCATATTCACCAGAGCTAAATGCAATGGCTGAAAGACAGAACCAAACAATAATGGCTAGAACTAGAGCTATGCTGTTTGACTCCGAATTGGACTTTAAATTTTGGTCATTGGCAGTTCTGACGGCGGTATATGTCATAAATAGGAGCCCAACAAGGGCAAACAAAGAAAACAAAACCCCTTTTGAAATGCTTTACGGCATAAAGCCGGACTTATCAAACATGAGAGTTTTCGGGTCTCTAGCCTATAGACACATTCCCATGGAAGTTCGCCAACAACAGGCCACTAAAAACAAAAAGAAGAAAACAAATTCTGAACATCTAAAACTCACACAAAGGGCAGACAAAGGGGTATTTGTGGGATACACAAGTAGTGGATACTGCATAAGAGATCCGATAATTGACAAATCACATGTAACCTGTGATGTCAGATTCGATGAAATAAGGAACATAATAAACATCGATAACACAAATAATAAAAATAAAAACACAAATAATAATATAATAGAAAAACCCCTAATACTAAGCGTATGTAAACAAAGATATAAAAGTTACATAGAGGACCACATCCCTCAAAAATGGGAGGACGTGGAAAACAACCAATTTAAAACAGATTGGCAAAAAGCTATCACCGACGAGTTGAAATCATTGTCTGATATGGGTGTGTGGGAGGTCGTTCCCAAAGAAAAAAATGTGAGATTGGTAGATACCAAGTGGTGTTTCACCACAAAACCCGACAATCAAGGCATCCACAGGCCAAAAGCTAGATTGGTTGCAAGGGGTTTTAAGGACCTTACTCACTACTCCTTAACTGAAACATATGCCCCGGTGGTACAGTATTGGCTAATAAGATGGACGTTATCCATCACAAATAAATATAATTTAAATATCATACAATTTGACATAAAAACGGCCTTTCTTAATTCAGAGATAAAATACCCCATATATATATCTAATCCAAAAGGATGCCAACTAGGAGAAAACAAGTGCCTAAAATTAATTAAGTCAATATATGGACTAAAGACGTCTTCCAAAAGTTGGTACGACTTACTAAACTCGACAATAGTACAAGCTGGATTTCTTCAATCAAAAATAGATAGGTGCTTATATACAAAACAAAATAACAACGGTGCAATGGCACTCTTAATAGTCTACGTGGATGACATGTTGTTGGCTAGCAACCACGACGAGTGGACACGAGACCTAATAAATATATTTAATAAAAACTTCACATTGAAAATAGAAATGAATCCAACTTTTTTCGTCGGTTTTGAAATAAGTCGAGACATCCCGAGGAAACAAATAACATTAACACAGAATAGGTACATAGACAAAATCTTACGTAAATTTGGTATGACAGAATGTAACCCGACGACCACACCGATGGAAACAGGCCTTAAAATAAACAAGCCAACAAATGGTAGGGATGACACCGAATATAGGGCCATGATTGGGAATTTGCTATATGTAGCGAGACTGACCCGCCCTGACATTGCTTTTGCCGTCAATTACCTATCACGCTTTCAGAAATCCTCTAATAGCGAAACTAAAAATTATGTTTGCCGAATTATTAGGTACCTTAAAACAACAAGGGACTTCTCTCTTGTATTCCACTCTGATCAGACTCAGATTAAAGCATTTGTCGATGCGTCGTATGCACCCGACGTAGACGACTCACCCATAAATATAGAAAACTTGGAGAAAGGGTGCTCCACAACAGGCTATATGATTTTCGCAAACGGAGACTTGTTAAACTGGGCCGTTCACCGGCAAAACTTAGTTGCAACCTCGTCAACTGCAGCTGAACTAATTGCGTTGAATGACGCACTCGACGACATATATGTGATCTGGAGACTCACTGAGAGCGTTTTTTCTGTAACCAACTCAGTGCAGGTGTACGAGGATAATATATCCGCATCACGCATTGCATCTGGGGGAGGCCAGAAACGCTCCAGGTTTTTAGCGATCAAGTGTTATGCAGTTTTGGAAGCCTTCCAAAATAGATTAATTACGTTCAACGATATTAGGTCGTCCGATCAAGTTGTGGATATTTTAACGAAGGCACTTGATCGGAAAACGTACCAAAATATTGTCACGAAGATACTCCGAACAAGTCAACCTTTCGGCCAATAGTCTTAATTGACTCAACCCGCAAAATTTTTTGTTTTTGGTTTTGGACTGCGGATGGGCGTCGGTCTTTTAGCGCCTATTGTAAACCGAGCGGTCCATATGTCGTTTCACCACTCATTTCACAATTTTTCAATAGGTTCCCCGTCGCTGCTCTGCCTCTCTTATTGGCATCAGCATTCCCTGATATATACCATTGATTCCAACAATAGTAAATTTATATTAAAATACACAATTAATTATAAGGATATATTTATATACATAATAATATTATCTCCCTACAGCTGACGATGAGGAGACATTGATCTCTCCAACACGTTTTTATATAGGTTAAATCGGAAAACCACACAATATTTATAAGATGTGACACTATAACATAAGGTTCAATATATACCTCATGTTAACATTTACACGATTTATTTAAGATATAACAATATATGAACGCAGAAACATTTATTATATAGTACCATACTAGTCAACTACATACCCAAAATTTTTTAAATTAATTTTAATTTTTTTTTACCATTTTAATAGCAACTTTATATGACAACTACATGTAATAATCTTGACTGCTTTTGCTTATTTCTTGTTTATATTTTTGTTGTTTAATACATGCGATATGTAACACTAATTCATTTATATGTTCGTTCGTCCGTTTTGAATCGCAGGGGGGTGTTGGGATACGATTCCCTCACTACCTCACGAACACATGATTGTATACCAATCAACACTGCATGTAACATAATATTACTTTTACTCTTTTTACATGTGGCGACACTGATCGCCAATATAATATTCTTTCCGCCACTGCTCGACGGAGAATGTTCTCCGCTCGTCAGTCGTTGTACTAAAGTCGTAAATAAACCTTTTTTATTGATAAATGTCCGTGCTTCATTTTCGTTGGATGAAAAGATCAGAACTCACCTCAACACATTTTGACTATATAGCTTAATGGACTGCTAGAACTGATAAGAAATACATAGGGTTAAATGGAACATCGCTGAAGCCACTGTTAACAGGCGTTCTTTTTACAAAAAACGACCTTTGGTGATAAGTGAAAGTACAAACACTAGTTAAACTTTGATGTGAGGCGGTAATGACGAGGAACGAAAAAGAGTAAGAGAGAAGTATTCACGACAGAATTTATTGTTGGGATACGATTCCCTCACTACCTCACGAACACGTAACCGTACATTAATCAACACTGCATGTAACACATTATTACATTTATTCTTTCTACATGTGGCGACACTGATCACCAACATAATATTCTTTCCGCCACTGCTCGACGGAGAATGTTCTCCGTTCGTCAGTCGTTGTACTAACGTTATCAATAAACCTTTTTTAAAGATGAACGTCCGTGCTTAATTTTTCTTGGATGAAACGATCGAAACTCACCTCAACATGGTAGCCAGAGATGCGTACCAACAAAAATAAGTGCGGAAATCGAAATGTGTTTGTGTTAATTGTGTAATTTGTTAAATGTACAAAGGTTTGTGTTTCACGCAAAGTGAAAAACTTAGTGTTGTGCGATACCTCCACGCAAAGTGGAAGAATAGTTAAAAGTTCGTGAACGTAAAGTTTGGTTCCAGTGATCAAGTAATTATCTTGGAAAAGTTGAAAAAATCTCAAACCAAGCAAATCAAAAGTAAAAGTTAAATTTAATGAAAACATCAGTGAAATCTTGGGCGCCGGTGAAAACGTCGAAATCGAGAGTTTGGTGTAAGCAGATCAGGTACGAGAGAATCCTGTGGTTTGGAAAACCAGCTTGCAGAGTCAAAAACGGCTGGCAGTTGTTCGTACTGTGTTCTGAAAAGGAAATCGAAGTCAAAAAGTCAAAAGTCTGAAAGTTGCAGCATCGAAAGTCCAAGTCAACTTCGCAGAGAAGCAGTAGAAGAACAAAAAATACGAAAAGGAAATCAAGATAAGTAAAAATTTAAAATAATTAGTAAATAATTGGTGTGATTTTATTCAAAATTAATAGTAAAAGTCTGAAATTTCAGTGAAATAAAGTAAAACGTTCGAAATATTTTCATGTTAACACTCAACCAAAATTAGAGGAAAGTCGAAACTTGAAAGGTATCAGTGGTAACCTTTCAAACTTTATCTTGTTGGTCGAGAGTGGTTGAAAAAGGGAAATATTTGTTGAATGAGATACATCTTGTATAACAAAAGAAAAATAATTGTATAACTATTGACTTGAGTGACAGATTTTTCCTGCTCACGATCTGCAAAGAGTATTTTCAATTGATAAAAGATAATGAATTATATTCCTTTCAGCATTAACCTTTTGTATTTCTGTTGAATAATTTTTACCTTGAGATTTAATTTATGTTTTAACGTGTTCAACAGAATCATTTTCGTTCTGGAACAAGATCAAAAGCTTAGACCAATTCGATTCAAAAACATTTTGGCGATAAAGTATTAGAAATTCGATCAACCGAAAAGAAGTAGAAACAATGGCGGAGAGATCAAATCATCGTCAGTGGCAGTTTCGTGAGATCTAATTAAAACGTTAATTAATTATTAAGAATTATAATATAATATTTGACTTACATTCCCGATCGAGCGGCTAAGACCGTGTTGTGCATAATCGTGTGGTTGAGACTGTGTTACCCCCTAGAATTAAGTTCTCGTGTTTCTGAGGTAGGACTAATAAGCCCCCGATAGACAAAAATTTAATAATATGTCACAATTTGACACTAAGAAGGTATTTGACGGGAGAAATTATGACGCCTGGAGGACCATGATGGTCTCCACACTTTATGCAGAGGGATTATACCCGATTATGCAGGATACAGAAATGGAGATACTATTTTTGGAATTAGATTTAAACAATTTTTTGAACCCTGAGTCTAGTAACGCCAACCCAGCGACACGAATGACATATTTCTGAAATCAGGAAAAGGGAAAGGCACTTATATATCAGGGATTGAATAACGAACTAATCGAAAGAGTTAAAGACCTCAAAACCATAAACCAAATTTTAAAAGTACTCGATGAGAGATATAAAAGCTGTACACAGGTCACGTACATTAATGCAAAACAGGCATTCCAGAGGTTGAAATTCAACAGTGAAGGGAATATGAGGAGTTACTTAGATGTCTTCTCGAGGTTGGCCCAGAAAATAAGGGACTGTGGGAAAAATTTGGACAAGCAGGAGGAGATAGAACAGCTCCTAATCTCATTAAACATGGACTACGATATAACTAGGCTGGAGTTTAATACTTTAAGTCAGGACCAGAAAACAATTGAAACACTCCATGCCATGTTAATCGAAAGATCGGATAGGTTATATGACGAGAAAAAGTCAAGAACCAATAATAATAATAAGAATAGATTTAGTAATTTCACCAACAATAATAAAAATCAGAGATTTCAATATGGAGGAAATTACAATAGATATAACTATATAAATAGAAATCAAAATCATAGCCAAAACCTAGATCAGGGGAAAACAAAATACGATAATAAGCAACAAACAGAGACGCCTCAGTATAATAATAATAGCTATGAAAATAAAAAATTTGATAACAACCAAAATCAAAATACTTTGCCAAATTTGAATACACTAGTTTGTTTTAAGTGCCATGGCAAAGGGCACATAGCAAAGGTATGTCTGTCAAATAAAGAGGGTGCAAGACCCCAGAATAAAGTAGATGGTCCTGCACAAAATACGAGATACGGACGAAACAATACTAATAATAACAATAATAAAAACAAAAAAGAAAATGATGTTTAGTGGTCAATGATGATCAGATATAGGGATCAAAGACCGAATAATAATACACACAATAAATTAATAAACCTAATAACAGCGAAAGATACAAAACAGGAGTTAGATCCTAATTATATCCCCTTAACTAAAAGAATTATGTTAGATGGTGGAGCTGTTGCCCACGTCATATCAGACCTGTCGAAATTGTCCAATCCAATAATGTTAGAAAAACCCATTGAACTGGAATGCGCCATTCAAGACACACTCTTGATAGCGACCCATATTGGTACAATGTTTATCAGAGTGGAAAACTCAGAGCGTAACCAGAAAGTCATAAGACTAAAAAACGTACACTATGTACCGTCCCTCAACGTAGACCTGATGTCAGGAATTAAAATAACAGAAAATAGGGCACTAGGTATAGATCAAAATTTCTCTGCAGCACATATATATGTCAGAGGAACGAATGAAGTGGTCTTCTCAGCCCCAAAAATAAGGGGGGTATACATGGTCAAATACGAGATTGTGCCGGAATCCACAGTCAATATAATAGAAGATGAAGATGAATTAAACAAAATATGTCCTTATAAAAATGAATCGAATAAATTGGCATGCATGCCTAACGTAAATTCCCAAGACGAATGGATGGAATATGAAATAGAAGAGGAAATTGTTGAGGACAGTCAGGAGGAAAGTGAAGATAATAGAGAGAACACAATTAATAATAATGAAAATGACAATATAATAATAAGTCATAATGACGAACAAAATAATAACCAAACCCAAAATAGGGAAACCAGCGAAGATGGTAAAGAAACGAATGAGGATGTAGGTACAAACACTAATAATAACACAATAGATAATGACATAATAAACAATAATCAAGAAACTAATGAAAATATAGGGGAGTTAAAAATAGACAAAAAAATGATATGGCACAGAAGACTAGGACACTTATCTGGAAAGAATTTAAGATTCTTAACTAAAGTCTCAAGAGGTATTCCTAATGGAATAATATTCCGAGATGATGAGTTTAGTTTGTGCGAGATATGTGTGAAAGCTAATTCAAAAAGGTTAAGGAACAATAGCACCAGGACCAGACCTGAAAGGAAGCTAGAACTCGTTTCATCGGATACAATGGGCCCCTTTTCACCGGGTATATATGGTGAGAAGTACGTGTTAATATTTGTTGACCACGCCACAAAATACACCTTCGTCTCCACCATAGAAAAAAAGTCAATGGTGTGTGAAGAGTTTAAAAAACTTTATATGAAACTAAAATCAAAATTTCCGGATCATCCCATTGCCACCCTGAGGTGTGACAATGCTAAAGAATATTTAGATTCACACATGAGGACATTTTGTGAGGAAAACGGCGTAAGTCTCGAGCCTGTCGTTCCGTATTCACCGGAGTTGAATGCGATGGCCGAAAGGCAAAATCAAACGATTATGGCTAGAACTAGAGCTATGCTGTTTGACTCCAATTTGGACTTCAAGTTTTGGTCATTGGCCATTCTGACAGCAGTTTATGTCATAAATAGGAGCCCAACCAGGGCAAACAAAGATAATAAAACCCCTTTCGAAATGTTTTACGGCATAAAGCCGGATTTATCGAATATGAGAGTTTTTGGGTCTCTCGCCTATAGACATATTCCTATGGAAGTTTGCCAACAACAGGCCACAAAAAATAAAAAAAAGAAAACAAATAGTGAACACCCGAAACTGACACAGCGAGCGGACAGGGGAGTATTTGTGGGTTACACAAATAGTGGGTACTGCATAAGGGACCCATTAATTGACAAATCACACGTTACTTGTGATGTCAGATTCGATGAAACGAAGAACATAATAAATATAGATAACATAGATAATAAAAATAAAAATAGACATAATGATAATAGTATAATTGAAACCCCCATAATACTAAACGTATGTAAACAAAGATATAAAAGTTACATAGAGGACCACATCCCTCAAAAATGGGAGGATGTTGAAAATAACCCTTTTAGGACAGAATGGCAACAAGCCATTACCGACGAATTGAAGTCATTGTCTGATATGGGTGCGTGGGAGGTCGTCCCCAGAGAAAGAAATGTGAGGTTGGTAGATACCAAGTGGTGTTTCACCACAAAACCCGACAACCAAGGCATTCACATACCGAAAGCCAGGTTGGTTGCAAGGGGTTTCAAGGACCTTACCCACTATTCTCTAACCGAAACGTATGCCCCGGTGGTCCAGTATTGGCTTATAAGATGGATACTGTCAATCACAAATAAATATAATTTAAATATAACACAATTTGACATAAAAACAGCCTTCCTTAATTCAGAAATAAGATACCCTATTTATATATCAAATCCCAGGGGATGCCAACTAGGCGAAAATAATTGCCTGAGACTAATTAAGTCAATATATGGACTGAAAACATCTTCTAAAAGTTGGTACGACTTGTTAAACTCGACAATAATTCAAGCTGGATTTGTTCAATCAAAAATAGATAGATGCTTATATACAAAACAAAATAATAATGGTGCAATAGCACTTCTAATAGTCTATGTGGATGACATGTTGTTGGCTAGCAACCACGACGAGTGGACACAAGACCTAATAAATACATTTAATAAGAACTTCACATTGAAGATAGAAAAAGATCCAACTTTCTTTGTCGGTTTTGAAATAAGTCGGGACATCCCGAGGAAACAAATAATATTGACACAGAATAGGTACATAGATAAAATCCTACGTAAGTTTGGTATGACGGAATGTAATCCGACAACCACGCCTATGGAAACGGGACTTAAAATAAGAAAGCCAGGTAAAGGAATAGACGACACTGAATATAGGGCCATGATTGGGAATCTGCTATATGTGGCAAGACTGACCCATCTGGACATTGCCTTCGCCGTCAATTACCTATCACGGTTTCAGGCATCCTCAAATAGCAAAATTAAGAACTATGTTTGTCGCATTATTAGGTACCTTAAAACAACAAGAGATTTCTCTCTTGTATTTCACTCTAACCAGACTCAGATTAAAGCATTTGTCAATGCGTCGTATGCACCCGATGTAGACGATTCACCCATAGAAATAGAAATTTTGGAGAAAGGGTGCTCCACAACAGGCTATATGATTTTTGTTAACGGAGACTTGTTAAATTGGGCCGTTCACCGGCAGAACTCGGTTGCAACATCGTCAACTGCAGCCGAATTAATTGCGTTGAATGACGCACTGGACGATATATACGTGATCTGGAGACTCACTGAGAGCGTTTTCTCTGTAACCGACTCAGTGCAGATGTATGAGGATAATATATCCGCGTCACGCATTGCATCTGGGGGAGGCCAGAAATGCTCCAGGTCTCTAGCGATCAAATGTTATGCAGTTTTGGAAGCTTTTCAAAATAAACTAATTATGTTTAATGATACTAGGTCTTCCGATCAAGTCGCTGATATTTTAACAAAAGCACTTGATCGAAAAACGTACCAAAATATTGTTATGAGAATACTCCGAACAAGTCAACCTTTCGGCCAATAGTCTTAAATGACTCAACCCGCAAAATTTTTTGATATTTGGTATTGAACTGCGGATGGGTGTCGGTCTTTTAGCGCCTATCGTAAACCGAGCGGTCCATATGTCGTTTCACAATTCATTTCACAAAGTTCAATAGGTTCCCCGTCGCTGCTCTGCCTCTCTTATTGGTATCAGCATTCCCTAATATATACCATTGATTCCCACAATAGCAAATTTAGATTGAAAACACATACGATTAATTATAAGGATATATATACATATAATAATATTATCTCTCTACAGCTGACGATGAGGAGATATTGATCTCTCCGACGGGTTTTTTATATATGTTAAATTAAAAATCACACAATATTTATAAGACGTGACACTAAAACATAAGGTTAAATATATACCTCATGTTAACACTTACACGATATACTTAAGATAAAACAATATGTCAAAATATGAACTCATACACATTTTATTATATAACATTATACTAGTCAATGACATACCTAATTTTTTATTTTACCATTTTTTATATATATATAGCAATTTTATATGACACCTATATGTAATAATTTTTGACTGCTATTGCTTATTTCTTGTTTATATGTTTGTTTTAAATACATGCGATATGTGACACATTTTTACTTATATGTTCGTTCGTCCGTTTTGAATCGAAGGGGGGTGTTGGGATACAATTCCCTCACTACCTCACAAACACGTAACCGTACATTAATCAACACTGCATGTAGCACATTATTACATTTATTCTTTCTACATGTGGCGACACTGATTGCCAACATAATATTCTTACCGTCACTGCTTGACGGAGAATGTTCTCCGTTTGTCAGTTGTTGTACTAACGTTATCAATAAACCTTTTTTAAAGATGAACGTCCGTGCTTAATTTTTCTTGGATGAAATGATCGAAACTCACCTCAAAATTTATTAGCAGACTAAAATTACATTTGGAAATAAAATATGAATTAATATGAAATGGCGAAGCAACAGCGATAATGGATTGAGAATGGTAGGGGAAGCACTTTGTGACGAGAGTGTACGTGTGACATATATATATAGATTGACGTGATGATGATGATGATGAAGAATGAGATGAGGTGGGATTTTGTATCAACACCCCCCTGAAATTTTACCGATTGAGTTCTTCATCATGTTCTCTGAAAATAAACGAATTATTATTATTTTTAAAAAAAATATTCAGTACAAAAATGATATATGCATAATAAAAAAATTTAAAAAAAATTCACATCGTATTATTAAGGTAACTTTGGTTTCAAGATAAAATTTTGTTTGCTGTGCTTCGAAAAATGAAATAAAATAAATGATTAAAATAAATAAATAATAGGTAAGTACATAAATATGGTAACATGCAAAGAGTATAGAACATTAATATGTGATATATAGAATAATATATGGTATCTGCAATAAACAAGAAAAATAAAAATATAAAAATTGGTAACATGCAAAAAAATTTTTGTATACATAAATGACTAATAGATGATTCATTAAGAAGTGTGCTCGAATATATTCTCAACATTTACGA
>WOFM01000486.1:68844-336664 GCA_011428145.1 Ericerus pela
GTGCATAAATTTATATCGTTTTACGAATAATACACGAAAAGTGTCGTGCAATTGAGAAAGTTAAACTCGAATGTTTTAATTAAAATTTTTTTTCGAAGTCGAAAAAAATAAAAACGTAACCAAAATTGTTCCTGATCCAATAACGGCCGACCCTGAAAGTCAACAAACTACAATTAAGAAAGGACCGCCAACGATACAGCAAACCACCTGAAGAAATCTTCTGCTCCCGTCTTCAAAGGACTCTACAAGAGATCACCAACAACAAAGACCACAAATTTTTGGGCCAACCTACATCAAAATTCGGCGGAGATTACGACGGTGAAATTGGGATTAAAAAAAATACAAATTCACACAAAAACGAATCGACGAAAAACTTCATTCATGTCAAGGTAATATATGTTTAGTTGAATTATTTTTTACATTTCTTAAATTTTTTATTGTGCATTTGAGATGGTGATAAAAAATTTTTTCCCTTCCCCCCTTATAAAATATATGTCAACTTTAATAAATATATTAGAAAATAAAATAGGAGAGTATAAGATTGAGAAAGAGGAATTAGAAGAATTGTTGAAAAAGTTTGAAGGGGAGAAAGTAGTAGATTTGAAATTAGAAACATATAATCTTCCTTGTTATACGTATTTCACGGGAGAAGTAATATTGGAATCTTTCACAATTGACATTTCTGGAAAAATAGAGGAAATTAGCTCATTTAAATATATTAAAATATCTGATTCAACACCAAATTACTTTTCATCTAGAATATATAGTTAATTAGAATCAGAGCAAAAATTTATAAATAGATTTTTGAAATAATATAAAATTAAAAAATAAAGAAACTGGATAAAAAAGAAAAAGAAAAAATTAATATTATTGAAAAAGAATACGAAATAATTGAATTAAAAGAAGAAATCTTATAAGAAATATTGAAAAAGAAATATCAGAAAGTAAAAAATATATATCTATTACGAATATAGAAGATAATTTATTAGGTTTCAAAAAAATTGAAGAAAATATGTCAAATGTAAATGAAATTAAACCCATTCAAGCTCCATTAGGAAAGGTTTTCAATGGAAAGTATTACTTGGATTGAAGGCAAATGATTATTTCAGCCATTTGGGGTGCTGGTTATTATGACATCTTTGGAGAGCATGAATTCTTACAATCTTATATATCCCACTTAGATGATTTAAATTTTAGGCACAGTAAAGAAATGATAAACTACTGTAAAATGCAAGACAATACCAAAGCATTCGTACTTGAAAGGGTTTCTAATGATATTACAAAGAAAATACGAGACTGTAACACAGCCATAATGATGTTAAAAAAATTAGATAACATATATGGTACCAAAACATCAGTTACAGCTAACATGGCCAAATTTAAGTGGATGGAATTTAGATTCCAACCTGGGGGAAATATGAGAGGATTCCTTAAAAAATGGGATGAACTCGTTACAGATGTAAGAGATAGCAGAAAAGAAGTGAGTGAAGAAGAAGAATTAGGAAACCTACAACTTGCTCTATGCTATGAACAGGCCCTGACAAAAATGCAGTTTGAGAATCTACCCCGTAATGAACGAAATATCGATAATCTTAAGCGAATTTTGAGAGAAGATGCTGATCAAAAATTTAGAGATCAGACATTAAAGAGACATAATAATAATAATCCCAATAATAATAATAACTATAGAAATAATGCCAATGGTAATAATAATAATTATAGAGGTCGTAATGGTAATTATCGAGGATGGAACAATTATAGGGGTAATAGTTATAATAACTATAGAGGCAACAATCGGAATTATAGTACAAATAATAATGGAAATGGCAATGAACCAAATACACACCAAAATAATAATAATAATAATAATTCAAATAATAACGGAAACGGTAATTATAGAGGAAATAATTATCGAAAGAATGGAAATTACCGAGGCAATAATTATAGAGGTAATAATAGAAATTATAACCCAAATAACCCAAAATGTTATAAATGTGGTCAAAATGGTCACATAGCTCAAAATTGCAATAATAATAATACCCAACAAAATAATAATAATGAAAATACAAATAAAAATCAAAATAATTATCCACCTAAACCAATCCAAAATAATAATAATACAACAAATAAAAAAGAGAACCCCGAACAGCAGGTAGAAATGTCCTGCATGATCAAAAAATATACAAATAATTCAAATGAATGGCTATTAAATAAATTAATTAAAAATAATGAAACAAATGAAAATTATACACATCTAGAAAACAAAGCAATTTTAGATGGAGTGGCGGAAGTGCACCTAACATCAGATATAAATAAATTAAGAAATATTAAAAAATTCATCACCCTTGTAAAACTTCAATGTGCTGGTAAAAATGCTTTCTTGTATGCTACACACACTGGTCAAATGACCATAAAAATTGAAAATTTCAACAAAATACAATCATTAATAGAATTAAATGATGTACATTACGTACCTGATTTAAATATTGATATAATTAGCGCAATAAAAATCACTAATACAGGTACAGTAAATATTGACCAACAAAAAGATTGTGCTAATATATATTTTATAGAAAGTGGGGAAATTCTAATAACTGCCCCGAAGGAAAACGGAATATTTTATATTCATTACAATATGGATAATTATAATAACGATAAAAAAAAAAAAACTATGAAAATTTTAATTTAGAATTAGATAGTTCTACAAAAATATGCCCAGTAACCCAAGAAAATGAGGACGAATGGGAGGATTTTTCAATTGAACTTGAAATACAAGAAAATGAGGAAGACAGCATATTAAATGAAAATACAGATTCACCTGAGGGGGTGAAAATAATAACAATTCAGAAAATATACCATATGATGAAAAATCACAGAATAATGATGATACTGATGGTATTAATGATGATAATAATAATAATAATAATAATGTATTAAATAAAAAAATGATCATACACAGAAGGTTGGGTCACTTAAATGCACGCTATATACAAAAGTTGAAAAATTTATCTGTTGGTATTCCAGAAAATTTAAATTTTAGAGACGATGATTTTAAAAACTGCCAAATCTGCTGCATTGCAAATAATACGAGACTAGGGCATAATGGATTAAGAACAAAACCATCAAGAAAATTAGAAATAACATCTTCAGATATAATGGGACCATTCACACCATCGATCGCAAATCAAAAATATATTTTAACCTTCATCGATCACTACTCAAAATATACCTTTGTTATGCCCATATCAACAAAAAATCAAGTAGTAACTGAATTTAAAAATATAATAATGTCAATGAAAAATAAATTCCCAAATTCTCATATAGGGACTATTAGATGCGACAATGTGAAAGAATACACAGATGCAAAAATAGTGGAAAACGGTATAACGATGGATTACGTAGTTCCTTATTCTCCAGAGTTGAATGGTGTATCCGAAAGGCAGAACCAGACACTCATGAGGAGAGTAAGAGCTATGCTCATTGATGCCAATCTCGACATTAAGTACTGGTCATATGCAATAGTCACATCGGCCTATTTAATAAATTGTTCACCAACTAAAGCCAATAGAGTTTTTAAAACTCCATATGAACTATTTTATGGCACAAAACCAAACTTAAGAAATTTAAAAGTATTTGGCTCATTAACATACCGCCACATCCCTTTTGAAGTTCGAAAACAAAATGCAACTAAAGCTAAATCTAAATCAAAAAATAAAATTGACCCAAAATTAGCTCCCAGAGCAGAAAAAAGTATAATGATGGGATACACAAATATGGGATATTGTTTAAGGGATCCATTTGAAACTAAATCGTATATTGCATGTGACGTAAGGGTAGATGAGTCTCAAAATATTAAATCATTGGAAACATCCGACAGAAAATTAATAATTCAGCCAGCAAATTACGAACAAGATCTGGGAATAATAAATCCAATAATTATGAATATCAATATTAATTATAATAAATCATACATAGAAGATTGCGTCCCAAAAAATTTTAACGAAATTAATAATAATCCTTTTAGAACAGAATGGGTAAATGCTATTAATGAAGAATTCAATTCATTAAATGATATGAATGTTTGGGAGATTGTGGATTATGACCGTCAAAAATTGATAGACACTAGATGGATATTCACAATAAAATACGATGAGTTTGGCAACCCCAAACCCAAAGCCAGATTAGTAGCGAGGGGATTCAAAGACTGAACTGAATACAATATTACCGAATAACATGGTCCTGTTGCATCAATAAGTACTATTAGATGGTTGCTCTCTATAGTTAATAAACAAAAATTAATTCTTGTACAATATGACGTCAAAACAACATATTTGAACTCCCCCATTATAAAACCTATTATGTAAAAAAACCAGAAGGGATAAATATTAGTTCAAATCAAGTCCTCGAATTAAAGAAATCAATATACGGACTCAAAACGTCAAGTAAATCTTGGTACGACTTATTAGACAACAAAATAAAAGAAATTGGCTTCTTAAGAACTAAGGCAGATAGATTCTTATATCAAATGAATAGAGATAACGAAAACACATATTTTTTAAGCTATGTAGATGATATTTTGATAGCCTCAAATTCACAAATGGCAATTACAAAAATTAACGAACAACTAGAAAAATCATTTACTATTACAATTATTAATAATCCAAAATTTTTTATGGGATTGGAAATTGAGAGAAATATTGAAAACAAGACGATTATATTATCCCAAAATAAACACATAGAAAAAATGATAAAATAGTTTGGTATTTCGGAAATAAAAAAGACAAATACTCCAATGGAAACTACCCTAAAAATTGAGAAAGTTGAAAATGGTAAGGATGACACAGAATATAGATCAATGATTGGAGGATTATTATACTTAACCAGATTAACCAGACCTGACATATTATTTCCAGTAAAATTTTTCTCACATTTCCAAAATAATTCAAATGATACACTAAAAAATTACGTAAGAAGAATATTCAGGTACATTAGCTCCACAAAAAATTATAATATAACATATAGATTGGAGGGAGATGGAATACAAGCATATATTGACGCTTCGTATGCCCCTCAAGTAGATGATAATAATATTGACCCAAATAATTTACAAAAGGGAAAATCAATTACTGGTTTTATGATTTTTGCGAATGGAGATTTGATAGAATGGAATTGTTCAAAGCAGACAATCCATGCTTCATCAAGCACCGCTGCAGAAATCATAGCAGTCTTTGACACCCTAGATATAATAAAAGTCATACAACATATGAATTTCAAAATTTTTGGAGAAAAAATAACTGTAGATATAATGGAAGATAATATATCAACTCAAAAAATTTACTCAAGAAATCGAGAGCCCTAATGATAAAATGCTACTCAATTTTTGAGGTAATGGAAGAAAAAATAATTCACTTTATATCTGTCAATTCCGAAAATCAGCTTGCAGATTTATTTACGAAATCTTTAGACAGAACAAAATTCGAAAATTTAATAGTCAAAATTCTCGAAAATACGAATTTGTACACATAATATTATATACATTTATTTAAGGAAAATGCCCGTCCAAAAAGTCAAGTGGTATTAAGTCAAATATTTAAGTCCAAACTTGAAACATATTGTACAAGAAAAATACTCTTACATTGTTCACAAATAATACTCAAAAGAAAAATACACTCGAAAATACTTGTCAAAAATAGATACTCGATTTTGCTGCAAACCCAACAATGAAAACAGAATTAAAATCGAACAAGTATAAACCCTATAAACGCTAATAATAGAAATAGCGTGCAACTTTATACAAGCGTGAGAAAAATACACAAAAAATTCCCACATAGAGTATGAAAGGAAAATCTTAACAATATACGAGAGATGAAAACTCATTACATGACCTCAATAAAGATAAACCTAATAGCCTGCCTTATCCAAAAATAAACATGTTAAACGCCACCTCAAACACAAATAGAAACGTAAAAGATAAAGTTAACGGACATCATATATTATCATTTCATACTATTGCACGCCAATGTATTTGATAAGATTGTAAAACGTAACGTTTTCTATGCACGATCGTATATCGTAAAAACCTTTTGTTAATTCTATTTCTTTTCAATTGAATTTTTTTCTTTTTCTCCTTTCATACTATACACTCGTAAATGTTCGAGAATTTATTCGAACACACGCCACAATGAATCATATATTAATCATTTATATACACGAAATATTTTTTGCATGTTACTAATTATTATCTTTATTTTTTTTAATCACAATTTTTTTTACAGGTTACCATTTACCATTTTTATATACAGATATATTATACATATGCATGTGATTTAATTGTTTATTATATTCGTTTAATTATTTTCAAAGCACAGCAACCAAAAAATTATTTTTGAAACTTAAAGTTACCATATTTTTTTTTTTGAAACATCATGTTATTACAATACTTTTTTTTTATTATTCTTTTTATGTGAATTAATATATTAAATTTCAGCAATCGTACGATGAAGAACTCGACCGGTAAAATTTCAAGGGGGTGTTGATACAAAATCCTACCTCATCTCATTCTTCATCATCATCATCACATCAATCTATATATATAAGTCACACGTACACTCTCATCACGAAGTGCTTCCCCTACTATTCTCGATCCGATAACGCTGTTGCTTCGCCATTACGTATTTTACTTGAAATTATATTTTTAGTCTGCTAATAAATTCTATCGTGAAAACTCTTCGACCATTCAGTATAATGGACTGGTAAAGTGAGGCGGAAAATAGTAACAGCATCGAGGAGCAAAAGTAGGCAAATGTGCTACAACCTTAACTGGAAAATGGCAAAATAAACAATTATGATAGTGTCATAATATATTAGTGTTACAGCCTTAATTAATTTTGTTACTATAGTAGTGTTTGCAAATGTTAAGTTACTATTATTTCTTACTCAACTATTTAGATCCTAAAAGAATTACCCAAATTGAAGATCTATTTTTACTAATAAATTTATGATACATCTACAGAAACTAGGTAAAAAAAATAAAGATAACTAAAAAATTTCATTGTAATTTTCTAGACATTTTAACACATTTTAAAATAAAAAGAAATCTAATTTTTGAAAAATATAATGATTTTATCTTCAAAGAAGCTTGAACTAACAACTGACAATATTCTCTATTGTAATTTCTTTTCACTTTTTGGTTGATAAAAATGATAATTTGCCACATTCCTTGTTTAGTTGCTTGGAAATTGCCTATTTTAACTCCTGGATGTTGTGACCAATTTTTTAACACACGTCTTATGGGGCTTTACCAGTCCATATACTGTATGGTTGAAGTGAAAACTTCTCTCTTACTCTTTTTCGTTCCTCATATTTACCGCCTCACATCACATGACTCATGAATCATGACGTCACAACTGTGACTTGTGCGCAAAAATCGATTTTTACAGTCGATAGGTTTATAAAATTTTAATATCAACTTTTAATCAATCGATGTTTTTAATTTCGTTGTACTGTTGTTGGCTGGCAACATTGATTCGCGAAAATCTTGCCGAATATCTCTACGATGAAACATTCAGCGACAATTCCGACGCACCCGCCGACGCGCGCATTCGTGTAGTGTTTACTTTTTCCTGTCGTGGATCAGTTGTAAATTATTTTGCTTGAGTATATCCTCGCGTGCATTTGTGTTACTGATAACAGTGCGTCGTTTTACTGTGTGTTCACTATGGCTGAGGAAGAAGTCGATCATAATAATGACGATTATTCAAGTGAAACGAAATTTGGTTTGAAAATTCGGGGTCGAAAGGGAGCACTGAAGAAGAAGAATGTCTATGTCGTCAAGGATCATAAATTTATGCCCAGATTCTTTAAACAGCCAACCTTCTGCAGCCACTGTAAGGATTTCATTTGGTAAGTGCCCCTTTTTCTCTGCTTCTCCTTTCTCCAGCTAGTCGGTTGGGGTTCATTTTTTGCTTCTATTTTTACTATTTTTAAGCGATGTGACTAGTACATTACCAAAATTGGTTTCTTCACCTGAGAGCAGACCAAATAACTGATGTTAACGCTTGACAGTAATTGTACACATCTGTACGAATTCGCAATATATTCTCTTGTTCGAGTTCTCTTATGAGTAATTCATGAAAATTGCAAGAATTGGAATTTACGGCCCGTCCTTGGGCTCGAATAGTTCGTCGATCAAAAACTAGTTAAAAAACCAAGACAGAAAAAACCTTGAACTTATTGTTGTTGATATGAATTAAAAATTAAACTCTTTTATTTAATCGACTCAATTGAAAATTGAACGCATAGTTTTAACGATATTGGTTTTACGTTGCGAACTTCGTGTTTTTTTTAGTAGCAAAATTTGTCTTTTCAAGCAAGTCTGTGCATGTTTCAGTTAGTTATGTTTCTCAAGATTCTTGAAGTAATTAAAAATTATCCGCATTACCACGAGGTAGATTTAGGTACTATATGATAGTGAAGTTAGTCTCTTTAGACAAAGTGGTAATTAAATTAAGAATGACTAATGACATGAGTATGTGTTATGTACCTAATTTTATAGAAAATAATGAAATTCTTTTTTTTAGGGCGTATAAAATTACCATTAAAGCAGAACAAAAAATTCCCATATTCGAGAAATTTAGAGAACCAAAAACGAAATTTATTCTGAAATGTTATGAATTAAATTGTATGATTGTTCATGTTCGTTACGATGAGTTCACTCAGTATACATAGTAGTTGAATTCAGCTACGTATTTAACTGACTAAAATTCGAAGATAAAACAGGTTTTGTAGGTTGCGATAAATTCCCCCGATTGGCTTTTCAAAATTTTTCTGTTTTAGCAGTTTTTTTAGGATAAAACTTTTTGCACAAACGATCTTTCAGCGCAAAGGATATCCACTTTATAGCCTGATTCACATTTGGCTAGTTTTGTAGCCACTAGCCAGCTACTTGGGGCACTATTCTGTTAACAGTTGAATTCACTACGCCATTTTAGTCATTTAAAATCAACTTTAACTTGGCGGATAGTCATGTAAGAATCTCATTAGAATCTTATATGGAGAACTGCCAAGTTTAAGTTGATTTTAAATGGTTGAAACGGCGTAGTGAATTCAACTGTCTACAAAATAGTACCCCAAGTAACTGGCTAGTAGCATAAAAACTAGCCAAGTGTGAACCAGGCTTTTGTCTCATAATCATGAGTAGAACATTGCCTATTGACTGTGCAGAAAAAAGTGTAATTTTGTACGATTCCTGAAGGGAAATATAATTTTTAATTTGGTGCTAACTCTACCCTGCTGCTTCGCTCACAAGTCACAATTATGCATTAAATACACACAAAATTTATTATTTAATCCAGAAGTGTATCTTTAATTCACGACATATTGGAGGTAGTGAGAAACGGAGCAGTAGACACATGAGGCTGCTTTGCTTATTTTAATGAGGATTTTAGTGATAGTGAATAAATGATTATGGACATAAAGTAAACTACCAGTTTTGAATAATTCCCAATTCTTGGTTAAAGTTTCTAAGGTGTTGCACAGTAGTAAAAATTTACAATAGGGTGTAATCTCACCATACATATTTCATACTCTTTAATTCAGCTTTTTTTTTTGTTTTACGTGAAAGGCAAAAACAAATGAGATAAAACTCCTGAATATTTCAGGAGTTGTCCTCATGGAAGTTCCATGTAATGCTGGGTTCACACCAAATGAACAAGTAAACAACAGATATTTGTTTTGTCCGTTTGATGCAAATGGCTATCAAAGAAACCAATTAGAACGAATAAAATTTTTTACCCAACCAAACACCAATGACCTCTTGTAACCTAGTGAATATGGGAAAAAGATCTAACAAACAGCAAATATTCGTTCAGTGTAAACACGCCTTAATAGCACAGTTTCTTACTCATTGGAATCCTGATTGTAGTATAATCAGTGTGGGGCAGCAGATCATTCAAGACAATCTAGATTGCAATGTACAAATCTCAGAAATATTGCAATCTAGATCGTGATCTACAGATCAATCAACCAAGGCCATATAGATTGCTGTCTGATTTGTTAGATCGCTTCCTGATTTCTTAGATCAGTTCCTAATTTCCTTCCCCTCGCTTCTATCTTTCCCAAAAAAATTTAAAAAGTAGAAAATTAAAAGTAAAACAATAATAAGGTTGAATCATTTATAAATTGTTATATTTATTATTTGATTTATCAACTTTATTAATTAACTCTTAGATGCTGGTAAAGATGCGAAAAATTGAAAATAAATTCTTAATTTTCGTTTTAGGCATTCACACAAAATTTTATAAAAATTAATTTAATAATATTCTAAAATATCTGAAAAATGGTGGTCTAGATTGCAAAATTAGATCATATTTCTAAAGTGATCTAACAATTGAAAATCATAATTGTTCGATCCATTGATTTAGTTTTGAAAAATCTATGTCCTAAACTGCCGGTAAATTTATTCAAAATTTTTGCAACATGCTCATTATTTGAATAATTTTGAAAGAAAACTTCCCTTTTTCACCTCGAGATCAAGATTCCCTTTCGGCTCCTAGAAATAGAAAGCTTAAATTGATATTGTCGGAAAGAGAACATTTTCTTAAATCTAAAGCTGAATTAATTTTTTTATCATCATATTTTTACAAAATTAAACCATAAAAAATTGTAAAATAGGTACTGAAAAAAGAGGAGTATTCTATTCTTGTATTTTCTTCCGCCATTAGCTTTTGCAATTACCTATTGCGTTTGAGGTGAGAATTCGGTATAAAAATGATTGGGGTCAGCTTTGGAAAGTTTTTTCTAAAATCATAAGTTTTTATAATAGTTAATGAATCCACAAGCAGCAAATTTTCCATTAATTTGCGATTTTTTATGGCCTATTTCTGAAAAATGAATGAAGAAAAAAAAATTTTTGGTTAAGAATTAAAGCAAATTTTATCCTCTTTCTAACGGTGCTAACCCTATAGCTTTGTAGCTCGAATAGAGGCTGAGGAATCGTAAAGTGAAAGTGGAGAAATTTTTTTCAAAATTAAATTGTTATGTACATTGCAAAAATCGCGGATAAATATTAATATACCAAAATTTGGATATAATTTTATTACATAGATGATCGGGATTTTACTGCTCGAAACATCACTCGGAGGATTCTTCTAGCCCTCAAGTGTCTGAAACTTTCCTATCAAACAATAATTTCGGCTATTGCCAATTTTGAATATGGGAAAATAATGATTGAATGACTGGCTGTTTAAAAGAAATTCCAAATCATTCGAATTCTTTAATGGCAAACGAATTAGCCCATCTCCTCTAGATCTTTATGTTTTATGAATATTTTTCCGTTATTAAAATAACCTGCTCAAAATTATTGATATTTTATGTTAATAACTGCGTAAAAATGAAAAAATAACTAATTCTAGCCGTTCATAGGCCTACCTAAATCTGGCAACCCTGTTTTATTGGTAAAATTCGTGACAAAAATACATTAAGAATGCGGGCAGTTGAAAATAATTGTAACTTTCACAGGCTTTTAATATTTTGCAATTTAAAAAACTGTCAAAAGACCTTTGGAGTAATATTCAATTGATTACATTCATGAATTAGACGCGTTCGCATTGTAATCATAAAATTTTTTTGCCCTAATAAATTTAAACGAGTACCTACTTTTCAAACGTAGAACGACTGATTTTCGATTCTCGAGAAACAACGTTGTTATATTCAGTAGTTAAAAAGTAGAAGGAATTCAGCTTTCATTATTATTGAATATAGTTGTTTACCTACTTTGTGATTGAGTCGTGTTTTCTTGAAAATTTCTCGCCTAAAAACCTTAGTCCTTTCGAGATAAAGAGCACATTATGAGTATTTCGTTGAAATTAGCTAGGTTCTTCTGGCCATAAAAGTGCAAATGTTCTTGCACGTATGCAAAAGTTTGTAGATTATGTTCTT
Source organism: Ericerus pela (assembly GCA_011428145.1). NCBI lineage: Eukaryota > Metazoa > Arthropoda > Insecta > Hemiptera > Coccidae > Ericerus > Ericerus pela. The sequence continues at coordinate 80,782 of WOFM01000486.1, forward strand.
TTGAGACATTAATGCAAAATATTGGCGTTTTCTTGAATCCAGCGTAAACTTAGTTCAGAGAAAAGTGTAAAAGGTATATATATATATACACTTTCTGTACTAAATGAAAAAGCGATGTAGAAAAAGTTCTAAGAATGTTCTCGCCGTTTTTTGCTGATATGAGTGATTTCACGTGTATGGTGAATTGGGAATTTGTTGCGTGTGATGACCGATAATATATTTTGTTTTTATTTTACTTTGGTTGCCCCCTCTCATGAAATGTTTTTTTGATCGCAGAAGAACTGGAAAAGTTTTTGCATTTTTATCACGTCTTCGTGCACTCGTTCTGAACGTACCTCGAACTGAGTTCACCCTTATTTGGCGAAAGGAACAGACCTATTAGTTAAAGCAAGAATAAAAACATACTACATTCGCTGTTACAGTTCTTTATTTTTTCCCTCGTTTTTCGTGAATTCATCGTCTATGTTCAATGGATCAAGAGAAAATTGTTTTGAAGCTCCGTCCCCTTTCCATTTAATTAGCCCAAGACCTACGTTTAATATTTTGCAAAAGTGAAAATAGAAAAACATAACAAATTTAAGTGATTTGTGTTCGTGAATCAATTAGCTTCAGATGTTAATAAATGAAGAATTGAATAAGGCGGTGGTTCTGCCATCCTAAATCATTCGTGGATGAAAATGATTTACAAAACCAATCGATTGATGTCGGATGTTTGTGGAAGAATATGGAAGATTTTTGAAATACGAAAGAGCTTAAGAAACATCTCATAATACGTATATATATATATGACCTCTCAAAGTCCATCTAAATTAAATACATTTCCCATAAAACGTTGAAGAAAAACATTGAAATTGGTTTTTTGCAAGAAAATAATAAATAGTTAATGTGACCTCAGTATATGAGTCGATCCAAGAGTTGAATTTGAAAGTCTACAGGAATTTTGTTTTAAACTTTAGTGTTTTATTGTGTCCTTCAAAAAAATTATGATTGATTTTGAAGTTTCTATTTGAAGCCCTCTGATTCCGATTGCTTTTCTAAGGAGACTCCTTTATTTTGCACTTATTGTTTTAACGTCGATTTCGATAAAATCCCAGAAGAATTCTTCGAATAGAATTTAGCCAGCCAAATGAAGAAAAACTGATTTAAAAAAATAATTAAGTATTCTGTGCTCAGTTGCTAAGCATTGCGAGGTCCTCTCATTCTCTGAACCTATCTCTGAATGTAAAGTTTTTGGTTTTTTTTTTTTTTCAAATGTAATTAGTGAAATTTAATCTTATTGCTATATGCATGCCGTTAGAAATGTATAACCTCCATATAAATTACTGATTGGAAATTCGTATTTTGATTCGTTTAGTTTTGTAGATTTTCGTTTAAATTCACCCCACTAAAATTGGCAACCGAGAACGTTTCTTTTTACTCAGTTTGGTTGCAAACGAGGCATTAAAATTGACCTCACAAAAGGGTTAGAGGTGAGGATGATGAAAATTATCCGTTTCATGAGAAAAGAAAACGATTGGTACTATTTTTTTATTTTGATCTAATTTTTTTATATGTATGTGTATGTGTGTGTGTGTGTGTGTATATATACATATGTATGTTCGTATGTATGTATGTATATATGTATGTATCGCCCAAAATTTTGTGTTCACGGTTCTGAGAAAACTACCGGATGAATAGGGCTGAAATTTTCACGAGAGATAGTTCTCATATTTGAGTAAGTCTGGAAGAAGTTTTTTGCCTATAGGTCGATTAGTTTCTGAGAAAACTGAAAAACAAAAAATTTCTAGAAAAGTCGTTTTTCTGAGATTTTGAGAAAATGACAAAACAGATCGGGCCGAAATTTTCACGATAGACTTTCCCTATGATGGTGCAAGTTTCTTAGAAGTTTGGTGCCTATTAATTTTGTGGTTTCCGAGAAAACTGGAGAGAAAGATTTCTGAAAAAAATTTTGTGTTTACAGTTTTGAGAAAACTACCTAACAAATAGGGCTAAAATTTGTGCAAAAGATAGTTATTGTATGGGAGCAGGTCTGAAAGAAGTTTCATGTTCATCGGTTTAGTAGTTCTCGAGAAAACTGGAGACAAAATATCTCTGGAAAAGGTTTTTAGCGATAAAAAATCGGTTTTTGTTGAAGATACCGATAATTGTCAATAGTTTTTTATAATATCTAAACCTGAAACTAGCAATAATATACCGATATGTCGATAACTATCGATATTATTCTTCAATTTTTTCAAGTAAGCTCTCTCCATCTACATCTCATCTCCATCTCTATCTCTATTTTCATTTTCATCTCCATTTCCATCCCTATCCCTATCTTTATCTATATCTCCATCCCAATCTCTATCTCCATTTACAAACTCGGTTTTCCACCGAAGCATTGCTGCGCTAGAGTTTTTTTTTTTTTAAATTTAAAATCAGTTCTGTTTCATTTGGCTAGAAACATTATTCGAAAAATCTCTTGGGATTTTATCGCAATCAAGATTGACAAAGTAATTTCAAAATAATGGAGTCTGCTCAGTCATTTCTATAATTTGGAAAAACTCTGAAATTGTTTTTACGCACTTTTTACGCCTTGACTATTTTTTTTTTTTATTATTGCTTCGATATTTTTTTTTACCTTTTTTTTCTTTCATTAATGGTATACTTAGTTAACATTCTATGAATTTTTTAATCAATATTTATGAAAACCGACACGGTTAAAAAAGTAGTTGAAAACTTGTGAATAGTCGAAATAATTTCACGTCCTTTTATCCTACTACACCTTTGGCGAGATAAAAAATCATTCAGTGTTCATTGTTAGTTTTATGGGGAAGATTATGTATTTCTCCTAAATTCTCAACTGTCTGGAGTTGTTTGTTTTTTGTTTTAAAAATTAGCTTTGTTTTCTACTACCAAAACAATTTGAATACGAATGACGAATAAATTTATGAATGGTCTCTAAATGTGAAACAAAAGGTATTGTAAAATTTACAAGCAAGAGACCAAAAACAAAACTAAATATTTCTGGTGCTGCTGGGCATGAAAGATAACTTGTTAGAAATTTTCGACTTTTCCAAAATAATTCAACCGCATTTCCTCCTCGAACGCCTGTATAAACTCGCGTTAAAATTTTTACTTTCCAAGTTTTTCTCTGATGATTGATTGGTTCGTTATTTTGGAAAGAATACCAACCTATAGTATGAGAAAAAGTTTGTTTTTTCTCGACTAATTTAATTTGTGAATAAATTTTTTCTACGTCGATGAACACAGGTCTTGAAATTATTTGGTAAAGCTTTAAAATCCTGTGGCACTATGTACCTATGCTGTAATTGTAAAATTTTCCTCTCATGTCTGATATTTTCGAGCAGAAATCGGCGCTCACTTCCTCTCATGTTATTATCATTTATGTCCATTCTTGCGACGTATTGCTCGAAAATCTCATTCGTTTTGAATTTGGTTTGGCCGTTATTTTTCGTTCATTGTTAATACTTCTAGTAAAATCTACTCAAAAATATTTCGCATAAATCGCTTGCCTACGATCCATATTTGTTTCTTAAAAATTTTATATTAACTTAATTGAGTATTCCATAACATTAGTAAGTAAATACTGTATTTCGAAAGTCGTTAGTGTTAGCTCCAACTTTTGTTATCTGTAATATTCAGTGAAGAAATTAAAGCTTGAAGATATGACGTACGCGTTATACGTGGGCATTCGATTGAAACTTGTGACTTCTTAAGACTTCTGAGGTAATGTCAGATGGAAGAAAACTATAAATAAAATAATGATGTTCGGGCGTTAAATTCAAGTAACGAATACATAGTCCTTAAGTGTTGTGAAGGTGGTGCTGGGAAGCGATGAGGGGAAAATTTCACTTCACGTCTCCGTCAGTTTGTAGCCAGTGAATAAAATTACAGCGAAGGTATCCAAAGTAGGTTTCAAATGAGAAAAATTGTTTAAAAATTTTGGATTAATAGATATTTCGAACTTCGTCCCTTACTCCCCTTGGTATTCTCTCAACTGTGCTATTCTCTGGTTCCATTGCAAAATCTCCTTCATGAATGTGAATTGAATCGAATATCGTGTGATCTACCTTCGACGTGTGGCTACTCATCTGATGTAATTCAATTACGAAATGTAGGAAAATTATTTACGTCACCTTAATAGCAAACGGGAAAAAAAAATTTGTGTCTTTAGAGAGGCCTTAAAAAAGAATGTTACATTCTTTAATTTCATCCTATGCTTGTACATTCTTTAAGCCGGTCTGTATTATGGTTTCCCTTCGACGGTGGTTTGAATTTTTCTGATCTTTTAATGCGTTTAGCGTCCTTGTTTTCCTATACTTTTGAACCCCATAAACGACATTCCTTTTCCCCCGGCTTTCTGTCCGTCTATCCGTCCGTCTCAGCCTTTTCAAATTATAGCGGCGCGTGATTTGACGAAGTATTTAAAAATATACGTAGAATTTCTGTGACTGAACTTCATAATGGTTGGTAATGAAATTTTTTAGGTCGTTTCTGTACCCGTTGTTCAAGCCTAACTCGACCAAAAGGGAGTTCAGAAAAGGGGAAAAAAGTGTTTGAAGAATGAAAGAAAGAACGTGTGATCGGTTTTATGAGACTTTAACAGGCTGCTTCGGTGAGATATTCGTTTAATTTACTTGGAGAAAAAAATTAATGGTTATTAAATTCTTTGATTGGGATTTCAGGATCGAGGTTACGCTTTTTCTCGGGGTGTTCTATTATGGAATCTGTCTTGATGTCTATGTGTGTAGGTCTAAAAGGTGGTTACTTCAACGGATTAATAGACTTTGCGAATAATGGAAGCCGAAACGAAAATAAATGAGTTTTAGGCTCGTATTCTAAAACATACCTTAAGGATTGAATTTCTGTATGATAATCCATTAGAACCTCGTCTTAAAAAACAACCCTTTTCGTAGAGATAAATTTTCTTAGATAACTTAAACACTGACTAGTCTACTTTTGAAAGAAAATTTTTCCTCAAAGAAAAAATCAACATGAGATAATTTGAAGTTTATTGGCTTAGGAAATTAACCACATTTTTTGGTATCACTACCTAATACGTAAGCGCTGCATTTTATCAAATTTGAATATTTTCTAGATAAAGTAATGCTAATGAGCAGGGGGCCGAACGATTTTTTGTAGTGTTTTTGCACCAAGTGCAAAAAACCCTATTAAAATCACCATTATTTTCCTTAGTCCTTTCTTTATTCTCCTCCTTTTTCTTCAGCCAGTTCTATGTTTTGTTTTTCATCTGTGAAACTACGATTACCTTGATTAATCAACTAATCGATTAATTTTTTTATTTTTACATTTTCACAAAATTAATCGATTAATCTAATATCATTCAGGCTTGGGCAAGAATCTCAAAATTTTTATAAAATAATTAGACAAAATATATAAGGAAAATCCTACTTGTTGGCTGTTGCAAAAAAAACGTTTTCTGTTCTACCGTTCTACCTTATAATTAATGCATGTTAAAAAAATAAAGTTGGCAAGTTGGTGTAAAAAACGGTAAAATCGATTATTAAAATAATCAATTAATCTAACAGTTATTAATTAATGTGGATCACTATGTGAATTGCAATACCGTTTATCGATGTAACTTGTTTTTTTAAATTCATTTGAGCTCCAAGGTTCTTGTTTCTGAAACTCGTATTTTTGAATCATAAATCATTCAAACGAAAGGCCACATTTAATACTGAAAGTCTGTATTTGGAGTATCAATTTTTTATGTTTAAAAGAATCATCAGTCTTCGTTTACTGTTTCCTATTCTGTATCATACTCGATGAAAAATCTTCATACTTATAATGTAAATAATGCCTTATGCCAATAATCATAATGGGAGTAGCTGCATTCATTCACATTTACACTAATTTCAGTGAGGAAAGATCACAGCTAATGATCACACTAAATGAGTTACCGATCACTATAACTGGGTAAATTACAATGTAAAGTTTAGATTTGAAATGATTCTAGCCATTTGTGCGGGTGATCACTCTATCCCAATGTACTATAAGCGGGGTTTACTGTATTAATTTGGTTGCTAAGCAATTGTGTTGATATTTAAAAAAAATTTTATCATGTTTTCCTTCAAAATTTTCTGATTTCATCATACATTCATTCACAAATAGCTGACATTGTTTTATGCCTCCTGTAACATGGAATGCTATTTCCACATTCTTTAACCCATATGAATTAGAAAACTATCTTCAGTTTCCAGGAAAAAGCGTTGTCTGGCACTAGTCTATCCAATGTTACATGTGTAGGTAGATAGTAGACAAGCTGATGCACTCCCATAAGCATAGTATAATGAAATTGGTTCGAATTTTGAATAGGGACCAATTATCCAACTAGCTGCGCACATGCATAAGTGCTTCAAATAAAGGGAATTCATAGCACCTGCGACACCAGTGCTTAGCTGGTTGGATAAAATTTTCTGACAAACTTTTGAACTATTTCTTATCACAGTGCGTCAACTTGTGTAAGGCCAAGTTTTTCAATCGCCTGCTAAGAAATATAACTTTCAGATAACACTAAAATCATATTCAACTCTTAGCCGAATCTACTAGTTAAACTAACTGAGGATGGAACAAACAAGCATCTTGCACCTGCTTATTATACTCCTCATTCCTCATTGTTGCCTATGGTGGCAATTTTTCAATCGATTTTAATCTATCTGATCGATAATTGTTGAGATCACCAATCCTTCTCCCCTCTCACTCCTACAAACACTCGACTATATTCAAAACACTATTTTATATTATCGCTCGCGGCTACACTGTAACACTATTCCACCGCTCACTCGTTTATCTCCGTACACCTTTGTTTATCTCACTCAATCTGTACTTACACTCATCACACTTGATTGATATTAAATACACACGCTTCTGAGATGTTACTTTGGTTAATTCTTTATTTCACATTACAAAACTTCTTCTTCCTCTCCACAACTTCTATAATAATTGACTGTTGAAAAATTGAAAATTGATTTATCTTTTATTTTGTTTATGTAAGAAATGTTGAAAACAACTATAACAGAAAATCTGAAAATTGAAAACTTGATCAATATCCTCTTTTCTCTATTTCTTTCGTTCTCTTTTCACATTGGAAAATAAAAATTGAATTTTAAATAGACAAAATTACCTATTTTTTCCATTAATTTCTTATAAAATCAAAAAAAAAAATCAAAAATCGATTTTTCTGAAATTGTCTGATTGATTAAAAATGACTAAAATTCTAAAAATCGAAAAAAATTAATTTTTTCCAAATCCGATTTTATTGATTATTGATTGATCGAAAAAAAATTGTCACCACTAATTGCTGCCATGTGCTACATGTTTTTGTGCAAAGTAGAAATGCTTTTTGATCAAAGGTTTTTTTAATGGGGAGTAAAGACCCCATAACCTCATTTTTTTTTTTTTTCAAACAACCCACTTCACCAACCACCCACATTCATCGACTCTATTGTACAAACTACAAAGCTCACAATACAATAACGGTATAAAAAAAACAACCCACTTCTCTAAATTTCCCACTAAACTTATTATTTAACTGAATACAAGAAAAAAAAATTTACAAAAAAGTGTCGTTCTTAGGATTCAAACTGGCTCAATGGGAGTGAAAATCACAAGTTCTGTTTATGCGCTATAGCGATTGACACAAGTTTTTCCAACAAAACCAATACAAAACAACGAATGAAATGTACAGTATGATATAGACTATTGTAAAATGAAGAGCTGTAGAGTAAGCAGACGTAAAATACTTGTTGGAAAAACCGGTACTAAAATGTTTATATAACTTTAAAACTCTGTCATTGAAGTTGATGCCTTCAAAAAAACTACAATTTTGTGGTGGAAAAAAATTTTTTTAGAAAACCGTCCATTGATCATGTTTCCAAACTAAACTCAATCTTTGGTTATCATTTATACTGATTCTTGTTGTCCCTATTGATGGTCTCATGCACACTTAAGTTAAATGACTTTTCACGAAAAATGAGTTAGACCCATAAATACCATGGACCATTGATATTATATGTTTTCTACTCACCTTCACCATTTCCAACTTCGTCAGAAATGAAATCATACCAGCCAAATTAGTTTCTGGCGCTGCTGTTAATAATGCGACTTTTTTCTCTTGAGACCAAACTTCTGCCATCAAATTTTCGGCCTTAAAATTTTTTGTTTTTAAACAGTTTTTTCACCATAAATTTACGAATTTTATCTATCGCTTACGTTTGTATCGACCCACTATCATTCACCAGGCGCAGACAAGAGTAGGTACAGTTTTTATTGTCTTTTTTTATTCATAATGTAATTCAATTTCAATCCGGTTTCCCAACAATATGACATGTTAACGTAGATTGAAAATGGAACAATAATTTATCAACTATACTTATTATTAATTTGGTTTCAATAATGCGTTCAGTAAGAATGAACTTTAAAAAAAATGTTTTTGTTTTCATCACATACGATGCGTGAACTTTTTTTCTCAGTAGTTACGGTGATTAAATCATTAAATATAGGTTTCTGTATGCTACCTGCCTAAACTGTATATTATATGTATTGTATGTATGTTTACTTAGTAATGAAACTTTTCTTCTTAAATGAGTCGTCTGCCAAGTGCCAATAAATGTCATTTTTTAATTAGGCGCCCGCGTTGTTAACCAATAGTTCTTTTTGTAAACGTCTGGTAGATGTCGGAATTATTACACGAGCCAAGTTGACATGTGCCTTCCCTCGCATATACAGAGCATAAATTCTTTAACGTACGCGACCATTGTTTTAAGAGACGGCGAAAATAAGAGAAAAGTAGTCGTGAAGAGAGGCATGCAGGGTAAGTAGGAAAACCAGAAAGCATTCGTAGATTGTATGGTTTAATTTAAAAACTAGTTTGATGCATGACTGAGTCGATTCAAATTTTTTCGAGCAGCTGCATTTATTTCCTTACCCCAGTTTTTTATGACACTTTTTTAATTTTGCAAATGATACATGCAATAAATGCTTATTGAGTTCCTAAATGAGATTTCCTGACATGAATTCAAAACAGAATGATGTACTGTATCCCGCGTGACCATTATAATTTCATAAAATATCAAAAAAATTAATATCTCATAATTTTCTCCTTGACCCTCAAGAGGTGAAGCCATCGAGTAAATTTTCTCCAAAAATTATTGGTTTTTTTGTAACCAAGACAAAAATACTCAAACGGGATAATTCGACGAATGGCGTAGAAATTAAAGGTTCAATATAGAAGACTAACCTAAATACTTTGGTCAACTAATATAATAGAACATCCAAAGAGCCAAATACGAGGGTTGTAATAACACGGAGTAAATTTGGTTGTTAAAAAAAATTGTCAAGAGTAATATCACGAAGAAACTAAGTAGTGTTATGTTAAATAGCTGCATACTACTCTCCCTCGTAGATATGGGCAATGTCTAAAAGGCATAAAAACCAAAAAAGACCGACTCAAAACACACTTGAGGGAGTAATTCTTGACTTTCAAAGAAGAGGCCGAGTCAGGGCAATAACAGTGAATTAAGTATTAAACGAAGATGAAGATGCTTTTGTAAAATTACAAAAAATGAATAATGGATCGGACATATAGCAGATAGAGGGGGCAGTTGATGGACAAGAAGACGTATACAGAATGTTATTCTAAATATCGGTTAAGACAGATAAATTAAAGGATCCAGCATACGACTGGGAGCAAACGACGTTTGGATTTCAATTGATATTGAAAATGTACCTGCCGCATTTATTAGTGAGAAATCGTTCATTATACATTCATCAGAGTTTATGTTTTTCTGTAAATTCATTTCTGTTCTGTCGTTCTTATACGTGTAACATGGTAAGTTATTTTTGCTAATTTGTTTAAAACTTCGTAATAAACCTTTCCTAACCTCCCTAAAGTTTGATAGCTTAAAACTGAATGTATGCACTACGAAAAATAAATCTTAAATTTTATGTGAATTTCATATAATCGTTTGATGGTTAATAGTTTTTAGTAAACTGAACAATTTTTACCCAGTTCGCTTGTGAACGATTAAAACTGACCCCACAAAAAAGAGTGGGTGGGGAAAATGGAAATTAACCGTTTCATGAAACAAGAAACTGATTAATACCATTTTCCCATTTTAACCTAATTTCTTTTCAAATGTACTGGGTGATTCGCATTTCGACGCACCAAAGAAAAATAACATTTTGGTGCGTCAAAAAATGACTCGCCATGTTCTTTTCACATAAATATAAACAGCGAGTCATTCGACGCACCAGTAAAATATGGTTTCCGTAATAAGGTATGAACTCAATCACTTTCTGATAAGGCAACGAATTATACTTAATCAGATTTATTGAATATTAGGGCTGAAATGTTTGGTCAGAGTATCATTGGGCCTATTTTCATAAGATACTTTAAAAAGAGAGAAGTATGTGGAACTTTTGTAAGAGTAAATATCTGATGGAATACATCAGATCATAGAAAGGCGTAAAATTTGGTATCAATGTGATCATAGTCCTGCCTATACTTACCAAACTACATTGAAATACTTTAAAAATGAATTTCTCAAGTAGGTACTGGTACCAAAGTTCACACACTCCCAAGGCCTGGTGCATTCCATTAGATATTTCTTCTTGCAAAAATTCTGCGTACTTCTCTCCTTTTAAAGTATCGGATGAAAATAGGCCAATGGTACTCTGACCAAGGATTTCAGCCCTATTATTCAATAAACCTGATAAAATGTAATTTGTTGCCTTATCAGATGTAATCATCATAGTCATACTTTGTAACTAACACCGCATTTTCCTGGTGCGTCGAATAATCACTCATTGTTATATTTACATAGAAAGAGCAAAGCAAGTCAATTTTGGAAGCACCAAAATGTTATTTTCCTATGGTGCGTCAAAATTTGAATCACCCTGTATATGTACAGAGTTCCTAATGCTGCCACTCAGCAATAATTCGCTAAATAACTTTAGAGTTAAATTGAAACCAAAATATACGCTTGTAACAATGGTCACATGATAACATTCAAAAATTTCAAAAGTGTCTTTTATTTAATATTAGAGAGTAGCTAGTGCTGCTACTAAGCAATAATTTCATTCACATAGACCTATATAATAATGTGTTAGAACTTGAAACTATCAGTTGACCAGAAAAAAGAAATTGATTTTAGAATTTGACTGAAATGAATGCATAGCCAAATATAATAACTGTAGCTATGGTCAGGTGATAGCATTACAGAAGTGGCTTTTATATATAAGATAATATATGTGTATGTATGCATGTATTGCCCAAATTTTGTGTTCAAAGTTTTGAGAAAACTACAAAACGCACATGGCTGAAATTTTCATGAAAGATATTCCTTGTATGAGACCAGGTTTAATAAGAGTTAGCTGTCTATTGGTTTAGTATTTTCTGAAAAAACTGGAAAAAAAAAACTTCCTGGAAATTGGTTTTTAACAATACAACATCGATAGATTTATATTTTTGTTAAACATATCAATAATTACGGATAGTTTTTCATAATTTTTTTGCGTGAAACTTTAGTAATGAAATATCTATAAATCAATGTGTTAATCAAATATGATAGATTTTGGAAATTTTTTCATGTAGGTATTGGGAGTTTGGGTTTGATTTTTGAATTATTATGGATGAACGTTGGTCAACTGGGTTTTCTAGCAAAGTATTGCTGCACTACAGTTTTTTGTTATTTTTTCAGTTAAAATTTTATTCTTTTTTAGATTTATTTATCAAAATTTAAAGCCTCTAAAAGTAGCTGAACATCAGAGAATTAACTCATTGGAAATTAATTTAAAATTCACCCAGTTTTTCTCTGTGTATGTATGATGAAGCATTGAGATGATAATTGGTGAACAAAATATGTTTCATTATGCTCATCAAATTGAAGCATATTCTTAATAAATTAAATTGCCAGGCAGATTCTACTTCGTATTGTGGAATGCCACCTGCAGAACATTGCTACAGTTTATATAGATTTATCTACCTTGCTGAAATATGATAAGCTCTACATTCAAAAATTCTACAAAAAATCTTTATTCATTTGGCATCCTACTCTATTAATTCTGTTTTAATAGCTGTGGCGACCACATAGGCGGAGTCAACTCTCATCACCATCACCCAGCGCCGTGGCCATATGTGTATGGTAGCCATATTTTGATGGTGACAATTGAGATAGGTATTCCCATCGGTCGACGGTTCTATTCTCCAGGCCAGTGGAATACCTCATTGGTAACCCCGACATGGTCTGAGAGATGGCAAAGGGAGCACCATCTCTCGGAGGAATACGTTAGCCACCAAGTACACCTCCTCTCCACCTCAAAATGTAAGGGCGTTGAGCATTAGCGTCGAGGTGGTAGGTGTACAAGGTGCAATGCAAGGATGTATTGGGAGGGGGCATTCACCGCTCCCTTACACACAACTACTCTTCTGTTAGTAGCTCTAATCCATTGATCTGTACTGCGCACTGCTGTATTGGGGAAGTAGTGTGGCGACCACATGGATGGAGTCAACTCTCATCACCATCACCCGGTGCCATGGCCGTGTGTTTATGGTAGATGTATTTTGATGGTGATGATTGAGGTAGGTATTCCCATCGGTTGATGGTTCTATTCCCAGGGCAGGCGGAATACCTACTATAGCTATCATGTATAGTATAATTATTACTCTTTCTGAACAATTGTTCAGCCGTAGGAACTCTCAACAAGTTTTTAACCCACATTATTCTTAGACAGAAAAGTTCTCACTAGCAAAAGTAAATTGTTTTCTTGTTCAAGTATTTATACCATACAACTTCTTTAAAAACATATATTTATCTAAATTAACGTTTTCTGCATGCCAACAGTGTATTGGAAAAAACTTTCTGAAAAACCATGCAGAATTATTTCAATATCTTACGCAAATTAAACTGTATCGTTACCATTAACTTAAATTATTTTCATCAAATACGTCCTTTAAAAAAATGTGAATTATGTGTTTTCTCATATTTTCATTTTATATGTTTTTGTAAGTAGGTTTTCTATTAAAATCTACTTATTATTCTCGGTATTGTAGCATGACCTAGAGTAGGAGTAAGTATGTTTTTTGGTTCATAACTTAGGAAAAATTTTGGCTTAGAAAAATCTATTTTTTATACATATAGGCTCTGAAGTACCTCTCCGCAGAACTTTTGCTTGTGCTAGCCCTGGATTGTTTTTGATAATACTGTAAAATTTGTTGTTTTGATTTTTTTTTGTCTGTGTGGGTTGTGGCGCATGCGCATCGAATATGAGGAAATAGTTGTTGAAATAATATCGAGAAAATAATTTTGTGAAATAATTAATGGGTTGTTCGTTTATTATACTGTATATAAGCCAATTTTTTATTACCGCGGTACAGGTCGCAGTTTTTGTCTGATAGTCACCAAATTTGGTATGAACGTTAGTACTAATCCAAGAACCTGAAATACTGATTTTGGTATTGATCGGCTGGATGGTACTTCTAGTACCACTATTTTTATTTTCATTGGTCATCAGATTGTCCGAGTCCCATCCATCGAACATGCAAAATTCAAATTTGTTTGCATATGTTGTGGTAACCTGGTTCACCCAGTCTGTATGAAAACACTTCCTTATATTTGAACAAAAAAAAAATTTTCAAAGAGGTTTCTATAAAAATCTACTGATTAATTTCGATTCGGTATTAGCCTCTGGGGATGGGGCGGGTATGTTTTTGGTTTTATGACCTCAAGAAAATTTTGTTACACTTAATTACGTATATTTCACATTTTCTTGTTATCGTGGTATTGGCCGTAATTTTTTCCGGATAGTAACGAAATTTGGTATAAATAATAGCACTAAATTAAGGACGAGACCATTAGATTTTGGTATGGACTGGCCGGACCTTTACCGGTATTTTCATTTTTTTGGATATAAAATATTTAATTTTGGACCAACCACTATGAAATTTGAAACCAATATTTACTTCAACTATTATAATATGCTACCGATTTTCGTTCGATTCGGTTGGATGGTAATTACGCAGCATAATTTTTTTTTATCAGTTTTGAAGGGGGGTCAGGGTTCAAACTGTGTAATTTTAGGTCAACAGCTACAAAATTTAATTTAATACAATCATTTATTGAAAATCTACTTTTTCTACGAGAGCTGCTGCTACGTTAAATTTTTTTTTCTTTTCTAGTTTGGTATCCTTCTACTGCTGAATCTTAAATACAATACTGTTCTCCCTTTTGTTTATGTCACGCGAATTACTTGACCTGATTTGCATTAAAATGATGTGTCAACGATAAAGGAAGTGGATAAATATGTGTTAAATACGTAAGAAGTGTTGTCGACTATATTTTTTCCTTGTGAAATTCAATAAGAAAAGAGGAAATTTCATTGGGAAGAGAAGAGAATCTGAGTGAATTAATCCACTCCATAAAATATTGTGCTCTAGAAAGAAAGATTTTCAACTTTTAAAGGTATTTGAAATTCTTTTCGTCGCTTTCGCATAATTTCTCTCAAATTGCTTCGTAAATTATACTGTAAAATTATCAATAAAAGTATCGATTGATTTATGTTTATTGCTCTTCTAATTTTCGCTGAAATTTCTCGATAAGAAGAAAATGCCGTCGAATTTTTTTGTTAGCTAATTTAGTATATTGGTTAAAATTTTTGGTCGAAATTGGGCCGTATAATTGTGTTATTCAGACCCGACTGCAAGCAATGGATAATATATTTCAATACATCAGCTGAAATATGTTCATGACCCAAATTTTTTTCGTCATTCAAAAAGTACTTATGTACCTATTCGATGGAATTGTGTGGAAAACTTAAAAAAATCTTTTCTCCCGCTGGAAAGTTCAGTTGTACCTATAATATTATCCTTTTATTTCGGGTTCGATAGAGCAAAAACATGGGTTATTATGATTCCCCGTTTGAAACCAGCTGTGTGTGAAGCGATTGTGAGGAACTGTTTTCTTCAATTTCTCCGATTCTTTTTTATGATAGTCATTAATCAAATATTTGACTTTTCTTTCTTACTTTTTAAGATGATTGTTAATTTAAAAATTCAAAGTTCTCTTTTTTCCTCTCAAACCAATTGCCCGAACAAAATTGAAAACTTTTAACTTGTTATACCTAAAAAGTCAATTTCGTCTCATTAATTTTTAAGTAAAGATAAAATAATTTGTTTATTTGTTTGTTTTTTTTACTTCCATTTTACAAGAAAAAAAAATTGTAATTTAAAAAATAGAAAATAATAATAAATAAGAAAATAAAAATAAGTAAACTACGATCATTCGTACAAAAAAAAAAAAAAATACGTGAAACAGCATTTTATATTATTTACTGTTTGGAAGTTTCTGTTAATTAACTTGCAGAAATGAAAAGATACTAGTTGAGTTCTTCCTTTTTTTAACTTTTTTTTTCTCTCTAGATTTTTGCCATAATTTATCCAGATCCTCTCAACAGTCATTATTTAACGTAAAGTACTAGTATAAAATTGGTTTTCTTTATTCTGAATATTTTAGGTCGATTACTGTAGGTTCTTTTCTCAGTGCAGATCTTTGAATTTCGAGGAAATAAATAGACCTCAATTAATTTTAATAAGATTTTTTCCATTAAACCGAGCCAATGATGAACGATTGTTAAAATTCATCTTACTTCACATTTTGTTTTAATGTGTATATTTAGTTTGAATGTGTATAGATTATGTATGCGCTTCATTTCACATTAATTTTCAAAAATAAGTAGTCAAGTGGAGTTTTTATTTAGGTGCTGCATGCTGCAGTTTCATGTTTGAATTAATTAGTAATGTTTCTATAATATTTTATTTTAACTTGTTTTTAATAAATTGCAATGACATCGATTTACGTATTTTCCAACGACTTTTTCAATTTAATTTTTGTTAGTTTTACGTCATTCAGATTGAAATTTAGTACCTTATTCAGGAATAAGAGCTGTTTTTTTTCTCGTTCTTATTTTCAATACCAGAAACAAGTGTATTGAATACAACTGCTACACTACACACGTACCTAGGTACCTTCTGATTTTTTGCCCATAAAAATGTAGGTTTTCAAAGAAAATCTACGTATTAATTTGATCTGGTATTAAGACCCGAATGTCGGGGTAGGTTCGTTAGTCGTTAAATGACCCCACAAAACTTATGACACTATTAGCTGAAATTCATATATGTATATAATACGTATACATACATTCGTATCAAGTTGTTCTCCATCCATAATTCCAGCTATTGAGCCTCCACTAGTGAAATTCTATTCTTGTGAAATATTTGGGGGTATATTGGCAATTAATTAGTATAAAATTCAACCACTCTAGAGGGGTTTAACAATAAGTATAAACTAATAGTGTTTCCCGTCTTTCTAAATTTATCAATTTGACCTTCAGATGTACCCTTTAGATATGCGTCTCGAAATATCTCCAAAAATAAGTTGAAGGTAAGTTGAATTGGAGCATAATTATGTACTTTCTATGTACACTTCTAATAACTGAAAAAATTCGGAGACTATATATCTGTTTGCATTTATCAGACACAGTTGCTTCCGAGAGTAGTTAATCGAA
This sequence comes from Ericerus pela, assembly GCA_011428145.1. Lineage (NCBI taxonomy): Eukaryota > Metazoa > Arthropoda > Insecta > Hemiptera > Coccidae > Ericerus > Ericerus pela. Next base: position 97,366 of record WOFM01000486.1, read on the forward strand.
TGATTGGTGGGGTTTTAAATATTTTTCCTTTTAAATATACACATGATCTGTGATTTTACCAATTGACTTACGCATTTGGAGGTGATCTCTTGGTATTTTGGGTATATATTTCGGAGGCCAAATAGCAGAAATTCATATACATGAATACATTTCTATGTAACACGGTACAGGTCAAAAGTTTTTCATCCGATAATCGTAAAATTTGATACATTTATTCTTGTGTAGACAAGGATGAGCCCTATTGTTTTTGGTTCAGATCAGCTGAATGGTACGTCCGATACATCCTATTATGTTACAGTTTTGGGCTTAGATGGTTCTAAAACAGTAATTTTTTTAAATGTCACGAAATTTAATACAAAAGTCGAATACGCTATTTTCTAACATTCTTATTGTATTTCTTTAATCCTTTATTTTTTATTTGCCTAGGATATCATATCAACTTCATTTATTTTTTATACGCTTTTATTCTACTCACTCAATTTGTTGAAGTACACCGGATGACCAACTTCAGCGCTGCTTTCACGTGTTGCGACGAACGCGTACATACACATATCCGTTTTTATCAGTTTTTTTAAAATTTTTGTTTGTTTATGTCTCGGAAAAAAAGTGAGAAGTTTTATTTTCCTCTTTCGCCATTATTTTCTTCTTAAAATTATAAAAGCGTATTTTTTAAAAACTCGTTTTTGACCTAACTTATTATATGTTAATAGATAAAGTCACAGCACTTATTCTTCCTTTTGCATCACAACGGATGGATAGATTTTCATTTAAAAAAAAAAAGGTATTAATAAAAAGGATTTGATGAGCGTAATTCCGGAATGCCATTAATATTTTCTAAAATTGGGATAGGGAGTGAATATTAAGAAGAAAATTGTAAAGGAGTCTCCAGACTGATGGCGACAGACAGATGGACGAATTTATTGTTGTTATCCATATTATTTGTGCGAATTATTCGTACAGGCTCAGTTATAGTTTATTTACATTAATTTATATTTAGTTAATTTTTTTTTGGTTAAGAAAAGTTTTATTTTCCAGCGTGGCTTGCTGCGCTGGTTTTTTTTTTTTTTTTTTTTTTTTTGCTCTCGGTAAATGTTTAAATTTCTTGTTAATTTTGTGTGTTGTTTGTAATAAAGCGAATGCAATGCTCGCTTTATTTTGATTAATCAAAATTTTATTAATGTCGTTAACCCAATGTAAAACAAATTTCCACTTTGGCTTGTATGTTCAGGGAAAATCTACTGTAATTGTATCAGTGATTTATATTTCAAAAGATTGATTTTGACTATTTTCTATTCATAAGTATGAATGTTTAATTATCTTACATTCAGTCAATTGATTGATCAAAAATCGCGACCATTAAAAGCCCAAGTCCTGTGGAAAGGAATGGAAATAAGGTCGTATAAAAGATTAGCCTATACAAGTTTTAAATCTTTATTGAACAGCTGAACGCATGTTTTCCGTGCTGAAGTGTGCGTTTACCGCCAGCAGCGCACACTTGCCCTTATATTATTGAATATTAAAAAAAAAAAAGAGGCATATAAATTTAAAGGTTTAACACTTTTCTTTGCATTATATTGGATTCTAATATAAAAATTCAACTTGTTTTGTTTAATAAAAATGTGTGAATCAAAACTGTTTCATTAATAAGAAATTTTCAACATGACTTTACGGATGGTAAATTAGTTGAGCAAGGAAGTTAATTGAAAAACATCCACGTTCCTTGAAACTTAGCTTCCAATATTTCTTTGTAAAATTTTCTTCAAGACTGCTTTCTTAGACATCACAAATTTTGCATAGGGTAAAAAAAGAGTATTCGCTTTTCAGCAATGTTAGCGCGAATGATGAAATCCTCGCCAAATTACATTTCACAATTATTTTTAGGTGCTTTAAAAACATTGTACTAGTATAAAAATGAAGTTTTTCTTTCGTTTAGTAAGTAGATAAAGCACTTGTGAAAAGCTATATGGGGTGATTCAGTTTAACACGCACCATAGGAAAATCCCCTATGTTGCCTGTTAAAATGACTCACACGGGTTAAATGATACAGATGAGGTGAAAATAAATACACCATCGAGAAAATAACAGAAATAAACGAGTTTGTGATGATTAGATAAGGATGCTTGCACTATAGTATTAATTACAGTTGATTCGTTAAAACAATGATTTAATTATCGTAAATTTGTTATTCATTCTTGGTAAATAATTTAATTTTAAATATTAACTTTTGTTTATTTATTATTTTTTCTATTATTGTACTAATAAATATAATACTGTTGAAATAGATCCTATTGATGAAATTATATTTCAAAATATTATGTAAATATTAAATATTGTCGTGGTATTCCATTTAAACCTAAGACATGTTGAGGAAAAAATGTTATATTGATAGAAATGAATAAATTTATAAAGTTAATTGTGGAATACCTTGTTGTGAAAGATTTTCTCACCAGATGGAAATACTACAGAATTTAAGCGTGTTCAGCCACTTCGTACATAAGTGCGGGTAAGCTAGAACCAGACCGAACACTGGCGATTTTAGAGCCAATTCGGGTGGTTTATATACGGCTTATTTACACGCAAACAAACACACTTACGTAAGATAATACGTACGTTGGTGAGAACGGCCAGGTCGCATCATCCCCTATCAAGATAAGAGATGGCTGGCCGATTCGTGTACGAATTGTGATATCATCTTATTGTGTAACGATTCGGTACTCGTACATTACCTGCAAGTACATACAGGTAATTACGATCGAACGTAATTTGTGTATTTAACGTCACAAAGACGATTATTTGCCTGCCCTTTGGGGCGGCGACTGTTGTTGAGGGGTCCAAGCCCCTATACCTTGTCCAGGAGAGTCCCCACAGCTACTCCCCTCCAGTTTTTGTGCTGCAAAAATGATCAAACATGCGCAAGGCCTGGGGGGATGTGCAGGTTTAATGCCATTTTTGAATGGCCTCCCACTTCGCCAGGGCGCTGCCTACTGCAGCCCCGACACACTCTTAGGACTCCTTGCAAGCGTGTATTTGGGCCAAGTAGTTTGCCCTGCTGTCCTCTCCCCTATGCCTCAGTGGTTGGTTTTTGGTGTAGGCGTAGGGGTAATGGTGGGAGTGAGGGGGCAGCGGATGTCTAAACTGAGGTTGCCTGAGCATCAGGGAGTTTGAGTTCCCCGATGTCAAGGCAGCCATCTTTGCCTTTTTGTTGGCTGCCCTCTCCGCCGTGAACAGGAACTTCATCGGTTCCCTGGTCTCCACAGGCTTTGGCTCCATTGTTGGTGGTTCTGTCATCGGAGTTGGTTCGGGCAGAGTCTGGGGAGGAGAGATGATGGGTGGAAGCAGAGTTGTCATTTCTGCGAGAACACTCTCCACGGCTGGTGCCGTGTCCATCAGGAGGTCCTCCTCAATTCGATCAAGTTCCGACTTCTGTTCCAAAATTTGCCCAATGTTCTTGGCGAATTCTGGAACTTTGGGGTTCTTGGTCGTGTTGAGGAAGATTCGGGTTGGTAGTGACATTGGAATAGGTAAGAAGGAAAACAGAGAGCCAAAAATATCTTTTAGAAAACACGTCCAAGTTGTTAGTTCTAAAACGGGTGAATTTACTGCTATTTTTGATTTACCATTACACTTTCATTTTAGCTTTTTTGCATCTTCTTATCAGCATGTAGAGGGGATAGCGCTTAAAATTCTCGGCCGTATGCAAGTTTTCCGGTTAAGTAATGATCGGTTTAAGCAAAGTTTTGCCTGAAATAAACTCAGAGAATATATTTTTCAAATTTTATTACAAAGAAATCTCCGCTTGTGACGTCACAACGTTGAGATTATCTTTGTGTTTGACAATAAACGCACGTTGCGATGTTTATTTCCACATCGCACGTGGATTTGTTTATTCCTGTTGTTTTCTTTTGGTTAGCATTCCTCGTTTGCAAATCTCTGGAGTTTCTTTTGTCTCACGGAATTCCGATTTTTGTCGCATATTTTTTAGCGGGTTTAAACTTACATAGCGGATATTACTTTTTCGGGAGTAAATTTTATTTTCTTCACATTAACTTCTCAGACTTGCGAGAAGGATGGAAATTTTTACATTTTTTACTGCCTAGGGGTCTGCCTCTTTTTTGTGGGCATATGGGGGCCTTGGGATCGAATGTTTTGGTAGTAACATCGTCTGAAAACTTTACAGATTTTTTTATTTTTGATGTTTTCTTTAATTGTGAATTTGTTGTTTCACATTTTTCAACGGATTCTTCTATGTTTGTTGGTGAATCCGTCTGGATATTTTCTATGTTTTCTCTCTGTAACTTCTTTATTCTTTTATCGTCGCTTACCATGTATGTAGGCTTCTATCTGTCAATTGAAATTGTTCGAGGTTCGCTTGCAATGAGTATCACAAAGTTTTTCTCATCTCGTGATACTACTTTGTAAGGACCGGCGTCTGGTTTCTCCAGCGCAGATCTCATTTTTTTTGTCTCTAACAAATACATGTGAGGTATTGGCCAAGTGTTTTGAGATGTAAATCTTGGGCTGGCCATGGCAAGCTGCCTGTTTTAGGAAATTATTGGCATCATTTCTTATATTTTGTACCATGAATTTGGAGCTAACTTCCTTCAATTCTGTGAAGAAGTCCCCTGGGAGGCGTAGCTCTTCGTCAAAAGCTAATTGCGCTGCAGAGTGACCTGTATCTGTTTGTAGGGCAGATCAAAGGCCTAAGAGGATGATAGGAAGTATGTCTACCCATCTCTTTATATCATGTGACATGATAGAGGCTTTGAGAGCTCTATGCCATCTCTCAATTTTGCCATTGGCTTAAGGATGGTAAGCTGTGGTATGACTGTGTTAAACACCAAGCTTATTTGCTAACTCTTTAAAGAGCAAGCTCTCGAATTGGCGACCTTTGTCCGTGATTATGACTTCTGGTACGCTATACCTTGCAATCCAGGTGTCCAGCTACAGTTGGAGTTGTCATCTCATATAGAGGAATTGCTTCTGGCCATCGTGTTACCCTGTCTATTATCTTTAACAGGTATCTGTGTCCTTGAGATGGTGGCAATGGGCCTACTAAGTCCATATGTACTATTTTAAACCTCTCTGTTTGTTTGAAGGATTTGAGGGGCGAGCGAGTGTGTCTTCCTACTTTGGATTCTTGACAGTTCAGGCAACTGCGAGCCCATTTGTTGCAGTCAGGCTTCATTCGTGTCCATACAAACTTTGCCAAAATTAAATTAGCACTAAATTTTGGCCCAGCATGTGACAGATTATGTACACTGTTGAAAGCCACCCTGCGATATTTTACTGGTAGAAATGGCCTATTCTTAATTGTACTGACGTCACATTTTAATAAAACGTCAGTACTGGGAATTTTTCGCTGTCTCAATTTGAGAGTAGTATCATCGTTCAATAACAACTCTTGCAATTCTGCATCCTTAAGCTGTGCTTTAGCTATTTCAGCATAAGGCAATTGGACAGGAGCCGAGATAGCTTCGATTCTTCTCAAGGCATCAGCTGGAGTGTTAAGTTCTCCACTTATATACTGAATGTCGGTAGTCAATTGACCAATATAGTCTAATTGTCGTGCTCTTCTCGGCGATGCCGGTTCTGCTTTTTGTGTGAAGGCATATGTTAGGGGTTTATGGTCAGTATACACAGAAAAACATCTACCCTCTAATAGGTGCCTGAAATGCTTCAACGCAGCAAAAATTCCGAGCAATTCCCTATCGTATGTGCTATAGTTTTTTTCTGTTTTTGAGAGCTTCCTCGAGAAGAAAGCTAGCGGTAACTTCTTGTAGTCTTTATCAAGTTGGTACAGGGTTGCACCAATAGCAAAATCAGATACATCGGTACTCACGCATAACGGCAGACTTTCGTCTGGATGAGACAATAGAGTTGCATTTGCCAGTGTATCTTTGATTTTCTCAAAGGCCTGTTTGGCTTCTTCATTCCATTCGAGTGGAGTCTTATCATTCTTTTTACTTGTCTTAATTAGTGCAAACAGCTTACTTTGTTCGGCTGCTGCATTCTTCATGCAATGTCTATAGAAGTTCACCATCTCCAAGAAACGCCTGAGTTCAGCGACATTTGAGGGTTTTGGGAAGTTCAATATTGGCTCTACTTTGGTCTTCAAGGGGGAAATGCCTTCGGTCGAGACTTTGTAGCCAAAGAAGTCAATTTCAGTCAGTGCATATTAGCTTTTACCAACGTTGATAGTAAGCCCAGCAGTGTGTGTACGCTGTATGACAGCTCTTACATTCTCCTCGTGCTGTTGCTCACCTCCTTCAGAGCAAATGCAGATATCATCTAAGTATGCATATGCAAACGGCAGTTCCCTAAACAGTCCATTGATAAATCTCTGGAAAGTTTGTGCTGAGTTGCAACATCCAAACGGCATTCGAAGGTATTTGAATAGTCCAAAGAGGGTTATAACCGCTGTCTTTGATATGTCCTGGTCAGTCATAGGAATTTGGTGGAATGCCCAGTTGATGTTGATTTTGGTGAACATCGTTTTAACCTTCATATTCGAGTTGAAGTCCATTATATTGGGGACTGGGTAGCAATCAGGAAGTGTTTTGGCATTTAAGGCCCTGTAGTCTCCAATAATTTGCCACTCTCCACTTGCTTTTTTGGTCATGTGGATAGGGGAGCTGCCTTCTGCCTCAATTTTGCCATGTAGATTGAGGGTTTGTTGTCCCCCATCTTCATACCACCCATCACATCATCAATGATTTGGTTTTTTGTTTTTCCAAACACATTTTTTATCTTCTTGACGAACCAGGCATATTTATCATGTTCTGTCAAAGGGCATTCCATAATATCCAGAATGTGGCGGATTATCTGTGGGGGCATGGCTCCACAGATGTGGAGATACCGATGGTTCAGTGTAATGTTTTCTGTCTTGAACCTGCCTTCCAATAGAGTCAACCACAAGTCTACCTCATTGAGCAGAAATTCCCGGATCTCTATCCTTCGTCTATAGAAGTTGGGGTTCTGTCCTGGCTGTAGTTTCAAAATCTGCATAATTTGTGCCAAGACTTCTGGTGTCAGCTGTGGCTGACTACTACCTCCCTGCGATGGTTGTGGGTTTTCAGTTGGTGGTGGGACCATTGCTGTATCTTTCTGCTGACAAGCGTATTCCACAGAAGTACTTCCTTCCTTGCTGTTTGAAAACACTGGCTCCTGTGTTTGTAGGACAGGTGTTTTTGGGTCAGAACTTTGGCTTAAAGTTTGACCACTTCTCAACGTTCTAACTGCTTGTTGTTCTTTGTTTATTGCAGTTTCCAGTCGTGTTAATTCTGGGTGTTGAGGGCCTTCTTCCAGATTTGGTAAATTTTTGAGTGTCGAGTCGAAGTTGTGGGTTTGGGGGATGAGTCCAATCTTCTTCCTCCAAGTCTACTGTCTGGTTTCTCTTTGTTTATATATTTTAAAGAGAGGGGTGTAAATTCTCACTTCAGCAGACTCTACTTCGACGACCTAAAAGGTGTCTTAGTCTGCAAAAAAATATTTTTATTTGCTGAGCAAGTGATTTTCCTGCCAGCGCACTTCACCAAATTTTTGTAAAAGCGCAACGCGCCTAAGGACACCTCACGACGTTGCCAAATATCACGTTGGGGTCACCACTGTGGAATACCTTGTCGTGAGAGATATGCTCACCAGAAGGAAATTCTATAGAATTTAAGTGTGTTCAGCCACTTCGTACATAAGTACGGGTAAACCAGAACCATACCGATCACTGGCGATTTTAGAGCCAATTTGGGTGGTTTATATACGGCTTATTTACACGCACACAAACACACGTACGTAAGATAATACGTACGTTGGTGAGAACGGCCAGGTTGCATCATCCCCTATTAAGATAAGAGATGGATGGACGGTTTGTGTACAAATCGTGACATCATCTTATTGTGTAACGATTCGGTACTCGTACATTACCTGCAAATACATACAGGTAATTATGATCGAACGTAATTTGTGTATTTAACGTCACAAGGACAATTATTTGCCTGGCCTTTGGGGCGGCGACTGTCGTCGAGGGGTCCGAGCCCCTATACCTCGTACGGGAGAGTCCCCACATTAATTTTAAGTATATTATTTTTTAATATTATATTCATTATTATTGAAATCAAAAAATTTTTCTAGAGATAATTGAAAATACTACTCCTATTGATAATACATAATGAAAATGTACAATTACATAATAAATATCATGTAAATTTATATCAGTGATTGAGTTAGATAATTTGTCTTCTAATTACATTCATTGATAACAATGTTTATTTCCGTTATTTTCTCGATGGTGCCATTATTTTCACCTCATCTGTATCATTTAACTTGTGTAAGTCATTTTAACATCCACCATAGGCCCCTATGGTGCGTGTTAAACTGAATTACCGGATATAATTTCTATTAACGAAAACACTGAAGTGACTGCTGTGTGATGCGCAAGTATTTCACTTTCTCTTTTATGTGTATATTTCTTTTTTGCCTTTTGCTTTTATTGCCCAATTGTAAAAATAGATTCTGGAAGAGTGCACATCCTCCTTCCCCTTGGGTAAATTGAAAGTAGGTACTCGTCGAAATTTTTGATTATCAAATGAAAATCACTGTGTTTTTATAATTATAATGATGTAGGTGTCGCAGAATGAATGACTTTCGTCCTAAGAAGAAAACTACGTTTTGTATTGTCTTCGAAAGACTAATTATTTATCGCCTAGAATTCTAATTTTAATATTATCATACTTGAAATTTAACGACAGTAAAGTTCCAATTCAGTTTTGCGTGTCAATTTATTATAGTTTTGTTTTGTTTGTTCTTGCTCCAGTTAGTAAAATTTATTGAACGTGCCTCATGACATTGTTTTTGATTTGTTTAAAAATTCTGAAAATTCATTGTTTATTGATGGAATAAGAATTTCATGAATTTACAAAATCATTACTTTCGTCGAGTAGACTTTTACAGCAAAATGGCAGAGAATTCGTAGATTGTTAAAGTCAAGGAACTTATAGGCTCATTTTTCGTTTCTTTCATATTCTTCTGCCCAGTTATCATTATCAACCTATCGCTAAGTCAAAAACTGTTCAGTCATCTAAAAACATGCTTTATACAATCGTAGAACAGCGGAGGCAAATGATAGTCAGTCTGAACTTGTTCATAAGTCTGAACGAAATTCAGCGGAAAACACACGAAAAACCTCGCTAATTCTCAAAAACACTGGCGAATCGGTTAGAAAATGGTTCTGAGTGGACTTGTAAATGCATTAAATCAGACCAATTTGCTTGTCGAGTCCCAGTAATACCGAACTTAAAAACCATTACAATATAAAATGTTTTTCATTCTTTTATTAATTTGAACAGATAAATAAAGTTAGAAAATTTATAAAATGAAAACCCATCTTAAAGTGAACATAACCCTGTAATCAAAAATTTCAAGTAATTCAATCAGCAGTCTGACAAAATTATATTAGATAATATTTTTCAGTTTGCTTGTACATCCTTGGCAAAGCGAAAAAAGCTCAGTAAAGCTAATAAAATCACATCCTTTATTATTTTGTGCTACACCTACGTGAAAAGTTCGTTTTATTGTGCGCTTTCAGAACAAAAAGTAGGGAGTTTTCAGGACGACGAGAAAAAAAAAAGATGTAAATTAAAGTTGTAATATATTTAAAAGCAAAAAAAATTTTTTTTAAGTCAACTTCAAATCAACTTTAAATCATGTAAGTTAAATACCCCACAATTTAATTGAAATAACTTGAAAAAAAGTTTGTTTTTTTTTCCTGAAGGTTGTGACTATGTAATACTGGAAGCCATTTATGAATTGTCTATAAGCTTTGTAGCTATGTCTATAAAGCTGCTATGAGGGCTATATGTTTCCTACTTATCACTAATTTATCGATCTATATGGCCATGTCCCGAGGTATCTGTATAAGTCAATAAGAGCCATAAAGAGTTAGGAATTTTGGAGTTTATGATTTTTACTGTGGATTTTTATATTTATAATAAAAAAATTGCTTCTTATCAACAAATGGTTCACTTCTGCGCTTGCGTTTGTGTTTTATTTATATAGACAACTTGTAAACACTTCTTTATAGTCATTATTTCTTTATGGTCCTTATAGATAGTTTGTAAACGGCACCCTGGACCAGTAAAGCTCCATAAGACCAATGTGCTTTTTAATGTCAAGACATGCCAGCAAAAATGTAAGCAACCCTAGCGTACCTTCTGCGTATTTTTGACGTTTTGCTTAAGTTCACCAATTTAGAATAAATCTAATAAAGACATCCCTTAAATTCACTAGGATATTTAGAAAGTATAACCTCTACTTCGATTTTAAGTGAACATGCCTCCTTGTAAAAAGATGCCTCAAGTTTTTACATGGAGGTGCATTCACTTTGCACCTAGGTAAAATCCTTATTAAATATACAAGTCATTTCACTTCGTAAAGAAGTAGGTCCATCGAATTTAGTTCCAGACTTATATTGCCACTGCAGAGCACATTCGATGGAGTATTCCCTTTAATTCTGTACTAATTACATTTCAATTGAAGTTTTAAAAAAAATTGCAAGATAAACTGTTGCTTTTAGAAAACTGAAATTTTGCAGAGATATTGTCGCATGTTAGCTTGAGATTATGTGGAAAATTGATCGAAATGGTATGTTTGATTCTGAAGATATCGCTGAAATTGTGTTAGATTATTTGCTTCAAGTTGTATGAACTCTATCAATTCTCAAAAACCAAATGTAGGATTGAACTGAAATTTTGATGAATCATTTTGATGCGTCAGCTTGAAAATGTGTGAAAATTTGGATGAAATCATACTTTGGGTTTGGAAGATATCGCTGAAATTCTTCAACTAAGTTTGAGTCCCAGATTCCAAACAGAATTTCAGCGATATCTCCCTATCCCAATGTACAATTTCATCCAAATTTTCACAGATTTTCAAGCTAACGATTCAAAATGATTCTTAAAAATTTCAGCTCAATCCTATGTTTGGTTTTGGAGAATTGATTGAGTTCATATAATTTGAATCATTTAATCTGACACAATTTCAGCAATATCTTCATAATCAAATGTACAATTTCGATCAAATTTCTAAAAAATCTTGACCTGACATATAACAATATATCTGCAAAATTTCAGCTCTCTGTAAGCAACAGTTTTCTCGCAATAGTTCTCGATAACTTTGATTGTAATGGAATTAAATGAAAATTCTGGGAATACCAATCTCATAGAGCGCTGTGGTTGTGAAATGTGGAAGTAATTAGCATGGTACAAAAATTTTAATGATTAGATAAGGAGTGAAATTACTTAAATATTCAATAAGAACTTTGGATCGAGGTTACATTCATCAATGATAAGAGCTACTTTACACTCACAAAATACCTTAAATATTGCCTTTCTGATCAAATATTATATAAAAGAAATTGTAGGTTGTAAATTTAATTAAACTTTCTCTTCTTTCAAGTAATACGAATCTCAGCTTTCTTGCTTCAATAGTAGCTGAGTGAAAGACAAATTAAGGTTTTTTCAAAATAAAAATGTTATTTCAAACAAAATTTTCATGATTTTTCATTAACAACACTGATTTTTCAGTTCTAGGACTGAAAAGTATTTTTTTCGGATCTGTAAGTTTCACTTTTTGGTATTGGACAAGAAAATAATTAATTGTGGTCATTTCTTTGAATTTTTCGGTCCTACTAACAAAAAATAATCCAGTGATTTAAAAAGATGAACTTTCAGGGTAGAAAACGTACTATTATGGACCAGAGAAACATGAAAAGTGTTTCCGAACTTCTTTTTTTTAAATTTTATGCAACTCCATTCCTAAATAATATGTTTTCTGCCTTCATTTTCGTACTGAAAGTACATATTTTCGAGTCTGACAATTACATTCCGGTCCTAGACAAAAAAATTTCTCAGAGTTTATGGTGCATGCGCAAATGACTACATTTCAATTCTAGGACTAAAAAACCCTTTTCAGTCTTTGGACCAAAAAATTAGTTACCAACGAAAAATCGTAATGAAATAACATTTTTATTTTGGAAAAAATTATTGTCTTTCAATCAATCATTTCTCAGCTGCTATTTAAGCTAGAAAATTTTAGTTGATATTGTTGAAAAGAGGAAAAAGTTTACTAAAATTTATCTGTAATAATAATTTTGTTTTATCATCACTCACTGAGTTTTTCACAATAGACAAATGAAAAATTGCTAAATTATGGTAAATTTTCTGTTTTTTATATCGTTTTTCATTTCAGAAAATAATAATATTGAAGGAAAAATTTTCAGTTATAAACCCTCCCCCCTATTTTTTAAAAACAAATTAATTTTTATCATCAGATTTCCCCTTGAAAGGATGAAATTTTGAATTAATGGCGAGTGAAAATGAAAGAAGAAAACTCACACCCGTTTTTTAACAGATAATACTCTCCCTTTCAATTTTAAAACAAAAATAGTTCTAAGCAAAAGTAAAGCCCATAAATTTCTTTACAAAGAAGGTTCTTTACCTTTTTTTCGTAGGCTCAACACAATATAACGTCATCGTTGCATAAAATACGGTGTGTAAGGGTCGTAGGGGAGGACGTGTGTTGCAAAATCAGGCTCAGTCATAAAAAACATTTCCTCCTAGGTACACATTGTATACTATCATGTACCTACTTTATTTTTTTACCGAAGGATTTTTACTGTATATCGACTGATTATCGAAAAAAATTGAAAAAAAATTAAAAATTAGTCGTACTCTTGAACCGTCTGCGTCCTCCTGGTTGAAACGCCGAGCATAGGAGTTGAACATTTTTATTATTTATTCATGGTACCACCTTTGCAATGTTCTAGACGTCAAACTTTTGTGGGATCTTCGCTCCTTTTAAAATTCTCGATTTGACTTGAGATACTTAGCCAGTTGATGGAGAAGTCATCATGTATCAAACTTATCCAATTTATATTTTACGGTAGGAACTGCTTCTATTCATTTAGTTTTGCTGAAATATAGTAACACATTTTTAAAAACGGAAGTAGAAATTGACTTGGATATTTAGAATATTACACACTTATTTAAATATTGTAATTTACATTGAAAATTATTTATGTTTTGTTACGTTACCATAAATGGATGAACTATTCGTCATTTCCTATCGTTTCGCTTATCCGATTACCCCAGCGTGACGAAAATTTGACACACTGCAATGCATTTTGAGTAGATGGTGAACTGAATGGAAACTTCCCTGTTCGTCATCGAGTTTTTCATTCGTTGATTAATATACCGAATGGTCGTCGAAAATGTTATAATTTGTCAACATTTAATTACTTCGTGTACGAAGCCAAAATTTTCTCCTTGGGGCTGTGCTCATGCACATATGCCTACATTCAGTGCACAGTTCACACACAAACACATGCAAAAGCACCTGGCTGATACAAGTAATTTACTTTTCCATGAGGAGGGTATAACTCTCTCCTCTCCTCGTAACCCGTCCGCATCTTTATGACTATTTTAGGGTACGCGTAACTTGACGAATAATATCGAATTTTCGACGACGAAATGTCATGAATAATAATTGCGTAGCAATTATTGCGATAGTGAAAATGAAGGTATTGCCTGGTGACGGACTGGTGGCGGGAAGATGCTGCTGTGGTTGCAAAGACTTCGTAGCAATTTGTCTGCATGTATTATTGCCAATTCAATCCAATTGTATGCTTTCAGTTCGTGTCCCTGAGAATGTTTACTAGGGTTAAATTTGCTCTGCGTTGAAGGCCCGATTTATAGTGGGTATCCCAATGGATTTCAATTTACGTCTATTCTAGTTAACTTCATCGCATATCTATCTGGAATTCTAAGCAGACGACGCCGTAGGCCTATTTTATCGCTGTAGAAGGTCTTGACAACCTTCGCGCATTTTGTACGAATTATACGCGATGTACGTATTTTATTCTCTGGATAATGACCCCAACAGTTGTAATAACTTTACCCAAGTTATTCAGTAATTAGGGCGAGAATGAGACTTACAAAATTTTGCTTAGAAGATAGAGTTGAATCCCTATAGGAATTCAAATTTGTCTTGTTTCGTTCTTGTATCTTATAATGAACCCATCTTTTCAAAAAGGGATTCATTCTACATTTTTGAGGTTCCTGTCTTGCGAGGCCACAAATTTTATCGTGAAAACCAAAATTTTTCTGACTCCATTTCGTCCAAGTCTCTCCATAACAATTTGAATATTATACTAAAAATTTTTGTCTTGATTTTGTGATTCTGGTCATTTAGTCAATCCTTCATGCGAAAGAAACTTCAGCTGTAATAATTAAAATATCTAAATCCCCGTTTTTGTGTTATTTTTTGTTCGAAACGCTAAAATTTTTTAAAGAATAATAATTACTTCTAATTTTCGATGGCGTTTTGTCAAAAAGGTATGTTAAATAAGAAAAAGTATTCAAAGAATTAAAGTTTTCTCTTTGAACAACTTAGTCCTTCAAACACGTCGTTTATTTTATTGCCTTTATTACCATATATTTGATTTCGATTAATGCAGTTGGTAAATGTAGAGGCGAAATTACCATAGCGTACTCGATTAAAATAAATGCGACAATATATTCGGTCTTTTATCAGTAAAACTTCCGATAGACGTTCCTAATTAAATTCTAGTAATTGTTACTTTTTTTCTTCATTGTACCTACCAGCAGTTAGAAAATCTTGTTTAGTTGACGTAAATTACAGTATAGCGTTTGTATTTATAATGTGGTTTTCAAAACATATTCTACGTTTGCCCGAAGTTATCAAAAAGAACATTGTAAGCGTTTATTAATGTAATTTCAATGAAAAATGAAGCATCCGTACCGAGAAAAAAATAATGATGTGTTTTATTTGTCATAAAAAGATTTATAGTCTTGCAGTGTCTAAAAAATTCGACGATAGGCTACATTGAATATGTGTCGAAGAAAAATCGTGTTCGAGAAAAATTTAACGAAGTACATACCTCCGCCGGAGGCTTGAAAAATAAAGTTAAACTCATACCTGCACGGATGTTTGATGTTTTAAACATTTGAATTTATGGTTTCCATCATTTTATCTCAAGATTTTTTTCTTAAATTTACTTTTTCTATAAAAAAAATTTCGAATAATTCCAGAGTAATCGAAACGAGTGGTTATTATGAATAGTAATATAGTAATATCAAAAGAAAAATTTTAAGCTCTGAAGAAATACGTTTATATCACCATCGCCCAAAAATAAAAAAAAATGGAGTATCTGTTAAAAAGAAGAGTTGGTACTAAAAAGATTCAAATAATAATCCAACATGGAACCCGATAGCTACTATTAAACAAGGTACATTACTTGAAAATCCTCTTCACAAATTATGGAAAGAATAGTACATTACTATACAAGGGAGGAAAGTAAGCGATTGCGGACGAGTTCCAAAGTTGCCGCACAAGCCAAAGGCGAGTGCTGCCATGGCATATGAGTGGCAATCGCTTACTTTTTAACTCTGTCTAGTAAGGTATTTTATTATATTGGTGAATGAAAAAATATTTCAACTATCAAATGTATTTATAATATTATAATAATTGATGAAAATGGAATTTTGAATTCTAAGAATGGTTAAAATAGAGTTCAACGAATCATTATCAGTTATCACAGTAGCAACATTGGATGTCCATTTTCACAACATTAGAGTGATTCACTGTTATTCGAACAATGTAAAAATAGTCATTCTCAAACGGGGAAACAAATAATTTTTTTCCCTGTTCGTGTATTTTTTTTCCAGTTTGATTATTTTTTTGTCTGTTGTGAAGTCTCATTGGTAAAATCTCATTTTTTCAAGATCTATCTCATTCATAAAGTTGCATTTTTCATTCAACTATATAATAAAATTATAAACTTTCAAAATATGTCGGCCAATGAATCATTTGTGTTGTTAAGAACTCGAAGTTCTGCAGGTATAGTATAAGGGTATGTGTAGGACACAGTGGGTAGCACATGTGCGCAGCTACAATCACAACCTCACAATGTGTGAGCCTTGCTCAGTAATAAAATTAGACTACATGTGATGTACATAAAGTCTGTGAACCAAAAAGTGTGTTTGCCTTATGTAATGTTGGGACTGGCCACACAACCTACCAGCGAGTATACGAATACACCCATCACCATTGGTGGGAAGTCATCATAGTGTGCATAAGATTCTATACTTAGATATACAAAAAGCGCAAATATTGAGAAAATCGGTTTAGGTTAAGCAAGTTTTGGTGTTTCATATTAAATGAAAATATTTAAAGAGTAAAAAAGTATTGGGGAAAGAAATCAGTATTTTATGAAAATGAAAGCCTTCCTTGCTGTGTTCTCTCAACTACAAGATGTCGTAGATGATGACTGCATGATGACGTATTCTAAATTTTATATCGTTTATTTTGGAATAATAACTATTTGAAATATTGTAAAAATGCACAAATACCATTAAATTAAATCATACAAAACATATATTCCCTCGAAAAGAATGAACTTAGGTATTTTAATACGTTCAAAAATTCACTTCGCCTCTCTATCCTGGCTGACTTTTTACTAAATTAATAGAAGTCGATATTTTCGTCCCAAGAGAAACACGTTTTGCTCATTGATTTTCAATTTCAGCCCATTTTTTCTTGCAAACACCTGTAAGCTCGATAGCTGTTGAAAAATTAAATTCAGTTTAACTGGTGTCTGTGACTTGGCACTTTTCGATTATAACAGTTATTCCCAGATGGTATTACTCGAAAAGTACGAGTACGTTTTACTTCTCTTCAAAATGATCTAAATCTTATTGCTACAAGATTCATTTACGAGTGTTATCATCGTTGTGTTTTATATGTAGTTAGTGTTTTTACATACGAAAAGTTGAAGTGAAGGATCAAAAACACCTTTGAAATAATTTCTAGAACTATTATCTCCATTTATATAAAAGGAATTAGAATGACAAGGTGATAGTTTCGGCTCGGCTGTTAGTTTATTAAACTTCTGAAATCCAAATTTTTAATTTAATTGCGCTATTCAGACCCTATTTTCTGATTAACTTATATAAATACAGATATGTCTTTCCAAATACTTACTCATTTTTTTTTCTTATTCAGGTAAATCAAGCCTTAGAAATGCCTGAATTTAAACGATGAGCTGCTCATTTTAATCAAATTTTCCTAGGTCTAGTATACGTTCGAAATTAAAACAAAACAGTTGCGTGGAATAAAAATGAATTTTCAAACTAAATATAAAATTAATATTTTGTTGTAATTTTGCTTGGATTTCATTATTTTTGAAAGAGGAAAAAAGGGAGACAGATATCCTTAATTTGTAAAACTTTCCATAGGATTTTTAAGTGAGAAACTCGAATGGGTACTATCCACTTGAATCATTTTCTGCTGAAAATTAAAATTCGTTTAAAGATCGAAATTCGTGGTGAGCTGAAACGGCTGATTACCTGTCTGTGAAATGCGTGGGGTTATTTTTCATTTCTAAATCAGCTGTTCCTCTTGAATTTGTCGTGAGAAATACCTCGTCCGTATAAAATTGCTGTCAACTTTTTACTGCATGAAATACCGTCCGCAACCTTGCGAGCCTACGAAACGAAAATTCGATTACTCGAATAGTGCGTTTAATGAAATTTCGTAACGATTAAATTTTCTCAAAGAACATCCATCCACGCATTTTGGCAATCATCCGAAACTAACCTTCCCATCGTGTACTTCGGCGTATTCATTTCCTCGAGCAATTTTTTTCTTCTTCACTCTTTATTTTTTTATACTTTTCATTCTAGTTCAAAATGCGTTCACGAGTCTATTTAATTTAGACGAAATTCACAATTTTATTTTTTCTCCTCCTATATCATACAATACATTGGCAGCAGTGAGCCATTTGTCAAATCAAGAAGATGTCGTTTGACCATTGAGACTGCATCAAATTAATGTATTCTCACGTTCTTTGGGGGTAGGAGCTCTGCGTATTTAAAATGAAATTTTCCTTTTTTTTCGAAACCGTCGAATAAAACACACCAAATGCGTGTTTGGTGTTAGCTTGAAATGGAAATTACGCATTTCGTTCGTCGATGGCGGCTTGAAAAATTTTCCCAAAAGTTCCCACTACCGTTACCCCGGCTCTTCCTCCCCACCGCGTCCCTTAGTAACATTCTTTGATGTGCTATTTAATTTTGTTACCTCTCGGTACGGCGCGCATATAACGTCGCATGGCTTTCCAAGATTTCGGCCGTTGTATTATTTTTATGTGTCAGTTTTGCGTAACTAATTTCACTATAAAGCCTCCATAACTAAATGCGAGTTTTGCACATCTTCGTTCTACCCTCATACCGTGCTACTTACCACCTTCACTCTCCTCCCTTCCTCTCGTTCATTGCTTTCCCTTGGCGCCAAAGAACAACGCGAGCCGCATCGAGTCAAAATTTTTGTTTTGTTTTCTCTCATTTACCGTGAAATAGGGAGGTTTTAGAAGGCATAGTCGAAACAGTCGGTAAAATGTGTGCCCCATGGGTGATGTACTTCGGAAAATGACGTTCGGTCTGAATCCGATGAGATACCTATACATTACCATATCGATAAATTAAAACTAGATTTTTGCAGTGTCCATATAGTTCATGCACAGTTTCTATTGTATTGTTTTTCGTTCGCAGACTTATTTAAAACGTTTGCAATCATTGAACGAATGTTCATTTTCAAAAATCATGTTGCAAAAGTTCATACCGTCGTTCACGTCGTACTCATCAACAACAGTTCATATTTATGAGTTGTTTTTCGTTCGTTCTGACTTGGCATCCTCTTCCTCTAAATCGAGTGTTCAATTTTGTTATTGTAGGAATTATTGTATTTCTTCTCGTCATTTTAAGCCCACACTCATCACACGTTTTGTTTTACAAAATTTTATTTTTCTTAAGTACCTACCTACATTAAAGTGTGTTCGGTATGTCAAAAAAGTGCTACATGCAATGTTTTAGTGAGGGTCCAGTTCTGTTGAAAGTTAGTTCTCACTCAATTCTACCTCTAGGGTTTTTATACGGTTTTAGTTTTGTGAAGAGGAAAAACTAAAAAAATTTGTATCTTAGGGAACCATTTTTTTTTTTTATGAGAATAGCGTATGTAATGCAAAAGTTCCTGTATACGCGGAAAACAAACTTTTTATCCAAACCTACTCATTCTTTATGTTCAACCCTGATAAATAAAACAGCCTCTTCGAAGTTCTTGTACCGAATGTTTCCTAATCGGACTACCAAATTTATAGAGAAAAAAAAAAGTTTAAAAAGGACTACACTTTTTCCCGTATCGAACACACCTACTTAGCATAGGTATTTGTACTTGAAGTACTTTCAAGTGAAAATGAAGTCCCTCAATCTGTGTGCGCCTTTACTTTTCATTTGTAAAAAAAAAAAAACCCTTTCTGTCTTTAGTGGGTTAGAAGAAAGAAAAACTGAAAAAAGAAGAAATTACTTGATCGAAGGTTAGCTGGTTAGCTACCATACAGTGATGAAGGAACAACGAAGAGTAAGGTGAAAGAATAATATTATGAAATCCCATATTATTTTTTTCGCGCATGAAGTCCCTTAATTTGTGTGTGCCTTCCCTTCTGTTCCCCTTATTATTGCTCCCCAAAATTTTTTCAATTTTTTATTTTTCCGTTTTAGCCCATCTATACACCAAGTTCTTTCAAATAACACCTCGCTCATCATAATTGGTGCTGTAATTTAAAGGTAATGACTGCTGTAAGAAAATTGCTTCCCTATTAAATATATACATACATGCATGCATACACAGGAGATAAAAGATTCCAGTTAGTTGAGTGAATGCCCAATTTATTTTAATTAATTGCCTGAAATTTTTTTTAATTCCTTATCGTTTTTAAAAAATTTCTTCTAATCGAGTAATCACTTAATTCGAAAATTTGGTCATGCATTCACTTCCGAGAAATTCGCTGTAAATTTGATAAAATCCCATACTAGACAGCTGCATTTTCATTCCCCCCACTAAAAGAAAAAGTTTTGTCAATTACAGAAAATCGCTACCTTATAGGGTAAGTAGTAAGTATCTTCCAAGTTTTATTTTAGAATATTATCTTAGACTCGAAAAGAAGGACTTCAAACCTAAAATTCCTCTTCAATCAAGTACGGTTTCGTTATTATTTCATTTAATTTTAAATGTTTTGTATTTTTAAATTTTATAAATTTCGGAATTCAAGTATTACTTTCATAATTATATTGTCTCTTCAACGAGTTGACTGTGGTGATTTTGCGTAGGTAACGTCTATTTTAACATTTTTTTATAGGTCTAATCCGTTGGCTACTAAACTTTTTAATTCGAACTTTGCGTGTAAAAATACAACCAGCACAAAAATTCAAAGAAGTGATATTTAAAAAAAATGTTTTGAACGTTCATCTGGATACCGTGTAAAATTTATTCTGTCTACAAAGATATGCTCTTACACAAATAATTACTGTATTTTTCTCTTATTCATTGGTGTTGCATTATAGCGACAAAGTTAGCCTAAGTACTTGAAATGAAGATTTAGTTCATTGTACATCCAAATAACAAAGTGAATTTATTACTGGCCTAAAAAGAGCACAAATAGAGTAATGAATTTAATGCTGAGAAAAGAATATCAGTAATATTATTACTTTTATTCGGACAACTAATGACATTATTGAGTTCATACGCAATCAGTTCCTTCTGATTTTATTACTCCTCTTCTTCTAATGTGTTAGAAAGCTAAATTTGAATCATTTTTAAGTGCCTACTTATTTTTTTCACTTGAGGCAGAAAGAAACAACAATTAAAACAGTGTATAAAAATTGAAAATATTCTACTGAATACTGTAAGCCCCGAGATTTAAAATCCGCAGTATGGTCAGTTAAATTAATGTCTCAAAATGTACTACCATCTCTGTAACAGGGCTAGAAAAAGTTTGACTCCGAAGCTCTGTCTACGTTTGGTATACTCACTAAGCACTTCTCCAATCTTTTTCTCACAATATTATGAGCGAGCTAACTCCCGAAGGTGTTACTGTATTTAATAGGAACTGTTGTGGAATAATTCTGGCTTTGCGAAAGACCGAAAATTAATCGATTTTCACATTACACCCAACGAATGTTTATGTTTGAGGGAACTTTATTCTTTGATCTTTGAAATTTTATTGCAATGTTAATTCCAAGGTGAATTGATTATATGTCGTCGGGCTAGACGCTTTACTTTTTTTAAGGGTTGCGAAATATTGTTTTCCACAAGTCTTGTCACAGTGACAAGCTTTATTGAATTTCTCAGTAGCTATTTAAAAAACCATTAAAAAAAATCGTTAAACGTTATTTAATTTTATGGGAAACCGGGTCAGTTTACTTAGTTCAGTCTTTTCAAACATAATTTTGCTCCCTTTCAGAATTATTTTTTGTTCATTCAAATTGAGGTAAAGGTTTGAACCTTTGTATTTGTTTCAAAAAAATCTATGCTTCTTATTTGCATATTAGGAATGATAGCTTCGCATTTTTGAATTTTCTCGAAAGATGAGGCATTAAATTGTCATTTTTACGTTGAATAGCTGTACTTCAGACCTTTTTTCTTATTTTTGGTTGCATAATACGTTTTCGTTAGTATCATTATTTATTATTGTACATATTATTAGGTGGATACTATTATTATTTTATTTTAAAAATTGGGGAAGAATATAAAATACATGCATTTATTTTATAAAAACCAACCATCTCCTAAATTTTGATATTTGTTACAGTTTATTTGAAAAAATACTTTTTAAAAACGTGTTTTATTAATATTTTATGGTTTTAGTGGTTTTCTATTTAAAATTTAGATTTTTGTTTTATCCTTACCAAATAATGAATTTCGGAACATTGAATGTAACTTGAAGAACAGGTTGAAAGTTGTTAGTAAACCAACAGTTTGGAAGCGGTCCAATGATGAAATTAATTAAAAATTCGATCGCAGCGTTTCGAAAAACGTGCCTCATTTGTCCTTGCATTTCTCATAAAATAAAATTTTCAATTAGGTATAGCCTTGTGGAGCTGACTGGCGTAAAACAGTCGAACTGCAGCCAGAACACACAAACTAGAACAACAAGAAAATAAAATCCAGCTGCAAACTCCGATCTCAGGCCTCTCTTTTCTAAGAAATATAGAATTCAAAATCAAAACGAACCGAAATGTGGTGTTAGTATCTCTTAATCTCGTTTGTCGAATGAATAAAGCAAAAAGAATTTCGAACCCACGTTTACAAGTGTAGTTTAAATCCACATATAGTTATAAATGGACCCCGATTTCTTGGATGTAGAATGAAAGAAAATAACCCCCTTACCAAGAAATTGACTAATTTTGATTGTTTATGTTGATGATGTTATCTTACCTCGGGAGAATAAACAGATAAGTTGCTCTTTTAATCATTTCGTAAAGGTATCTTACCATTATTTCTTACTATGACAAAAGCGTCTTAATGTATACGGTGTATATCTACTCATTGTTACCTTGTTTACCTTTTCCTTAATTTTCGTATATTTTCGTATATGTAATAAGTTCAGTATTTTGCTTTCCAGCTTACGTTAGCAACTTTGGTCTTATCTGTAAGAAAATTAATTTCACCATTTTCTTTTTCTTCTCGCCATTTTTGCCTTGTACAGAAACAACATTTTGTTGCTTTTCCACCAGAAAAGAATAACCATCTTATCTATATCATTCTGCCTCTAAAAATAAATGTTTTTCTTTTTTCGAAAGGCTAAATAGAATGAATTTTCGTGCCAATTCTAAGTGGCATCTGGACCTGTTTTTTTTTAGAAATGACCTTTTTTCGTGTACTTCAGGGAATAAAATCAAACTTTATCTTTCTTTCTCTGTTTCTAAAATGTTTACGGATACTTGCGATACACCAAAATTTCCATTTTGGTTTCAAATCCGATCCCCGAATGGCCGAGAAAAACATAATTTCTGTTCGTAACAGTTCTGCGGGCTATAACACGTGGGATGGGCTGAAATTTATAGCTTTAACTTGTTGAAAAATTGCCGAAAAATTTGGCATGCTGCACGGTATTTATGTAGATTTCTGAACAGAATAATGGCCTGTTTCACTTCCCTAGAATTCGTTGGTGTAATACTTTTTTGGAAAAACATAGTAAAAAAGAGGAGAGAAAAATAAAAGAGAGCGAAAGAAAAGAAGAGGAAAAAAATTTTTTTGAAAATTATATAATCGGCCAACTTGTTTGCTCTTATTTTGATGCCTTCACATCTGCGTTGAAAGTTAAACGTAAATATTTTACAAAAAAAGAAAAAAAAACAAGTGTTAGAGTTTTTTGCGAGAGAATTTCTTAGTGAATTTTTCTTCTGAGAAAATCGCTAGCTAAATAAGTATAGGCAAAAAAAAAACGAGGTTTTCTTTACTCAATGACTTGCATGTTGCTGAAAAAGGAAAAAAATATTTCTCTATAAAATTTTTGCACTTTTTTCGAGTCTTTTATGATTATGTTTTTCATTTATTTTCTATTTTTTTATGAAGAAATTTTCCAACGCGAGAGTAATTGAAAGTCTAAAAAAGGTTTTATTTTTTTGGAAGCAACTATATTGTCTAACAGAAATATTGTGTTACACGAATATTTTTGGAATTTTCTTTTGGCTTTTTATTCTGTGAAATATTATTTTATTATTGGCAAATAAGTTAAGCTCGAGTGATGATATTTTATATCCATTATTGACGTAGGATCTATACGACTAAATAATTTAGTAAGTAGGATTTTTGGAAGAACTGTAGCCTTCCTAATATACACTAAAAGACTAGGTGCAAATTGAACGCAGCCAGACGCAGTACAGCGCAGTTTTTGTGGGAAATATAAATTAAGTACGATACCGCACATGGAGTGCAGAAAACAGCTCACGCATTTGACGGCAGGTTCACAAACCAACGCAGTCAGACGCAGTACTGCATGGGGTTGTAATCGAGGTACAGTTTCCTACTTCTGCATTTACCTGCGTCTATCTGCGTCAAGTTTTTAATTGAACAAACATCTCATTTTCTGATTCCCACTCATTTTCCCTAATCTGTTTTCCCTAAGTATAATTTTCCCTAACAGATATTTTCCCAATTTTTTTCCATTAATTTTTTTTTCCTAATACCGAAATGTCTAATTTATTATTTCCCTAACAAAATTCTGTTCTGGAATTGGTTTTTTCAGTTATATATTTACGTTATATGCAATAGCACAAACATATTCTAAGTTTCTGCCATCTTTTTTATACTCGTCATACATTGAGCATTTATCATGTATTCTTTGTTGTAGTTCTAACTATTTCCATTTGGGTACAGATCAGACTCTTCAACCTATACTGAGATCTGCCATTGTTGCTTCTGTGTCAGACTGCTCTTTCTGGAACTCCTTGAGGCAGGAGTATAGGTCAGGGTGATGTTTCGCAACTACTAATCTGAACCAAGTATGCCACTCCTCACACACGTTATTCTTCTTATGTTTATTGAATAGTGCTGCTTTGTATTGGTTCCACAGTGAGGGAGAATATCATGGTGGGTTGGAGTAGGCCAGATCATTGGTTATTGCTAGTGCTTTACATTGCTTCATTTGCTGGCGTTGACAGTTTCAGTAAATTTTACCATTTACTGATCTTAAGCGGAGGTATACAAATCCATCAACATGTAATTTACCAGCAACTACTTGTACATTCGACATTTTCTTATGATTTAATGCTGAAGAGTTTCATGATATTCCCTCTACAGAGATAATGAGATGTGCTAAGCAATTTTTACAACCAGTCGTTGGGGAGAAAATAAATTACAACGTCCATTAAGAATATTGGCTTTAGGGAAAATATCCATTAGGAATATTGGTTTTAGGGAAAATGGATTAGACATAATGGGTTTAGGGAAAGTGTTTGGGAATCCATTTTCTAATTGTTTTACTAGGGTACACGTCACAGTTTTTGTCTGACAGCGACAAATTTTGTATGAACATTAGTATTGATTTTGATTCAGATTAGCTAGACAACACTTCCAGTACCGCTATTTTTATTTTCATTTTGGCTCTAAAATGCTTAATTTTCTACCAATAGCTACGAGATGCGAAATAAATATTTACTATAATCTATTCTAATACGTTACCAATTTTCATATGGATCAACCTAATGATGCCTCTGATATGTCTGATTTAATTCTGATTTCAGTCTCTAAAATATAAATTTCAATCAGTAAGCCAGCTACCTACGAAATTTAACACAAGCATTATTTGTGATATATATGACAGTATAGGGGTTAACTTCTTCCCAATTTTCAGTGTAATTCAAGTTAATTTGATTTTTGTTTTGTTCTGTTTTTGTTTTGAACATCTGTACTTAGTTTTTTGTGGAGCTGAGATTTTTCAGTTTTTAGTTTTATTATTCTGGAAAATGTAAAAATACGAAAATATGTTACTTCTAGCAGTTTTGGATTGCTGGTTTGCGTTCCAGTGTGCGGCAATTAGCGCAGCTCAACGCAGGAGAGCAGTTTTCAGTCTCCTCTGCTGCGTTCAATTTGCCCCTTACCTAAATGCTAGCACACCATTCTCAATCTGAAAACCATAATCTTACTTGAAAATTTGTGGCTCTGTCGGCTAGTTAGGACTTAGGATTAAGTCTACCATTTTTTTATGGGAAACTAGGTCTCATAATCACCATTAGGCGTCACTCGAGTGAAATGTTCTACATGTGTAGTGAAAAAATATTTTTGCAACTTCTATACCCGAAAGAAGTTATTATTGAATCGCTTTTGGTTAACAAAATTCAAGATCTCCAAATTAATCAGAAAGTAAAAAAAAAAATTGATTTCTTCTCTAATGTAGAAATGAGTTTTTTCTTAACTACTTTGGTTAATTTCTTCACCTAAAAAATTTCATTTCCTCTTTAGCGTAGAAATTGAGTCTTATCTTAATCGGGAGTCTTGTTTATTTCTTTGTGGCGCTGTTTACGCATACGCAAATGGAGCAATGTGCAATTGTCCATATAGAAAAGGGGTGTTTTATGCGGTTATGCCTTTAAACAACATTAGTTTACCTCTCTGTAATTATTTAATTTATTTTGTAATATTTTTTAAAATTCTAGGAATTGACAGGTATTTAATTGAATGAACAATAACCTCTATTTGGCGGATTCTTTGCAGCAGGAATAATAAAACTATCGTTAGTTTTTCCCATCAATAGCTATCAATAATTTCTTTGTTTTTCACATGCTGTTAGTACCGAAATTGTCATCAAACTATTGTTTCACCATTTTTTTCTCACTTTTTTCCTTCTACAGCATGAAGATTATTTGATGACTTTTTTTGCTTGTAAATTTTTTTGTTGTAATTATGCTTTTTTCCTGTGAAAAAGTTGAAAAACCAATGTATCGATAGTATTATCGATAGTTTTAAAATCTTATAATTCCCATCCCTGCTTTACAAAAACATATTGTACCTAACTAATTTGTCCCTTGTGATAGTCAACTTGGTTTTAGAATTAGTAGCTTAAAATTCTATTTCTGAACTTATACACCAAAAAAAGGTAATTATAAAATCAATTTTGGTTAATGAAGTGAGAGATTTCCAAATTAATTTCAAAAAGTTGAAAATGATTTTTGTTTCGTCACTAGTATAGTAATGGAGTTTTTTCCTCATTTTCTTCACGGTGCCATTTACAAGTAGGTATATAAGTTTGAAAAATTTAACGATAAAAAAGGACGTTTAACACGATGAAGTATACAAACAGCAAAGTTCACTCCTCCATGTATTATTTAATTATTGCGAAAAATTTTGGTATGAAAAGAAGTTGACATATTTAATTGCTTAAATAATAACCTATTTTTGTGAATTTTATGAAAAAATAACTGTACTCAATTATGTAGTTAGCCAGTTGTTGGTTTACTAACTAATTGAGTAAAAACTATCCATTTCTGTCTCTCATTTTACAGTTCTCTATCCTTTTCTTTTTCTATAATGCTACAGCTCACCTTACTATTCATTTCTTTTCATATAACTTGAAAAATTAATGATGGCACTGTAGTTTGAGTTGCTAATTTCGAATCGAATGTCCATTTTCCCATAAAAGCTTTCCTCACGACAAACGAAGACTCAAAAAAATTGGATGTCAAAAAAAATTACCTATGTCTGGGTGATACCTAAATGACTGTGTTCTTTGAGGTACTGGGTTGAAATTTATTGTCCATTTTATGATCGAAGTTGTCAGTTAGCCCTAAATTTATGAAAATAAAAAACAAAAATAAAGGGTTAAAAACATCATATTTGTAGGTATTTAAATTATATATTACTTTGGTTTTTTGAAGTATAAGGTTCAAGTTTAATTTAAATTACCTGTTCAAAAAACATGCTTTCATATTGACACCCGATAGAGTTGCTTGTTTAAACGCCCATGCATACTTGCAGATTTTCAAAAATGAAAATGAATAAAAAAATGAAAAACTTGTCATTATTAAGCATATATTTTAAGACCGCATTTTGTACAAAATTCAAATTCTGCTTTAATTTTGAAAATATGAGAACTTCGTACCAAAGAAGTTTTCTCAAGGCCCTGTGCAAAGTTTTTTGCCCCGTAGAATTTTAATTAGGCATGTTCTCTAGTCCCATGAATTTGTATTCCTTCTGGTCCTTTTCACGCCATTTTGCATTTAAATCCGTAAATTTTGTCTCATTTTCCACTCGACATCTTCAATTTTTCACTTGAAAGATTTTAAATTACCGAAAGATGTGTCTTTGTCATTTACTCTTTTGAAAGATAAATGTACTTACTCTTTCATTAGAGAGAATGCTTTTTAAGAGGTTTGACTTACCTTGTTTTGGACAAAATCCACGTAAGTAAGCAAATGTAAAGGTTAAAATTTTGTGAAACTAAATTTCTTTTTCATTGTTTAAGAGCATAATCCAAATTGATGGGAAACAAATAACTTTTCTTCAGAAAAAATTCATATCTTCGCTGAATAAAGTAGAATGCTATGTGAATTATATAGAATTGTTAACTAATATGTAGTAAACATATGCGTTATTTTTCAAGTTTTGATATAGAATGAACTTGTTCTCATCGCTTTTAAATATTATGAAACTCTATTTTCTGGAAAGTCATTTAATCAATATTAGAAGATGAAAGCAGCTGAGAAGCTTGTATCTTCTTATATATTTCACATATAACCTAGACTCTGTTGCTTTTCCTAAAAGAATATTTCGAATAAAAATTGAGTTTGTAAATTTCTACTGAAATTATCAACTTCTTGGACTTTGCCAGCCTGTAGTAATTCCCAATTTGAGAAAAAACCAGCTGCTAATCTGAGATGTTTTGTTCATCAAAATGAATTTCATTTATGCAGTGGACGTTTCTGGCAAAGGTGATTCTCATTAATGCGTGAGCGTCTGCGAATTTATACGCTCTTTGTTCTTTCTTTTTTCTTGATATAATTTTTTTAAGCAAATGTTCTTAAAACCAGCTTGTTAAAATCGTTCTCATGAAAAGACCTGGGGATAAGACATAGTACGTTTTTCGATTTATGAAATGACGTCAAAATATGACTTTTGGCATCATTAACTCAAATTCATGTATCCATATTATATATACATATATGTGCACTGAAGACTTTTAGTGGCATAGATGGGGTAACACTGTTCAATTTGTTATTCGGTAGAAACTTGAATTGTATATTACTATTATCATCATATACGGACAGCTTAAACTGATAAGAAAGTGAAGACAACACCGCAAGTGCGGGGAAAGGGATGACTAGAGTGCAAAGGGGGCATGCAATACTTTGATTGGTTCATCACCAACTGATAGATGATAAGAACCAACAAGAACTGAGAATTTTATTTATATGCACCCGTTATGCTCTAGACTTTCCTTTCCTCTTCACAGCAGATGATATCTTCACTTTTGTTGCTTTACCTCCTAGCTGTTCGAGCAATCCATACATAGTAATATATAGTCAGAGGGTAGATAAAATTAAAAATTTTTATAGTCGGCGCATGTGCATTTAATTTAATGAAATAATAAAGGAGAGTTTTAGGCAATGAATTTCTCGACCTTACATTTATTATAGTGATACAAACAATAGCAGGTAAAGTGGCGAATTTGTTTTTATTGTGTAAATTAATTCAGGTATGTCAGAATGGGAGTTTATCTTGCTCCTATTTCTCATAATTTTGATATTGTTTCATTGAGAGCAGTTTACTTTTTCACTTTTCAGGTCGCCGTAAGTATTATTACCTTTTAACTTACAAAAGAATGTTGGGAAATTATTATGCAGAGTTTATGATTATGAAACATAAACGGGTTTACCCCTCAAGTTGATGCTACCTTTTTTTACAACCCCCTAAAAACAAAACTTCATGCAATAAAATATTTGACAGCTTTCAACTAGAAAACTATGGCGTGTATGAAAAATGTGTAAATGACCTAATTTGTATAACATTTTATAATAAAATTTTTTCCTGGGGTAAAATTTTCTATAGTATTGACCCTTAGGTGATAGAATCATGAAAACAACTGTGAAGCATGGTTTAAAACATCCTAGAGGACTGAAGGAGGAATATCATCTTGAAAGGTGATGAGTATTTGATTTTATATAGTTAGCCCCCTAATAAAATAAACCTATAAGGGGCAAACAATTATCTTCATTTTTTCCTAAAAAAAGAGGGTGGTAATGTAGCGGATCAAAAAGTCTGCTACCTATATATCTATATACATATATGGATGTACATTCCTATTATAGGTTATGGTGTTTGAAAAAAAAAATCAACAGCAGGGTAGGTGGCTTTGTAGTATACCAAAATAAAAATTGAAATGGGAAACCAAAAACTGAAAAACAAAACAGAGTCAAGAGACAAACCTGTAGAAACAAATACTCATTGCCAGCCTGCCAAGATAGTCTACATAGCCTTAGTCATTAAGTTGATTTCTAAGTAAGATGATGGGAAAAACTGTCGGGCTGACTCATTATTACAATGTACAATTGAAGTATAATAAATTACTGTTCGATGAATAGTAAATGAACGAATCATGCTGGTAATGGTTGTTTCTTCTTTTCTCCAACCATTTGACTACTCTCGTTAAATGGGAAAGCGACATGGAGACTATTTACGAACAGTCTAAACCAAAACCTGTTGAGTGAATAGTTTTTAAATGGGAAAAAAAATTTAGTAATTTTTATAGTTGTTGAATGAGATCAGTTTCATGACAAAAGCCCCAAACTGAATACTCAAATGACTTGAAAGGTTGAATAAGAAAATCTGTATTAGCCGCGAACACATTGACATTCACAGCGAGCAGAAAACAGGTATAAAATGAGACTGACTGTTCTCCACAAACCAAACGGTGAACAGTTCAAATAAAAGGGAAAAAAGTCAATGTTGGTTCGCCATTGGGCAAGTAAAAATTTACATGCTGCCAAATTAAAACAATTAAAATCGATGAATTAAAATCTTCCCTATCTTACGTAGAATGGGGAAGTTCATTTGTCAGTAAATATGATTGATTTTCATTCTCCTTGAATGTGGGACAGTATACCTACGTTGATCAACTTAGTGAGTAGAACAGTTGAAAATTTGAGAGCCGTTCCTTACTTGTAAATATATAATAATGTATAAAAAAAAATTCTGTATGGTAACCTGACTTGAATACTGTGGGTTTTCACGTGTCTTAAGGTAATATAATGAATTTTAGTTACGTATATGTATGTAAAATTCTTGTTAACACGGTATAGGTCGCAATTTATTACGATAGTCACAAAAATTTGGTGCCATACAAACATTAGTTGGTACTAAAAAAAAACCTAACCTATTGATTTTGGTACGGATTGACCGGAATAGTATTTCCGGTTCATCCGTTTTTGTTTCGATTTCGGAGGTTTAATGGCTCGAAAGGTGATGAAAACATTAGTAAACTAATTTTAAGACAAGGACTGGACATACTAGATTTGGTCTTGATTGGCTGGACGATACTTGCGGTACGTCCATTTTTATTTATCTTTAGTAGGTAAAATCCTTGTAAAATCAATTCAGTTTTCTTCTATTGTTGCCAGACGAGGTACTTTTCTAAAACCTGATTTTTCTAGTGCAGTTTGCTGAGAAAAAGTTTTTTTTTTCTTCTAAAATTGAGCTAATGACGTGCAAATCTGATTAAGATAGGATATTCTATATAATATTCATTGCCAAAACGTTAACTCGCAAAAATTAATTCGTTAATTAACATTCTTCATCTTTTAACATCGTATTTAATTTGAATCATAACCTTGAGCCTTGTAGAGAGAAATTATAACCTTTGTAACTCGCAAAGTTGGACGGAAAATGGGTATTTTTTCTTCAAAAAATGTTTTAATTAAATTGATCGAAGTAAATTTAGCTTATTTTGTCTAGAAATAATCTCGTAAAATATCCATTAGTTTATCTTCAAAATTAATTCTTAGTTTATTTTTTATTGATACATATACATAGGTTATTGGATGTAATTATTCTTAAATCAATAAAATTTTGAGAGGAATGCAAAAAAAATCAAATCCCTTCTCACCAAAAATTTGTTTTAGTTGTGTAGCATATTCTAATAACAACCTTCAGCATTTTAAACGTAGGCGTCGAGTTCTCAAATGGACGTTTAGAGAAATCTATTATTAGAATTTTGGAGGTCGACTTCTTTGAGTTTGAAATGAAACCCGTGTGCCAGTGGTGTACGGAAATCAAGATTCTGGAGGGGGCAGTTTCGAAGATTGAAGAAAAAGTGCTTGTGTGTATTAATAACGATAATGTGAGGTAAAAATTCCGTAAATACAGGTAAGGAAATGACGTGATGATAGTGATGATATTTAAGAAGCCATTTTGGGTTAAATTGCATACAATTATAACTTTTGACAAACTCAAAATTTCGTTTTTACGCTACCATCAATATCATCATCACAATCACATACATGGTAGTATAGAACTTTAACATAGCAAAAACAAGCAAAAAATTTGGAATGATTTTTTAGTGAATACTTATAATGAAAAGGGGCCAAATTCCATAGTTCCCAATCTTATCATTAGTTTAATTCGACGTTTAAAGAAAAGTAATTAAGTAGGTACTTCTTGCGCAGTTAATTGTTCGTATTTACGGATATTGAGAGATGCGAGTTTGTTTAGGCCGTTTTCACCCATAGTATTTTGCAGATACATTTTCAACATTCTCAAATTATGTCAATTTTGTTTTTTGCTTTCTTTTGCTGTGGGGTGGGAGTGTGAACGCCCATATCACTCCATCGGCACACCACTCTTGTGTACCCTTTTACAAGCATCTTGAAAAAAAAATTGGATTGGGTCAAATTCAGACCGTCTAAAACTATATGCACTGTCTGATTAGTCCTTTAAGAATACTTCCTTTTGTGGTATGCGACCCAGGGTGGCAATATCCAGCCCAAAACAAACCAACATAATTTCCCCAAAAGGAAAAACACTCAATTATTGAACCGAGAGCATCTCCACCAACAGAATTTGGTGAAGATGCAAGTTAAGAGCCCAAGACCTGCTCAGCTAGCCAGGTGGTTGTTTGAACCGCTTTATACCATGCAATAGGAAAAAGGTATATTGAAAAATAATTACCAAATAGCTGATGACCGAGAAGGCGTCTTTAAAAAAGATCCAGCCTGAGTTGACCTTAATTAATTTCCTCGAGCGGGCCCAATACCCATGGTAAAAATTAAACCATATTAAAAAATATCATAATGTAATAAAAATTAAATTTTATTAAAAAAAAGACGAAAAATATTCGACCAGCAATGGTAGATGACAAAACAAAGGATGAATGTACAGAAAAAAATATAATATAATAGTATGCCCCACATAATAATCATAATAATTCGTGAGAGAGAAAAAGAAGTAGGGAAAAATTAACAACCAGGGTTGTATTGTATTTACAACCACTAACAAAAAATGGTGGTGTGAGAGATAGAGAAACTTAAAAAAGAGGGAAAAACGTTTAGGCTACGTAGCTAGGCCAGATGTTTAGCCTAGCCGAAGACACTCACGGCGTTTTGATGTTCGTATATTTATTATTAAAAGAAAAATTTTGTTATTTTATTTTTGAGCGATGGTCGCATCCTACACTTTTTAATTATTCCTCGCATCCCTTTTCCTTCTTTAGCGGGACTATGGAAAAAGAGGTTGCAAAAATTTGTGAACTTAGTCTCTCTCAAATTTGATTTAAGCAGATATATTTATTTTTTGAATGGTCACCGTTTCAAGTCATTTTTATAAGCATTTATTCTACTCACTACTGCGATTTTAAATTATACAAATACTGTAGCCCACCTTCTGCAACGAAATAATATTTATTTCGCATGAACCTTAAGTCAAAAAATAAATGAATATAAGCTTATCTTTTAAAAACGCGTTTTTAACGTATTTTCATTAACAGATGCCTTTAAGCCTATGTATTTCGCTCTTAAATCATAATATCCCTACCGCGCATCAACCGCAGTAAGTGTGTATTTTCCAAAAGTGTCAAATTTTGTAGTAGCTGCCATTCGAAAACCATTAGACCGATTTCGCTCAAATTCAATACCAAACCAGACCTTAATAGTCTCCAACTGGCATAAAATTCCAAGCCAAAATCTTTTAATTTATGGGAGTTATCGGGATGACAACATGGTGGATTTGTAAAACTTTGAAAACCCCTTTTTCCGAAAGTAGCTGATGAATTTCAAAAATTTTAGCACGAATGTGTAGCCCATGAAAGTTTGTAACACTTCTCCAAGTTTTATTGCCATAGGTCAAACAGCGGAGGCTCCATGGACTCTCAAAAAGTATCAAAATGAGCAAAAAGTGGATATATATATTGTTTACAGAAGAATTTGAGTGACCTATACATATATTCGTGATCTACGACTCGTGATCGGCGCTTTTCCACAGATCCTGCCCCAGGTCCCGCCATTGCACTGGATGCAATAGTTATATTTTCCAAAGCTCCAAAAAAAAAATACACTAAAAAACCTTAACGGCTTTTTATGAATAATAGGTCGATAATTCATTTTTTTTGTCAACAGCGAGACGCTTTGATTTTTTTGTCAAAGTAATATTAGTTAATAAATTGTTGTTTCACTGATATCTTTGAAGAAACAATAACTATGGAGCCATTATTTGCCTTCTTGTGTTCTTTGATTTCATACTTCTTTTTTCTCTTCGCTTTATCTTCTCGATCGAACTCATTGCTCATCACATCCAAACACTGTCTTATTCTATTTTTAACTTACTCAACACTGATAACCCCATAAACAGATATTTGCAAAACTAATAAGTTCCAGTTTTTAATGGTCATTTGTGTCGGAAGATTATCGACAATCGTTTTTACGACTTCAGAATTTTCAGTAGTTCTTCGCATTCGCAAATTTATACCAGTCTCTCTGAAAATATGTAATTATCACTGTATTATTGTAGGCAAATTAGACGCGTGTATGAGAAATAACAGTTTATTCCAGCAAATTTCTTTTTCGAAAAATTGTTGCTAGTGGTCCCATAAACATCGTATTAAAAGTCTCAACCATACTCTTAAGCTAATGTTTTTAGATGGGTTTGAACCTTGTGGAATACCTTGTCGTGAGAGATATTCTCACCAGAAGGAAATTCTACAGAATTTAAGTGTGTTCAGCCACTTCGTACATAAGTACGGGTAAGCCAAAACCAAGGCGAACACTGGCGATTTTAGAGCCGGTTCTGGTGGTTTATATACAGCTTATTTATACGCACACTAAGACACGTATGTAAGAATATACGTACGTCTGTGAGGGCAGCCAGGTTGCATCATCCCCTACCGAGATAAGAGATGGCTGA
The DNA here is from genome assembly GCA_011428145.1 of Ericerus pela. NCBI lineage: Eukaryota > Metazoa > Arthropoda > Insecta > Hemiptera > Coccidae > Ericerus > Ericerus pela. The sequence continues at coordinate 132,154 of WOFM01000486.1, forward strand.
CCGGTTTGTGTACGGATCGTGATATCATCTTATTGTGTAACAATTCGGTACTTGTACATTACCTGAAAGTACATGCAGGTAATTACGATCGAACGTATTTAGTGTGTTTAACGTCGCAAGGACAATTATTTGCCTGCCCTTTGGGGCGGCGACTGTTGTCAGGGGTCCGAGCCCCTTTACCTCATACTGGTGAGTCCCCACAGCTACTCCCCCCAGTTATTGCGCCGCAAAAATGATCAAAATGCGCAAGGCCAGAGGGGATGTGCGGGTTTTACTTCCGCCTCTGGTTGGCCTCCCATTTTGCCAGGGCTACCTACCGCAGCCCCGACGCACTCGTAGGATTCCTTACGGGCATGTATCCCGGCCAGGTAATTTGACCGGCTGTCCTCTCCCCTACGCCTCGGTGGTACATTTTTCAAGGGGGCATAGGGATGATGATAGGAGTGAGGGGGCAGCGGACTTTTAAACAGTGGCTTCCTTAACATCAGGGAGTGTAACGTATATTTTCGTCTATTTTTAGAAATGACGAACATATTTGTCCACACATTTTCGAATACCAAAAACGTAGATATTTATCAACAATATTCATCCTATAACTCTTTATAAACAACCACTAAATTACCCGTATTTAATTTTATAAATATAGATATACTTTCTGTATATTCATGACCTAATTGTACCTGTCCATCGAGTACTCGACGAGTCAGCACAACCCTATAATAACAACACCCTACCTCACTTTACCTATCCGACACGTACGTTTTCATACCCTGAACGAGTATATAATCCCTCGATTCAGTGGAATAAGACACAGTTCCTCGACAGCTACTTCTAAGTACCTGGAACCTCTCTTGTTAGAAGTCTCTAGTGAACAGATAGTCTTGCTTGTTGAATTTTGATTGTATATGTATAAATATTAACGTATATTTATGTACTGTGATGTACAAATTATTATTTTATTAAATGTGTAAACTCATTCATGTGTTTTAAATATTATTGAGTCTCTAACTAATGTTAAGGTCCACGATAGTCTGTGGATGATAAACTTGAATTTATTTTAGAAGTATTACTGCTTTTAAAGTACGTGATATTTCGTGTATGGTGTAATACCAAAAGTGGTTCTAATTAGGTACATTACCACCTCTTTTGGCTGTTACAGGGGAGTTCAAATTCCCCGATGTCCAGGTGGTCATCTTCGCTTTTTTGTTCGCAGCCCTCTCGGCCATGAACAGGAATTTCATGGGCTCCCTTTTTTCCTCTGGTTTTGGCTCCGGCTTCGGGGGTTCCGGAGTTGGGGACGATTCCTTTGGCAACTGGGGAGGTGAAATTACCGGAGGCAGCGGAGATGTAATTTCCGCTAGTACATTGTCTACGGGAGGAGCCGTGTCCATTAGCAGCTCCTCCTCAATCTGGTCCAGCTCCGTCATCTGCTCGATCTTCTACTGAGTTTGTGAGAAGTCAGCAGTTTTCTGGGCAGTTTGGGAGGTGGCGGACTTTAGGATGGTGGTTGGCAGCGACATTAGAATGGGTTTTAAAGGAGAAGGAACCAAAAATATTGTTTTAGAAAACCAGTCCAAGATCTATGGCAGTTCTAAAACGGGTGAATCTACTGCGATTTTCAATTTACCATTACAGTTTCGTTTTATTATTTTCACATCTTCTTATCAGCATGTAGAGGGGATAGCGCTTAAAATTCTCAGCCGCATGCAAGTTTTCCAGTCAAGTTCTGATTGGTTTAAGCAAAGTTATGCCTGAAATAAACTCATAGAATATATTTTTTTAATTTTTATTACAAAGGAATCTCCGCTTGTGACGTCACAACGTTGAGATTATCTTTGTATTTAACGGTAAACGCATGTTGCGATGTTTAATTCCGTATCGCACGTGGATTTGTTTATTCCTGTCATTTTCTTTTTGTTGGCATTCCTTGTTTGCTTATCTCCGGAGTTTCTTTTGTCTCTCGGAATTCCAATTTTCGTCACATATTTTTTAGCGGGTTTAAACTTACATAGCAAATATTACTTTTTTGTGAGTAAATTTTATTTTCTTCACATTAACCTCTCAGACATGCAAGAAGGGTGGGAATTTTTGCGTTTTTTACTGCCTAGGGGCCTGCCTCTTTTTTGTGGGCATAAGGGGGCCTCGGGATCGAATGTTTTAGTAGTAACATCGTCCGAAAATCTTACAGACTTTTTTGTCGTTTTCTGTTGTGAATTATTTATTTTACATTTTTTGACAGGTTCTACGTTCTTCCTCTGCAACCTTTTTATCCTTTTATCGTCGCTTACCATGTATACAGGCTTCAATCTGTCGATTGAAATTGTTCGAGGTTCGCCTGTAATGAGTATCACAAAGTTTTTCTCATCTCGTGATACTACTTTGTAAGGACCGGCATATGGTTTCTCCAGCGCAGATCTAATTTTTTCGTATCTAACAAATACGTGTGAGGTATTGGCCAAGTGTTTCGAGACGTAAATCTTGAGCTGGCCATGGCAAGCTGCCTGTTTTAGGAAATTATTGGCATCGTTTCTTATATTTTGTACCATAATTTTGGGGCTAACTTCCTTCAATTTTGTGAAGAAGTCCCCTGGAAGGCGTAGCTCTTTGCCGAATGCTGATTGCGCTGCAGAGTGACCTGTATCCGTTTGTAGGGCAGATTGAAGGCCTAAGAGGATGGTAGGGAGTACATCTATCCATTTCTTTGTATCATGTGACATGATAGAGGCTTTAAAAGCTCTGTGCCATCTCTCGATTTTGCCATTGGCTTGAGGATGGTAAGCTGTGGTATGACTGTGTTGAACACCAAGCTTATTTGCTAACTCTTTAAAGAGCGAGCTCTCAAATTGGCGACCTTGGTCCGTAATTATGACTTCTGGTACCCCATACCTTGCAATCCAGGTATTGTAAAACCTTGCAGCTACTGTAGGAGCTGTCATCTCATGTAGAGGGATTGCTTCTGGCCATTGTGTTGCCCTGTCTATTATCATCAACAGGTATCTGTGTCCTTGAGATGGTGGCAATGGGCCTACCAAGTCCATATGTAAAGTTTTAAATCGCTCTGTTTGTTTGAAGGATTTGAGGGGCGAGTGAGTGTGTCTTCCTACTTTGGATTCTTGACAGTTCAGGCAACTGCGAGCCCATTTGTTGCAGTCAGACTTCATTTGTGGCTATACAAACCTTGCCAAAATCATATTAGCACTACATTTTGGCCCAGCATGTGACAGATTATGTACACTGTTGAAAGCCAACCTGCGATATTTTACCGGTAGAAATGGCCTATTCTTACCTGTACTGATGTCACATGTTAATAAAACATCAGTACCGGGAATTTTTAGCTGTCTGAATTTGAGAGTAGTATCATTGTTTGATAACAACTCTTGCAATTCTGCATCCTTAAGCTGTGCTTTAGCTATTTCAGCATAAGGCAATTGGACAGGAGCCGAGATAGCTTCGATTCTACTCAAGGCATCAGCTGGAGTGTTAAGTTCTCCACCTATATACTGAATGTCGGTAGTCAATTGACCAATATAGTCTAATTGTTGCGCTCTTCTTGGCGATGCCAGTTCTGCTTTTTGTGTGAAGGCATATGTTAGGGGTTTATGGTCAGTATACACAGAAAAACATCTACCCTCTAATTGGTGCCTGAAATGCTTCAACGCAGCAAAAATTTCGAACAATGCCCTATCGTATGTGCTATAGTTCTTTTCTGTTTTTGAGAGCTTCCTCGAGAAGAAAGCTAGCGGTAACTTCCTGTTGTCTTTGTCAAGTTGGTACAGGGTTGCACCAATAGCAAAATCAGATGCATCGGTACTCACGCATAATAGCAGACTTTCATCTGGATGAGCCAATAGAGTTGCATTTGCCAGTATATCTTTGATTTTCTCAAAGGCCTGTTTGGCTTCTTCATTCCATTCGAGTGGAGTCTTATCATTCTTTTTACTTGTCTTAATTAGTGCAAACAGCTTACTTTGTTCGGCTGCTGCATTCTTCATGCAACGTCTATAGAAGTTCACCATCCCCAAGAAGCTTCTGAGTTCTGGGACATTTGAGGGTTTTGGGAAGTTCAATATTGGCTCTACTTTGGTCTTCAATGGGGAAATGCCTTCGGTCAAGACTTTGAAGCCGAGCAGTCTGTGCATATAAGCTTTTACCTACGTTGATAGTAAGCCCGGCTGCGTGTATATGCTGTACAACGGCTCTTACATTCTCCTCGTGCTGTTGCTCACCGCCTTCAGAGCAAATGCAAATATCATCCAAGTATGCATATGCAAACGGCAATCCCCTAAACAGTCCATTGATGAATCTCTGGAAAGTTTGTGCTGAGTTGCAAAGTCCAAAAGGCATTTGAAGGTATTCGAATAGTCCAAAGGGGGTTATAACCTCTATCTTTGGTACATCCTGGTCAGCTATAGGAATTTGGTGGAATGCCCAGTTGATGTCTATTTTGGTGAACATCGTTTTACCCTTCATATTCGCGTTGAAGTCCATTATATTGGGGACTGGATAGCGATCAGGAACTGTTTTGGCATTTAAGGCCCTGTAGTCTCCAACAATTCGCCACTCTCCACTTGCTTTTTTGGTCATGTGGATAGGGGAACTCCATGAGCTTTTCAAGGGGCGACATACATCCTCCTTGATGATGCAATAGAAGTACTCCTGTGCCACTTTGAGTTTGTCTGGCAATAACCTTCGTGCTCTAGCATGGCATGGCGGTCCTTTGGTTTCAATGTAATGAACCGTATCGTGTTTGTAGGTAGGATGCCTGCAAATTGATGGTTGAGTGACTCCAGGATAGTCAGACAGGATCCGTAAGAGTTGTCCGTCGACTTTTGTACAGCTGGATATATTTGTGTCTAGTCTGTAAACTTGCGTTTTGCCATCCACACAATTTTTAGTTTCACTATCTATCAGTTTGCCCTCTTTGAGGTCAATGATTAGGCTGTAATGTGCAAGGAAATCTGCACCCAGGATCGGGTTTGGAACATCAGCAACTGTGAAGGACCACATCATATTTTCCTTAAGTCTGATGTCAACTTTGCTGGTCTCAAGTCCGTAAGCTGCATGGTTTTGACCATTCACAGTATGGAGATAGTATTTTCGAAGGAAGTTCTTTTTGGTTTTTACTTACTGGCAATATACTCAAGTCTGCACCTGAGTCTATCAAGTACCATATCCTTTTATTCCTGTCCTTTATGAACAGGCGGCATGAGTGTTTTTCCGAGGGGTCTTCGGCCGCATAGATGGCCCCTTGTTCTAGTTTGACACCTCCTTGGTATAGGATTTGCCTCACCATTTGCACCTGTTGTTACATTTGGTGGCCTCTGCCCCAAACCTGTTATGAAAGAAGCAACATTTATTATCCCAATTTTGAGACTGGTTTTTGGGAGATGATGTTCTCAGGGGAGTTGAACTCTGACCCCTGTTATTGAAACTAGATCTGCAGTCTCTGGACCGGGACTGTCGTCCTTTGCTATTGCCACTGTTGTTTTTGTTGCTTCTACTTTTAGATCTTTGTCGACAGCTACTATCGGATTTTGTGGAGCTTTGGCCTTTGTTCCTCTTTACTTCATCAGTCAACTGAGCTATTTGAGCTCTAAGTTGAGCGATCTCTCCAGTCTCTGCAGATACTGCACTAACCACAGGCTTTGACCTGGTATATTCTAGCGCATTATCTGCTGATTTTGCAAGAAAGTCCAAGTCTGCGGATGTATTTATCACAGTCGAACCTACGGCGGCTAGGCATTGCACAACACTTTGTGGAAGTTGTTTGCAAAATTGGTTGCCTATGACAGAAGGGGCTACGATATTGTCCGCTTTCTGTCTCAATTTCGCCATGAAGATTGAGGGTTTGTCATCCCCCATCTTCATACCACCCATCACATCATCAATAATTTTGTTCTTTGTTTTTCCAAATACATGCTTGATCTTCTTGACAAACCAGGCATATTTGTCATCTTCTGTCGAAGGGCATTCCATAATATTCAGAATGTGGCGGATTATCTGTGGGGGCATGCCTCCACAGAAGTGGAGATACCGCTGGTTCTGCTTTATATTTTCCATCTTGAACCTGCCTTCCAATAGAAGTCTGCCTCATTGGGCAGAAATTCCAGGATCTCTATCCTCCGTCTGTAGAATTTGAGGTTTTGCCCTGGCTGCAATTGCAAAAGTTGCATAATCTGCGCCTAGACTTCGGGTGTCAGCTGTGGCTGACTACTACCTCCCTGCGATGGTTGTGGGATTTCAGTTGGTGGTGGGACCATTGCTGTGTCTTTCTGATGACAAGCGTATTCCACAGAACTACTTCCTTCCTTGCTGGTCGAAAACACTGGCTCCTGTTTTTGTAGGACAGGTGTTTTCTGGTCAGAACTTTGGCTTAAAGTTTGACCACTTCTCAACATTTTAACTGCTAACTGTTCTTTATTTATTGCAGTTCCCAGTCGTGTTAATTCTGGGTGTTGAGGGCCTTCTTCCAGATTTGTTAAATTTGTGGGGTGTCAAGTCGAAGTTGGGGGGTTGGGGGATGAGTCCAACCTTCTTCCTCCAGGTCTACTGTCTGGTTTCTCTTTGTTTATATATTTTAAAGAGAGGGGTATAAATTCTCACTTCAGCAGACTCTACTTCAACAACCTAAAAGGTGTCTTAGTCTGCAAAAAAAATTTTTATTTGCTGAGCAAGCGAGTATCTTGCCAGCACACTGCACCAAATTTTTGTAAAAGTGCAACGTGCCTAAGGACACCTCACAACGTTGTCAAATATCACATCGGGGTCACCACTGTGGAATACCTTGTCGTGAGAGATATGCTCACCAGAAGGAAATTCTACAGAATTTAAGTGTGTTCAGCCACTTCCTAGATAAGTACGGGTAAGCCAAAACCAAGGCGAACACTGGCAATTTTAGAGCCGGTTCGGGTGGTTTATATACGGCTTATTTACACGCACACTAAGACACGTACACAAGAATATACGTACGTCTGTGAGGGTGGCCAGGTTGCATCATCCCCTACCGAGATAAGAGATGGCTGACCGGTTTGTGTACGGATTGTGACATTGTTTCATTGTGTCATGATTCGGTACTTGTACATTACCTGCAAGTACATGCAGGTAATTACGATCAAACGTATTTAGTGTGTTAACGTCGCAAGGACAATTATTTGCCTGCCCTTTGGGGCGGCGACTGTCGTCAGGGGTCCGAGCCCCTTTACCTCATACCGGTGAGTCCCCACAAACCTCTTCAAAATTGGTTTTTTAAGAAAATCTCAAAAACTATGGGAGATATGTATAAAATTTTCAGATAAGACATTTTTCTGATCTAATTTATTACAAATTTGATTCTTATATAAATTTCCTCATTGATTCATTTTTAAACACTTACGAGACATCTTAAAGTGAAGCAGATTTACTGAATATATTATGAATTTTTTGTTGACATGATAACTGCTGTAATTTTCAGTTGATAAGGCTGAAATTCAATATGTAGATAACTCTATACCACAAATTTACTCTCTAGAGTTTAGTGCAAATAGAACGTACGCCCTCTACGCTATGGCCAATGTAGCGTTTAAAAAAAATATTTTTCTTCACACTACTGAGGGAGCCACATTCTCACAGTTTTCGAAAAATTTGGTAAATAGGTGTATATTACAATGTAGAAAAACCATACTGATTTTGATTTTGATTGTTTCACTTGATCTGAAATTATTAGCTATTTTGTGGGATTTAGTTCATAACTTTTATCAAAATAATATCATTTCTGCGATTGTATATTTCATTTACATTTAAACAGCTGTTGGCCATTTTTTATTCAGACTAAATCCAACAAAATGGCTAATAACTCCAGAACAAATGAAACAATCAAAACCAAAATTCCCAGCATTTTTCTGTATTGTTATATCCACCTATGTACCAAATTTTTTAAAAATTGTCAGTATGTTTCTCCCTCCATAATTTTAAGAAGAATTTCCAAAAAAAAACTCGCAAAATTGCTTGTTTGCTTTAAACACGATAGGGTAAAGTAGTGGCATAGAATGTATCTACATAATGAATTCCAGCCTTATCAACTAAAAATTACAGGAGTTATCGTGCTAACAAAAAATTAACAATATATTCTTTAAATATACTTCACTTTACGGTGTTTTTTGAATGCTCTAGAATGACTCAATGAAGAAATGTCCAAAAATAAGTAGTAAATTAGGCCAGAAAAATGTCTGTGGGGACATTACTCGTATGAGGTTTTAGGGGCTCGCACCCCTCGACGACAGTCGCCGCCCAAAGGCTGGCAATATTCGTCTCTATGACGTTAAACTAATATACACGAACGCGTTTGTATGTTTGTACCTGTACGTACGTACAGGTAAGATACATCATTCGAGTCGAGATCAATTACCTGATAACGATCTCGGTAATGTCACGACTCGGTACCAAACGCACTGCGTCGTTTCTTATCATCTCAGCAGAGACAGGAAACGACGCAACGTATGACATAATTACGTATTCATACATACGTATGTGTGTCCGTGTGCGTGTACCAAACTCGGTATATAAACTCTCAGAACCGGCTCAAAAATCGCCAGTGTTCGCCGAGGATTTGGCTCTCCCATACTTATTTGTATGAAGTGGCAGAACACGCAAAATACTGTTGAAGACCTTCTGGTGTGAATATCTCTCACGACAAGGTATTCCACAATGTCTTATATGAAAAATTTTTACATGTTTCACAGTTTTTGAGATTTTTTTGAAAAATCAATCTTGAGCAGTTTCTAACTCATTTGAAAACATTAGCTCAAGAGTTGGGGGGAGGGATTTTTAATATGACGTTTAGAGGACCACTTGCAGTAATTTTCTGAGAAAATAAATTTGCTATAGTAAAATGTTCTTATATTTTCTTATTAGCTTAGAATATTACCTATATTACACAAATTTTTTTAATAGGTATGTCTCATAAACCTTGAACATAGTTAATGAAGCAAAAAAAAAATTCTTTCCTAAAAATGTATCTTTCAATTGAATCGAAGAAAAACGAAATCCCACAAAAAAAATCCGGTCGTTAATTTTATTCGAAAATATGTGCAACTAAATATTTTATCAGCCGAAGGAAAAACCACCAGTCATAAAACGTTTTTTTTATCTCCCTTTCCGTTTCAAATAAATCGATTTAAATTAGGTTTTCTTGAGATCCGACTGAATTAGCATTGCAGCACCATCCAGTAGTGAAAAATTTTTTTTTTCAGATGTATTTTTTCTCATCCTGCCTTAATCCTGTTCAAAAATCTGGAGAGAGGTCTTTCAGGATTAGAATAGCTGGAACAAGCGAGTATATATTTTCTCTGTGTTCTCTGTTATACCTTATGCAAGTGACGTTCGTTTTGACATTTTAAATCCAGGTGGGTTGATCGAATTAGTTTCTCATCCTTTCTCTGTGGGCTTAGGTAAACAAATCGTGATAGATTCCATTATGTCAAACTTTTTCTGTTTCGAAATGAAGATTACTGATGAAAGAAGTATTCAGCTGTTCATAAAGGACACAAATTTAATTTACATTAATTTGGTCTACACGACGAACGAAAGTTCTATGACTTTTCTTTTCACTCACAAAACCTGTTGTACAATAGTGAGTTAACTTGAGTGCCATCGTTAAAAGCATGAAATCGCATTCAGTTTATATTTGGTTTCAAGGCGATGTAGACATTATTAAATTATCGCGCTTGTGCCTATACAAATGATTTCGAGTGGGATTTGTCCAAATCACCAAAAATGAAATATTAAAATTTCTCAACTTTTCATTTGCAAGCTGGCTACACTTCTTACCAAATCGTTTCGTCACGTGTATTGAGATTTTCTTACGTGTATGTAGTTTAAAATGGAACAAGAGTTTGTATAGACATATTATTCACCTTAGAGCCTAGTACTATATTCATTATTCTATAGTCTACATATTTTGTTTATCTGGACGATCAGCCCCGTTTCACTCTGGACTAAGGCTGTTGGAACATCTTGTGTTTAAATTCATTGAAGTGTCACCCTTTTCAAGCCCTTATTTTTCCTTCATCGACTTGACAGTTTTCCATTTTCATTAAAGCAGTTTTTGTAAAAGTCGTCACAAAGAAAAGTCTTTGACTAAACACGAAAACTGGGTCTACGACACAACCACTCTTCTGGTCAGTATTTATAGAACAGTTTTAATCTTCCTCTTTTTCATTCTGTCTGCTCTGTTTTTCCCTCTTCCTTTTTCTTTAGATTGTAGGTAAAGTCTCTTGTAATCTTCTCATTTAGGATAATTTACGTTGGAAAGTTTTCTCGTTTTCTATGCCTTTTTCTAAACGTTGAAAATATCCCTTTGAAAAAGTTTTTTAGTTGGTTTTTGTTTATTTTCTTTTCATTAAATTTTTTGGATAAAGTTTTTTCTCTCTTCTTTTCTTTCGTCGAATATATCATATAATTAATGAGATCCTAAAGTGAAAAGAAAAGAAAAAAAGTTGAATGGTATGAGCAAGAATTTAGCCTAGACGCGTTTGAATGATAAATACGATACGTGACATTAGTTAATGTTGAGAGATTTTCGCCCAAAGTTCAACATTCTTACTTTTTCATGTGTACTTTTTTTTTTCTATGTAAGTATACCGTATATGGACTAGGGCTTACTCAGTTCTTCTCTTAAGATAAAGTCGAAAAAAATTTCCTTTCATTCTCAACTTTCGAATTACCTATCCGAATTTAAATTTCCAACGTTTCTTCTTTTATTATTTTCTCATGCCTAGTCAATGAAAAAACTCTAACCCAGCTGTAATTCCGTTAGAAAAAGTAGATTCTAAAACAATAAAAAATTAGTTACTGATGAAATACCTAGCTAAGTAGGTAATAATAGATCATAATTGATGATTTTGGACTGTTGACCTAAAGTTACACAGTTTAAAACTACATATTACTTTTTTCAAAATTGAAACAAAAACGGATTTTATGGAATTATCGTTCGACTGATTCGCATCAAAATTGGTAGCATGGTACAATAAATCATTTTAATTATTTTTTTTCAAATTTTGTAACTATTAATTCAAAATTAAAAACATTTTATAGTCAAAATAAAAACAAAAATAGCTGTATCGAAAGTACCATCCGTCCGATCCGTAACAAAATCAATAAGTTTAGATCCTTGGCTTCGTACTAATGTTCGTACTATATTTCGTGACTATTGGATGAAAATTGCGACCTGGACCTTGATAACAAAAAAATGGAATATGTACCTATTTATAACATCCTTATATGAATTTGATTCATGGGTGCGAAAATTTTCCTTGGGTCATGAAACGAAAAATGTTCCCAGCCCCACCCCTGGGGGATCATACCAGATTGAAATTAAAAGTAGATTTTCATAGAAAACCTACTTGAAAAGTATCTTATAATGCACTGCTTTTTTGGACACTGCAGCAACTAGTTAAGTCAATTTTTATTCTCTTTCTCGTCTTTTTTATACGCTCGTAGAAGAACGGCACATTTTATAAGTTTTGCATGAAATAACTTCTTATTAAATTTCTGTTTACGCTGCTTATTTTCAGTTTAGCTGCGGCCTTTTTCGTTTGTTCAGTCGTGCCTATACTTTCAGACTTTTTTATTTCCATGCAGTTGTAAATTTGTTTAATGCTATTCTCGCAAGGCTCCAGTTGTTGGAACTTTGGAAATGGACATTTGCCCATACATTCCCTTTTTTTTTGGTTTTAAACAAAAGTTAACCAGTCAAGAGAGGTTGTTTTCCATGGAAGTAATTACGAGGGGGATGTTTTAAGGAATATTTATATGAGCCCCCCTAACTATAATCCTCCCAACGCCTATGTTGTTTTCTCTTATTTGGACCTGATTTTTTAAATTTTAAACTTTTTTCCTGTGTGTATGAAGGGGGTTGCAAAATGGACGTGGAAAGAAAAATTGATATCTTCAGAGGGGAGGGGGAATCATCTTTTATTATTCTAGAATTTCCGTTGAACGGAACGTGTGATCTCAGCGATCTGAAGTGTTTTTATTTATTACGTTCATTAAATTTTTGTGTTGTTAATATTTCGAGAGAAAAATAAAGCAAAGAAATCGAATGTGTGCACCGCTTGTTGAATATTGGAAACACCTTCGTTTATTGTTGTGGGAGGGTGTAGAGAGGGTTCTAAAATGGAATCGAAGAGAAAATTGTAGCATGGTCCGTCGCAAAACAGGTGTAACGATTCAGATTGGTTATTTTGCGTATGAAAATAATTCCATTCCTTGGATGTAAAAACTTATGAAAAATTCGACCAATTGTTTACTGGAAATGAGGAAACCGTTTAGAAAACTGAAAAAATAAGGGAAAAAACGATACATTTAGTATATAGCATGTGCTCAGCTCCGTTGAGTTCGGTTATAATGGCATCTGTTGAGCAAGGGATCAAATTGTTTGTGGTAAGGTAAGTGAAAAATAAGTTAGACGGATGTTATCCATTTGTGTTGATAGTTTATGGTGTGCATAAGAGTTCAAACAAAAAACCCAGACTGTAACATTTACAAGGCAGCTATGGTCTTTAAGAAACCATTCAACTATGTGCCGTTTTAGCTTCGCAAAAATTAAATGTAATGCGCCCTTAATTTATTAATTATTTAACATTCCTTGCAAGCTAATGTACATATTTCTTTAATTATAGATTTTTTTTATTGCATTTTGTTAGATTGCATTTTAAACGGCACTTCCTGTATTTAATCATACCGTTTTTCAATGATTGTCGATACCCGAAACCTAGCCCATGATTTTATATTTACTTTTCTCAAAAGTAGTTATTTGCTTAGAGATTTTAGTACAGACTACAAAAAATACCATGAAAAATCCCACCTTAGTATGATGATTCCATTGTTCTCAATTCCAGAAAATTCTAATTTCCCCAATTTTCCTTGAAAGAAAGACGTTAGCTTTCAGAATTTTGATTTCTTGATAGTACTGATATACGTTAAGATTAGAACATGAGATGGAGCATTGAATTTTTATGGATTAGCAAGCTGCACTTCTCATATTTCGAAATAAGTTAATTGCTCTCAGAAAAATTTTTTTCTGCCCGTCAGCTGCCTTTTTTTATATCTGGTTTTGCCTTATAGCTCGTTAAATTTCTCCAGTTCACGCTTTCTATTGAAAGTTTCATAGTTTCATTCAGAACCTTCTAAGAGCAAATCTCCTTTTCTCTTCCGTTTTATACTTCTGTGAGCCACTTACATTACTTGGTAAATATTTCAAGGAGGTTCCCTACAAAGGCTGTCAAAAATAGTGTCACTATTTATGATTGCTTTGCGCTATAATTTGTTCAAAATTACCTGCCTTGAAACATTCCATAGATGCTCATGGTTGTGAATTAGATCAGACTTCAAAATTACACTAGAAGTATCATTTATGTACAATTTCCCCTCACAATTCTTACTAGCAGATTTCCATTTCCCTTCTTCCGTTATTTTATACTGTTTATAATACTTAAACCCTTTGTACAACACAAGTTTCTTACCATTTTGCTACACATGAACTCATTATTCTTACAGTCACACTTAAACACACAAACTACTTCAGATTGAAGTGCCGAGTATTCATGGTCTTTTCATTCCTCTATTTTATTCTTACTGAGTGATATATAATACAAAAACTCATAGATGTTTCAAAGTTTCGATTTATAAGAAAAGGTAAGGAAGAGAAACAGATGAAAAAGAAAGAAGTGATCCTAGGCCATGAGTCTCATCTCTGAATAAAAGTCTCTGAGCGCACTCAAATCATTAAATTCGAGATGTGGTAAGAAAAAAATAGCAATGACCTGCATCAAAATTTTTATCCAGTATCACTTTTTATATGCTTTTATTGGACTGGCTCATAATTTAAATTTCATGAAATATTGTATGCAGCCACCAAAAGTACTAGGATCGCTATCACTGGGTTCACTTATGTGTGTCTGTGAGAATACACTAGAGTGCGCTAAGTTTCACTTTACACTTAATGTTTTACATTCATAAAAGTGTATACTTTTAAAATTCATATTTTTCAACGTAATTATTATTTAGTCATTTTCTGGTCGATTCCTGTATCTCTCTCTTAATCTATTCCTTATATCTAAAATGCGACAATAGTTACCATTTCTTAACAGGATTTGATATTTATGTTTTTAATTATCCCTCTCTGTAAAGCAAAAAATTCTAAAATCTTATTCGTCGCATTTTTTAGACCATTCAAATCTTACAAAAAAGATTGACAGGTTTCGCCTTACCAATGAAGAAAATTATTATGTTTTGTGCGAGTATAACTTGTACCATCGTAGTGTGTCAATGATAATGATGAGAAATGAGACAATCCTTTCCTCTGTCTTATCCTTTTGCATATTGTATATAGTATTATAATATCTTCCTCTCTATTTTTCTTATCCATATCATAAATAAAATTAAAATATCATCATTATCGATCATTCGTAATTAATTTAACGCATTTGTTTGATTAAAATCACTTCTCATCGATTATAATAAATATGGTACATATCGATTGGATACTATTATAATAATTGTCAAATTCTAACACAGCATCTCAGAAAACATTCCCTGTGATATATAACACAATAAAGGATAAAAAATAAAAATTTTATCCACTGCTGAACCCTCTGTGGTAAAGAATGAGTCTAGTAGAAAAAATTGTCAAATTCAAACCCTTCGTCTCGAAAAACATTCCCAGTGATGCATCACACCTTAAAATACGAGAAGTCAAAATTTGGCTTCTTTTTGGAGCTCCTGGGGTTGAGGAATGAATTAAATAGAAAAATAAATGTAAAATTCCAAATTAGCGCTCCAATAAATATGCCAAATGATGATCACTCAATAAAATATGAGGGGTTAAAATTTGCTGTTTTTGTGTATCTACCTTTAATTTTCATTTTCTTTCCCGCATTCTTCCGGATTTTTCTTTAGCTTGTGTTTTTTTGTCTAGCAATATTTACTCATATCGTCAATGTAGTTTATGTCAAACTTTTTTGCACCGTTTTAAAACTACTCCAATACAGTGGGGTTAAACTTTTGTAATGTTTGAAAAAAATTAGCAGATACGTTAACTGTATAGGGTTGTTAGGTGGGTCCACTACAGTAACATACTGAAAGTTGCACCCTCCGGGCCTTCTGAAATTTTTGAGGAAAGGGTGTTTATTCCCCAAAATTTGGTTCTTCGCGTTTTTCTCCACAAGTTTTAATTTTGTGATAAAAATTGTTCAGAATAAAATTTCCCATAAAAAACATTCTTTCCATTTTTTTTCGATGCCCCCTTTCTATTCTAGAGAGTCTTGAAAACAATCATTCTTCAGTGAATATGTTCAGTAGCATTATAATTTATATGTGAAATATAACTCATAATTATTATATTATTTAGATAATTAGTAAATCCTTTATATATTTTCTACCTATCTACTCCCATTCCATAACCCCTTATTATCCTCCCTGCCTTCATACTTTTGCCTCATATGAATTGGTGGGCTGTGAAAATAGATAGGATGATAATGGGTTAAGAAAGGGGAGTTGAAAAGTAGCGTTGCTTCATGAGAACACATGGGCTGTTAAGGCAAAGGGGATAATAAGGGGTTATAGAATGGAAATGGATGAGTAGCAGATATATATTGGGTTTACTAACTATCAACATTGTATGAAAGAGTTGTATTTCTCATATAATGTTATTGAACATACTTGTAGAAAAATATCTACTGTAAAATGTTTCATTTGATGGTTACTGCCTATGTGTTAGATAATGGGCCAGTGAGTTCCAACCTTCTTCGGAAGACGACTCCTTTTACCAACTTTGAACTTCTTCGTACACCCTTACTTTCTCTGTATCCCCTAATATCCTCTTCGTTTCAGTATATGCCAATTTTCTTTCACAGTAGGTATCATAATATGCACTTTTCAGAAATGCACTTGCGCCCTTCAGATTAAACTGATGACCCCCAAAAGATGCCTCCTGGTTAAGAGCCTCTGTTATAGGCCTATTGAGAAGCGTTCATTCCCATAAATTTCGAGTTATCGCTTCGTCATTTCTGAGAAAATGGCTGCGTTATCTTCTCTGGTTCCCGTCTGATCTTCTTTAAAGTTTAGGAGTTATTAAGGTACCTCGCGTATCAGTAGCTTTTTCTGGAAAAAAATACGGCTTCTCAGTAGACAGACTGAATGTTTTCTATGTAGATTTTCTTAAACAATATGTAAGATAACATTTATGTGCAGGTACTTCAATCGATATTTTAGTTTACGTTGTCGTAGCGTGAACGTTATCGCCTCCAAAATTCATTTAAATTCTCATTTTATTGAATTACGTTTTGCCCTGCGTTAATGATATACCATTTCGAGATTAAATTCGTCGACTCGAGTCGAAGCTTATTAAGAATAAATAATCAATAACTCGTTCGAAACGATTACGAAGTAGATGACAAGTGTTCGAATATATCAGGTCGCTGTAAGGAATTATTCGAATGGTTTTAAGTTTTTAAAGTACATATTTATTTCTACCTTTCTCATTATTTTCCATTCTACCAGCCTATACCTGAATTTCCAATTCGCCAATTTCAAATATGTTGTTTCAGCTCTCTGATAAGTGTATTATTAAAATTATTATTATATTCTTCGAATCGTCGATTGCGAAAAAGGATGTCAGTTTTTTCCAATGTTCGTCGGTACCCACTTGAATAATGACTAATTTTCTAGCATGAATTTGCTCGATTGAGCGAGAATAACATTATGAATACGTGAAATTCGAATTATTTTTGAGTAGGTTTTTTACGAAAATGTACTTATTGATTTTGGGCTCATGCAAGGGCCGAAGGATGGGAGTAAGTAATTTTTCGTTTCATGACCCAAGGAAAATTTTGTCACCATTTTTGAAAATTCATATATATTTACGTATTTATGTGCCTAAGTATGTATGATTGTATAATATATATACGTACGATTCTTGTTCACATAGTACAGGACATAATTTTCATTCGATAGTGACAAAATTTGGACCAAATTTTTGTAATAGGTCAAGGACAAGAATATTCAAATTTGGTGCGGATTGGTTTTATGATACGTCTGGTAGGTGCCATTATGTTGCATTTTTGGCAGTTTAATGACTCTAAAATAAGTAATTTTTGAACACTAGTCCCAAATCGCTTAAAAGTATTCCAACATGCTTTCAAATTTTATTACGGTTGGCCTCATGGTTCATACTCTAGGGGTGTTGGAGGGACTAAACTCAATAATGGTTGCAATTCTTGTCCAATTGTCACAAAATTTATTACGAACATTACTTCTAATACAGGGACTGTGAGAACCGGCATACCCCGCCTAATACATAATACATTTGCCAGTTCTAGTTGGCAGTGAGATGAAATCCTCAATCATCTACACCATAGTTTCATTTGAGGTAAGTACCTTGTGGAATACCTTGTCATGAAAGAATATTCACACAAGAAGGTAATCAACAGATTATTTCCATATTCTGCCTCCTCATATGTAAACATATGGGTAAACCAAAATCTGAGCAAACACTGGCAACTTTAGAGTTGGTCCGGATGATTTATATATGGGCTTACATGCACACATAGACACATACGTAGTAAGTACATATGTCCGTGTATAAGGTTAGTTCGTCATTTCTTATAGAGATAAGAAATGGCAGACTGGTTTGTGTACCATATTGTGACATCATCTTAATTGTTTGATTAATCCAGTTTGGTTCTCATAAATCACTTGCAAGTACATATAAGTAATTACAATCGAACGTATTTTGTGAATTTGTTTAATGTCATAGAGGCAGATATTAACCGAGCCTTTTGGCAGTGACTGTCATCGGGGACAAGCCCCTTCACCTTGCACGAGTAATGTCCCCACATACCTATTAGAAGATTTTTGGGTTCTAGTATCACTTCTACTATTTACTGATTTTATTTTCTACTCTTCTAGGTTCAGGGATTATTTTCTTATTGTCTTGTAAGGTTAGGGCAGAAGATAAAATTTAAGATTGGGTCAGAAGCAAACTTTCAAGGTTGAAACAGAAGCCAATATTTGAGAATGGGGCACAAGCTAAACGTTAAAGTTAGATTAGAAACTAATTTTTAAGGTTGGGGTAGAAGCTATGTTTTAAAATACTTTGAATAATCAGGCATTATGGTTCAATTATTTCGAAGCATATCTTTGAAAACCTACTTTTTGTAGCGGCGTGTAGCTGCGCTAGAGTTTTTTTTTAATATTTCCGTGTTGTTTTTTTCATCTGTTTTGGTATAGAGAACCGTGTAGGTTACATGTGTTTACCTTAGCCTGTACGAACTTCGAAGAACAGCTTGTTAGATTGGTCGAAAAATATTATTCATTTGTGGTTTTTGGAGGCGTTTTTATTACTTGGAAATATTTACGTCAGAGTTATAACTTTCGTAAATTAGTTGACCTCCAATTCCTTTTGAAAAATTCCCCTATAAAGTAATTTCCGTTGACACCCAGTGGTGAAGAGATCAAGGTTTCCTTCCAGATCAGCAACTTACTCACATCGTTCTCATACAATATAGTACCGTACCTAGTTTTAAAAATATAACAAAATTTGAAAATGTTATAAATGGTTGATTGTTTCTTTACAAATATTGGTCAAAAATTATACGTTCTCGTAACGAAACGTATGTATGTCTTAATTTCTCACGGTACTATGAAAAAAAATAAAAGTCGTATTTAGTATTTTTTGTCGAAGCTAGTGCTACCTGAATATTTCCTGTACTATCTGCTGAGCTCCGAATGAAACTTTTTCGAAATGATAGTTTTTTACCTGAGATAAATTTGTTATACTTGATCGCGTCAGAAATAAATGAGAAATATTTTAAGATATCAAAGAATCATTATATAAATTATATCGATATTCCATGTACTTCTCATAGTGATGCGTATTGACGTAAGGACGTTAATAAGTAAAGACTGAAATTAGATTACTGAGAAAAACTTCATAATTTCCTTGTATAATTATGTTGTATGGTTTATTTTCATTATACTGAAAGCAATATATAAAGAAGATTTTTCATTTTGGATGGTAAAACAGATTGTTTCTAAGGTTTCATGTGAGAAAGAAAAGAAGAGCATCTTCACGGAGTGATTAGTCTTATCATATTTCTTTTCGTAGTAGAATTATATTTTTTGGGTACGAAGAAACGATATAAATAGGTCTCAAGTTTGAGACAAATATATGCCATCTCAATCTATCCATCAGCAGCAAGTGATTCTAACAAACCATGAAAAATGGGGGATTCTCTCTGAAAGATCAACTATGGGATTTACAGCATTATATATAAGTATGTTGACAAACATAAGGAGATAAAAGCATGGTAAGTAGTATATAAAAGTTGTCTAATACTTCGTAATTCTCTTTAAAGAATATTAGGATTTTCATTGGACACACCAAATTAAATAGGAGGCTCTAAGAAATAAAATGAGACCAAGATCAATAATTTTGAGCTCTCAGTAGGTGAGATAATAAAAAAAAGAAAAAATTGTCTCAATTTCACTGTTTTTAGGCCTTTTCATTGGCTGATTGTTTGTTGGTCCACATAGTTGAACTCTTTTTCCAAGTCAACACAAATACTGTTACGTCAAAAGTAAAATTCTCCGTTACGATTAACCTTAAAAGTAATGGATAAGAAAAGTTTTATTAGCGAATTTTGCTAGTTGTATTTGTATTGTTTTAAATGATGGCTGGGAAAGGTGAATTTTCTGGTGTTATATCTTGTGGCAATTTCCCTACTATGCATACAGCTGATGCTTATCGATTTTTTGTGGAAAGTATCCGTATTGAGGTGAAAAAGGGAAATTTTCTGCTTTTCTGAAACCAAAATTGATTAGAATACCGCATCTTGTTCTTTCGGGTATTTCGAAGCATCGAAAAAAAATTGTTTCCTTGATTTTTGTATCTAATAACATATTTACTGTATCCTATATGTATAACATGTTATGTATAATTCCTTAAGTTATTTTCTCGAATTTGCTTCCATCTTTCTAATATTTTCAGCTAACGACGAGTGCGGAAAACTATTCTTTTATGGTTGACTGTGGCTTAAGAACAATCTACAATCTGATTTGTATGAATATTTTCGAACTACTGTAGATATTTGAAAAAATATGTATGCCAAACTGAAGATAAAACTTCTCGAAATTTCTTGGAAGATGTTTATGCAGGATTTAAAGAAATCAGAAATTATTCGAGAAATTTTTTTTACACAAAACTCCGAAATTTGGACTAAACTTTTTGGATCATATTTTTTTCGGACATAGCAAAGGTGTTTGTGCTGCTTTGTAAATTTTGTTTCATTTTTTAATGAACGATGTTGGGGAAGTCGAAAATGTTTACAAGTTAACTTAGTTACTTTGCTCGAAACTAATTCTAAGGAAAATTATTCAAGCGATTCAACAACCTTTTCAAATTTCTTAATTTTTTTTTTCATTCCTTGAACTTTTTCTTTGTAAGCTTTTTTTTTTTTTTTCTTAGACCTTACTCCTTTTACAAATTCTAATTCGTTTGCAAACATTTCTCACGACTCCTCCTCGCTGCCTAAGACTATCTGTTTTTTCTGAATTGCAAAAATAAAGTGAAACGTCAAAATAATGAAAAATCATCATAATTTTGTAAAAGTGCCTGTATCATGTTTTTTTTTTTGAATTATTTTTACCTTGGTGAATACATTATTAAATTTAAAAAGAAATGAAAAGTGTACGTATCTGCATCAAATCAGTATGTTTTGAGAGGCATGAGTAAGAAATTTTGAAATGATGCGTTTTCTTCAAATTTCTTGTTTTTTTTTCTGCTAACAATTATTCTTGAACTGTCAGCATCTTGATACTCTGTTACTTAAATAGAAGTCAACTAAATTTTCATCCTGACAGGATTAGTGGCGTCTCTCTCTAAAAATGCAGAGGATTATTTCATCCATTTTCAGTAAAGTAGGATTTGTGCAGAAAAAAAGAGCGTAATAAACTGCTATACATTTTCATTCTGTCGGAGCCTTATTTTCGTCTGTGAAATCTTTTTCTTTTGCTCTCTCTCCTTAAACTGTTTGTAAGCCAACAAAAAATGTTTTAAAAGTATTGTGTGAAGATTTTTTGTTGAAAATTTACTTTTGCGCGTATGTCTGAGAAAGTTGAAGCATTTCCAAGAAGCTTTTGTTCGATTACTGGAATTAGTTGAAATTTTTTGATTCTGCCGAATCAACCCCCTTTTATGCGTGTAAAACAAACGAACTGTCGCCGAATTTTTTTCTATGTTTAATTTAGATACGTTTTAGCTTTCGTTCATGTTTACCATGAAAGACAAGAAAATGTGGTTCGAAATTCAGTACCTGTTTCAGTTCATGTCTCAGAGATACATTAAGTATTGATAATGCGTTTATCGAATCAAAATAATTAAATTTAAAAAAAAATGAAACCGACTGCATGTAGGGACATAAAACATAATAGAACTAAAATGTTGAAAATAAGTTTTCCAGGTTTTATAATAGTAATTTTTACAAAGTGGAATTACAACTAATGCAGTGGCTGGCAGAAATGCCTTCTAAGTCACATGTTACAAATATATATGCAAGATTTTTGAATGGAGCAATGTAGATCCCTTCATATTAAGTATTTCCCTGATGCAATTTTTGGTAAATTTAACATGGATTTAACCTTGAAATACATAGTATTATTACATCTATTCAAAATATTATGGGGTTTCTTTTGTTAAGAATGTTTAAATTCTTTAGATGTGCTGTCGAAAACTCTTACTTTCCATTTGAATTCAATCAATTTCATATTAGGCTTAATGATAAGTACTTATGAAATCAAAATTCGTTTAAATATCATGTATTGTACAATTTAATTAGTGAGAACCAAACAGTATTGATTTTCATATTAATATCAAAAGGTATTTCTGCCAGTGACTGTGTTAGTTATAATTCCACTTTTTAAAAAAAATTACTATTATAAAATCTGGACAACTTGTTTTCAACATATTAGTTCTAGTATGTTTTATATCCCTACACGCAGTTGGTTTCATTTTTTTCAAAAATTTAATTATTTGAATAATTTTTTATAAAGTGCAAAATGAAAGTCTCCAGCAGTTTTTCACAATAAGAAGAATTTACTCTGGAAGTAATAGATAATCGTTGATAATGTAATATTTGGACAAAACTGAATTTAATTTTCAACCTATTGTTTTTTTCTCAATTACGCCAATTCAAATTTATTTATTGGACTACAACCAAATTCCAATCAGACACAAAGAAAACAAATTCAAAGTTTAAAATTGATTTTAAATATGTTAAATCTACTTTATTGGACTATATTAATAGTAATAGTAATAATGATTTAACAAAAAGGTATATCAAAAAATGTATGGTATGATGTATCACACAATAAAATGTGGAAACTCAAAATTGAGCCCCCTTTAAGGACCATTGGCAGTTGAAGAATGAGTTGAATGCAAAAATGAATGCCAAATTCGGTCTCAGCACCTCAAAAAACATATTTGATTATGTATTACACGATAAAATGTGAAAACTCAAAATTAAACTCCTTTTGGGGCTCATTGGGAGCTGAAGAAAGGGTCAAATGGAGAAATGAACACCAAATTCGGACTCAGTACCTTAAAAAACATACTTGATGATGTAGTAAACAGTAAAATGTCAAAACTCAAAATTTTACTAGCCAAATGTTCATATGTGAAGAACTAAGGAAGGCTAATATAATACTGAGAAAATAGTTTTATCTTAAATATTTATATCCACAAAAAATACCATATCCTAGACACTTTTTGTTGATGTTATTCTGTTTTATTTGGAGTCAGGGCTTGTGATTAGTCATCTTACTTTTTTGATGAAAAAAATTCTCAAATTTTGAATCTAATTTTTGGGTCATCTATGGGGAATTTTTCGGATTTCTTTAGCCAGTATTACTCACTATAAAAACACCAATTTTTTAAACCATCATTCTTATTTTTACGATGAATATTGAATGCTGCAGAGTGGCACAAAATTTTATTAGATTGCCAGGAAGCAGGTCAAACACAATACCTCTTTCTAACGAAGTCGGTAAATAGTTTATTACTTCACTTTTTTTCTCGTATAGGTACATTAAAAGTATATTAAAAGCTTCATTTCTTTAAATATGTTAACTGTTTGTCATGTCATTTTTGGAGAAAATCAGTGGTGTTAAAAAAAAAGTTCATCAATTTTTTGTTTCAACAAGACGAATTATTACACTCTAAAATCTTTTCTCTGATTTCAAGAGAAATAAGCAAACTGGATAGAAAAAAAGTTGGTCAATTTTTTGCCGAACTATATTTTAAACCAAGATGAGAAAAAACTATCTCCGGAGATTGTATTTTTCAAAAGGAAAGAAAATTCAACTTCGAACCAATGACTTAGTTATTCTCAAAACTGACGGGCATTCATTTTCTCAATGTTGAAAAAAAAAAACAAAAAAAACAATAGAAATTTGTCGTCTTTTTTTTTTGGAAAAACTTTTTCAATTTTTAAAATCGTCCTAACGGGCATTCAAGCGTAATTCTTATTTAATTAAGGGATACCTGAAGAAATTTAATGCAATGTAAGATGGTACAAAATTGCATTGTTTTCAAATTCTTACTTAGAATGAATCAATATCTTATTTATCTTCCTCACAACTAAAAACTGTCCAAATTTTCTTGCGTAATTTTTTCGTACGTCACTTGTCTTCCTTTCTCTGAAGAGTCCAGTTTCCTGTCCTCTTAATTAATTCTAATTTTTTTGTCAAAAGCAGTGCCACTAGGATTTATTTTTCAGGACTATTATGACGTAATTTTCTTAGGGAATATCTATGAGTATGACATATTTTTATTTAATGACCCGATGTAATGTGTCTGTAGTACTTACTGTGTATACTGGATAGAGAGGGGGACTTGCTCCTAGTTTGTGGTAGTTAAGATGGTCATATAGATTTAGCTTTAATTTTCAAGTTGAAATTTTAATTTGTAAGTCAAGTAGCTGTTATTGCTAATTCACCAATTGTGATTCATTTACAAAATTTCTTAGTTTTTCCATCTAAACGACAGAACGTAAATTTATTTTCATTGAATATTCATAATCTTTTTGTCCAGTTGTTATAATTTTTAGGTGTACGTGAGATATATCACTTCTTAAATTAAAGTTAGGTATGTTTTGTATTTCTTTCCTGAAATAAGTAATCTAATCTCACTATCCCCCCTGGAATTATCATTACTGAAGATTTAATACGTATGTTTCTTTTTTGGTACCTCGCTCATGTTTTTAGTGCATTTACTCGTATTTTTTATCTTGTTAGTTGGTGATGATTTTAGGGGAAAATGAGTGGATTGTAGGAGTATTGGAAGGATGGTCTCGCAATCGATTTGTTCCGTTTTTGTATCATTTTTATTGAAAGTATTTTAACTGGTTTTAATAATTTTTATCGTTGCTAGACTATGACTCCCTGCTCTCCTTAAAAAAATCTGTGTTGGTTTGACGGTATTGTACTTTTCATTAATTTATTAAAAATATTAGAATCACATATTGTTTACTGCATTAGGAATTGACCTACGAATTCTAATGGCTGCATAATTATCGTCCAGTTGTACAATGCAATGCACAAGTCATTGAAGTCATTACCTTCCCTCTTTACCGTCTTCAAACACTAGTAATGGAGAATTAATTTCAAAACTCTTGAATAAGTGTCTATATTTTTACGTTGAGCGTTCATTCTGTTCTAAAAACTTTTAATCCGTTTTTTATGAAGTAATTTAATTTTTTCCTTTATAGTCTGGAATAATATCATAATATGTAAACTGTATATCGTACTCGTAATAAATCTTCGACCATTATCTTTAATGACTTCTATTGGTCACATTCAGACGTTGATAGATGATCTTGTGCGAACTTTTTTCGTTTATTTTACGCTGAAAAAAAAAAAGTTTTGTTTTCAATATTTTTGTTTTCTTTTTTGTACAAGGCAGATTATTTGCAGTTTCAGCAATTTTTCTTCACGTTTCTTCCTACCAAAATATGATTGAACGCATTCTCCACAAATGACCTAAATCGTTGTGGAACGTGAAACGAGAGAGGTTCACCTAATTTAATTATATCTTTAATTCAGGTGTTTTATGATTTATATCGGCGGTGAAACTTTTCCGATTTCTGTGGTGAAGGCTGGTGATTTAGGTTGGGAAAGTGGTTGGCTGGCTTTTCATCTTTTTTTTTTTTATGTCGACTGTTTTCGCAAAACGTTCTTGTCAGACTGCTCAAGTCTCGTTAACATAAACCGTCGGTGACACGATAGCGAAGGCAATGTTATATGGAAACTAATGAAATGTCTTCGGAAGTTGTTGTCTACGCCTACAAAATACCCAAAGGTGAATAGTTGAAGCGAACGAAAATTTATGGTTTGAGAGGATTCACTCGGCGCAAATCATGGACCTTGTCATCTTACGCGAGTACCCTCCGAAAAAAATTATTGCAAAAGAATTTAATTTTTACCAATCGTGCCGGGTGATAATGTGATATGATTATGTCCATCAACGACTGAGAGTCAGTCAGAGACAATGATTTTTAATCTTGCTAAAAATATATATGGGTTCTTAGTTTACGAAATTCCAACTGAACTGAGTTTAATAATACGAATTACATCGACTATTGATCGTGTAATTTTTTCCGATCAATTATTGCGTCGAATCGAAAACCAGCTGTTCGACTTGATTAATCTTCAAAATTTACTTAAAATTTGACATCAAAATAATATTGACTCGTGTAAAGATTAGCACCTGGTGAGTTATTAAAAAAGGACTATTTTTCTCCACTGAAGTTTGCAGATGAAACTGTTTTCGAAAACAAAAAATGAGTGAAGCTGTGTCTTGTATAGTAATTTTAAATGGAAGACCTTTACTACTAAAATGTTTATGGATGATGTATTCAGTCGGATTGTGCGACATGAGAAATGAAAACTCACCTTTTTGAAAATATGACTCATGAAAGAGAAGAAAACTTTTTTCTTTTTTGACATTTTAGTCTTAACTGAATCTAAATGAAGTTTAATCCATGTCGATAAAAACCAAAACCATGTAATTTGAAATAAATTATTTGAATGAAAAACGATAAGTCAGTTGGTAGGATCTAAACTCCAAGAAAAACTTGCCGTGTTAGTTACAACTGAATAAATTATATTTATCGGTTCGTGTACAATGGCCATTGAAGGAAATGCACTCC
Source organism: Ericerus pela (assembly GCA_011428145.1). Lineage (NCBI taxonomy): Eukaryota > Metazoa > Arthropoda > Insecta > Hemiptera > Coccidae > Ericerus > Ericerus pela. Next base: position 158,391 of record WOFM01000486.1, read on the forward strand.
TCCCTCCAGAATCATTTAAGCTACCTCCTTTACGTGTTGACCATCTGGGATTGTGTATAATCATTAGATATAAGTTGAAAATTCATGCTTGATTTGTTTTCTCAATTTATTTTTTATAGAACCTATTATACGAACTAACACAAAAATTTAGGTACTGAAAAAAAAAAAGTCGAAATCGTGTTTTAGTGTCTCTCATTAATGAATTTCTTTTCTGTACAATTAAGTACTTAAGTACTTATATAATATAATCTTTTAATTGTGTAGTACAGCAGCTTATACATGATCGATCACTAAGAAAAGCTTCTAGTATAAAAATGCTTTTACAACCGAAAAATCTAATGTTTTAATTTTTTTAAATTTTTTAGAAACTTTTGACGAGAGGATGAAAGAAGGAGTTAAGTGAGACATAGGGGGCTAAGCCTCCAAACTCGGTAAACTCCTTAAAAAAATGACCAAATCTTCCGTCGTCCTGTTTTGAATAGTGAATTAGTATCAAGTTTTCGGGCGTTTTTTGAAAAGCAGTTTGTGTAAATTTGTTTTAAGAAAATGAGCCCACAGGAATTTACGGTTCAAATGAATATATATAATTCCTCATTCGGAAAGTAAGATAAATTTGAGAATGGAAAATCTCCTCAAAAAGAAAGGAATTTTGAGGTTATTAAGGATTAGAACACAACCTATTGTAATTTTAAAAAATTCTCCTCGGAGGCGATGGTAAGGATGAAACTTCCGAAATTCGCGATCGTTAATATCAGTCATTCAAATTTCAGTGCCTCGAATGTTATTTACTTGTTTGTTTACCATTTTGCGACTCTTTTTATGTAGGTTCTGTGAAAATCTACATATTAATCTTGATGTCATAGGACGATCTGGGGGTCGGGGTTTGTACGTTTTTCGTTTCACAACTCAAGGAAACATTTGTCATGTAAAACTCATATTCATGTAGGTATATATACGTAAGCCAATTTCTTGTTAACTTGGTACAGGTTGAAATTTTTGTCCGATAGTCATAAAATTCGGAACGAACTTTAGTACTAAGCCAAGGAACTAACCTATTGATTTTGTTTTCGATCAGCCATACTGTACTTCCAGTATCGCAATTTAATTTTTTTTTCGGCTGTAAAATTCTCAATTTTGACCAATAGCCATGAAATTTGAGACAAATATTCATTATAATCTATTTATAACCTGTTACCAATTTTGGTGTGGATCGGTCGGATGTTACTTCTGGTAAAACTATTTTTTGTTTTTATTTTTGCTATCAAATGCCTAATTTTAGACCAACAAGAACGTAATGGGGAACAAATATTTATTATGATCTGTTCTAACAAGTTACTAATTTTGACGCGGATCAGTCGGAAGTTACTGACGGTGCTGCTATTTTGAGTATTATTTTGGCTATAAAGTGCAATTGATTTTGAATCAATAACTAGGAAATTTCCAAAAAATATTAACTACAGTTTATTTCAACATTCTAGCAATTCTGGTGCGGATCGACCCAAAGGTATTTCCAAGATAGTATTACACACCAAGGTTCAAAAGTGAGCAAATACATGTGAGAGAATTTGCGAAAGAAGCACAGAAGTCAGCAATTCCCGGGTCATGTAAACTCACTTCTGAATCTTGTTGAAGAAGATATTTTATAATATAATTAATGATCAGAAAGCAACAAAACGTTAAAATTCTATCATAATAACTAATCTTTTTTGAAAATTATAAAAAATGGAATAAAATATTAACCTCTTCATTGTGACAGATTTAACGTTTCATTTATAAAGTGTAATCTCTACTTCAACATAAACTGAACATGCTTCCATGTAAAAAGATGTTTCACGTTTTTACATGATGATGTGTTCACTTTATATCAAGATTATGTTCATCAATGATATGAATTCACTGGAAAAATACCAGCGTAAACATTGCCTTTACGATCATGTATTATATCAAATTTATTTTTGATTTGATTTTGAAAGAGATAATAATTGTTTATAACTGCGCAATTTTACGCCAGCAGTTACAAAATTTAACATGATCATCAAAATTATGATTTATTCATTACTTTTATTAACTACACAAACGAAAAATAGGGGTTTATCATCTTGTTAATGAGAGGAAAAATTATATTTTTTAGATGACTGATCACCTTATCACTGAGAATAAGGTAGTTACTTTACTTTCCTAGGGAAAAAAGAATGGCATTATTTTGTGTTCATTGCATATATATCAACATATGAGTGGTTTTTCTTAACAATCATAACTGGATCATGAATGCGAATGACTTAAGATTGTTAAAAACAAAGATAAAAACGCCATTTTTTTTTAAATCAAAAATTTTCATTTGCTTGGTTAATAGAGAATTATATGTAACTTGGTTAGAGTGAGCAATTATCAACTTACGTGATTACCGCGATCGTTGATAATTTCTCACTTTCCTCCTGTGTTGCGTAATATACTATTTAGGACTAATTTTCTATTTTTTGAAAACCTATGTTTTCTGACAGAGCTGTTACTGCGTTAGCGTTTTAAACTCATACTCTTAAGGAAGAAAACTTCATCTTTTTGTATGTCTTGAGAACTTTAAATTTGAGATACAGTTTTCCACTCGAATCCGGTCACATTATGTGATTACTGATTACCAAAATTAATGGATCGCTGTAAACATGAGTTACATATGATTTCGACATCAGATTCGTATACTTATACTCAACGTTATTTCATTGAAGTAAATGGAAGGGAAGATTTAGGGATAAATATTCCAAAAATTCTCGAAAACGAATTAGAAAAAATAGAACAAAAAGTATTTAGCAGTCAACAAATTTTATTGAAATGAAATATCCCCCTCCTGAAAAATATTTCTTTATTTTCCACTGCTTTATTCAGTTAATTTGGTTTTTGGTTTTTAAATGTGAAAGTATCCATAATTTAGAGCGAATTCTTTCAACATCGTAAGTTTGTTTTCTTTCAATCTACACAAAAACGGTGCTCACCCATCGTTGTCATTAATTCTGAAGTTTTTCACAAATGTCAACAAAGATATCGTGAACACAACTCGTACGGATCCTTTTTCGTTGACTAGATCATGGAAACTGCGTCCAATAAGATTTATCGCCTTCTTGCAAGTTTCACTTAAATTCTATTTTCTCCCTTCCTCTTTTTGTGTGTATTATATCTCACAGAGGTGAAATACAGAAGCTAAATTTTTATCTCCTCCCCGAAAATTGTCATTTTATAAAACCCCATACAGCGGTTACTCATTCTATTTGAGGACGAAATGAAGTCGTGCTCATTATTCTTTTGTTGATTCGTTAGAGAGTAAAAACGGGAGACGTGATCTTATGGCTCACAAAAAGTAAGACGAAAAAAAAATTTTGAGCCGATGATTTTCCATGAAATAAGTTCCTCGAAAGTCATAGCCCTACGAATCATTGGAAACATTACGAATAGGCTTCGATACTATACCTTTTACCTTTTTACGTCTCCCGTCCCTTCAATAATGAACCAGTAATAATTGTATTCGCTGGAAGGTAAACTACTCACCTCCTCACATTGACACTGTTCTCTCATTCACCCTCATCGTTTATTTGACCATTATTGGAGATAAAAATGCGACACTGTTGTTTTAACGGAAGCGGTAAAAACGTATATATGTCTACAGGTACCACCCCACCGTACAATCCCTTCTGAGTTTTTACATTAAATGGATTTAAAACGCCGTAGGCTAACGAGTGTAACTTATTTTAAGAACGCGACATTACGAGGCCTACCTACTTGGGAAAGGAATTCTCACGCGTAACACGTAGCCCATTTTCTGAACTAAATTCCATGGTTTTTCGCCAGATGAAGGAATTTTCAGAATGGTAACCTATTTAGGCTTCGTTGGTCGAATTAAATTTCGCTGACCCATTATAGAATGTCAGGGAAAATTAAAGGTGTTATAAAAACATTACATTGTCGCCAAGGTGTTCTTAAGTAAGCATTGCGAACGAGTATTAAAAGAAGTAAATTTTTCTGAAAGTATCCTGTGTTACACTTTTCTACAATCTTTCTGTCACCACATGCTTTAGTCAATCACAATCACAATTTTTTCCATCGGAGCAAAGGTGGGGAAAAAAAAAAGATAATCGTGCTCAAACTCCAGTTACAACATCTCTGAACTTTGTAAAAGGTCTTGGCCAAGTACTGAAAGAGAAAATATAGTAAATATTCGAGTTATAACGTCAGTTTATCAGTTTTTCATCGACTTCTGGTGGAAATAATTTGAAAACGAAGTGCGATACAGAAGCATTAAAATGATTGAAAAAAATGTAAGAAGAAAAAAATCGTCATGTAGGTACTGCGTGAAATGTTAAAATATGGGAATTTTTAAAATTATCATTCTCGTTCTCAGTTATGTCACTTATGGCCTTCCTTTCCAATTACTTTATTAAAAAAAAAAAAGGTTATGATGTCGGTACCTACTTTTTAAGTGAGTTTTCCACGAAAATCTACTTATTAATTTCATGGTCATGGAAAGACCCCATGGGAGTAGATAGGTTTTTTATTTCATGATCCAAGAAAAATTTTGACACTATTTTCGGACATCATACGCATATTTGTAACCGTCATAAATATAATTTGGTTTTCTTTAGTGACGCCCCAAAAGTGGTCATCATATAGTTGAAATTAAAAATATTAATTAAAAATATTAAAATAACTGAATTGTAGATCCTGAATTGACTTAAACCAGATAGCTCAAAATCATAGATCTTCAGAAATATAACACCTTGAATCTAGAATGGGAAAGACATGAAAGCTTAGTTCCCCACATGCCTCTAGTGTACACAAGATTACATCATATTGACTTTACACAATTCCCCTATTGCTTGTTTAAAGACCCTCAGTTCGAGAAACAATTTCTGAACAATTTGAATTATAATAACACATGATATATACTGATGTTATTTGATTTAGGTCTTACTAATTGTAGAGGTGTTGAGTGTCTGTTTCGATGTATTGTGAAGCTTTATCATGTGACGATGGAGAATCTGAGATTGTTTACCTTGTTTCTTTACTCAGCTTATTTCATTATTAGCAATCGACGAACATTTTTAATATGAAAACGAAACATTAAAGAAACAATATTCCCAAACTTGTATGAACATTGTATTATAACACATCTTTTTTCTTCATTAAAAAACGTGAACAAAAATATGTCTTGTTAATCTTAAGCAGGTTAAAAATGGACTGATTTCCCCAGTCATACACTAGTTAGTTGTAGCTTGAATTTATTATCTCAGATCAAATAAGAAATCTGTTGTTGTGTTGTTGAGATCCAAAAGTCTAGCAAATAAGCCGTATTTCTTTTATTTAATTATTATAAATTTTGATTTACTATAGAAAAGACAAAATGTGTAGTAAGAATATGAATTATCTTACCTATCGGATCTCAAACTCTTAATCGAACAAAATTTTTTTTAACTTACTATTTATCAAAAAGTACTTCTCACTTCAGTGTTTACTAATAAAACCTAAATTGGGAAAGTTCTCTTGGCCCAATCTAGTTTTTGACCAGTTGTCCTAGAATCGGCAATAGCCCTTGGTCAGTTCTAGTTCTGACTAGTTAAAACAAAAAATTATATTTCAGTTTAAACTAATATTGCCTAGTCAAAAACAGACACCTACCAACTATACTCATGCGCCTTTGCATATCTGCATTCACGAGCAGAGTGTGTGTGAAGGTGCAAGTTTGTATGCAGCTGCGTGCTCGTGTGTGGATACATGTACATACATGTGCGATACATGTATGTGCAACAGTTTTAACTGAATTTTTAGGCAAAACTGGTCTCAACTTATTTTGGGTTTTACTAATACTTATGTTAGTCATCTTGAAGCAAACCAGTGACGTACACTCAACTTGTGGATGACATTTTCTCTTCACTGTATTTTCAATTAGTGCAAAAATGTCTACAACTGAATTCTTGTGTTTATTTTATTTCATGAAGTCATTTTATTTGTTAGGGTTATCATATGATGATTATAATTTGGACTTGAAAAGGCAACAAATTAATTTTTGGTCCCTTATTAATGTAGATACATTGATTCTGGTTTTAGTCAATAGTCTTGCATCCCTTATTTGTCTCACTAGTATATAAATAAAAAAATTAAACAATGATGGCCATTCGCTATACCAAACCAAAAGTTTATCATATGGTATGTTTTCAAGATAATAATCAAAATTTTTGGACACATTTGATACCTGCTTGTAGATAATGCAAAAATCTGTTTTGAATTTTGTTCTGTACATTTTTTCTATGATAAGTCGTATGGACCACATATTAAAAAAGCAAATTCGAAAAATAATTTGATCATGAATTATATAAGGCGTTTGAGATATCAATAATTGTTTAGACATTCTTCAGTTAATTTATCAAAGCACAACTTTCTTAGGGCTTATGAAGTGATATTCTGGTAATGATTTTTATAAATCAATGTGACCCAAATCTTTCGTCTTAATTACTGTATTTTTTCTATAGGTATGATTGTTACATACCTTTGTTCTTTTTTATTGTATTTTGAAAAGAAGTTTATTTTTGTGTATTTTATTCCGATATGCTAAAGAATCTTAAGTATCATTTTGGAATACCTTGTTGTGAAAAGGATTCTGAACAAGAAGGTAGCCAACAGCTATTTTCATGCTCTGCCACTTCTTAGATAAATGTATGAGGGAGCCAAAACCTCGGCAAACACTGGCAATTTTCTAGTCAGTTTTGTGGGCATTTATATTCGACTCCGTACACATACACAAACACACATATGTATATACATGTACATACGTATATGAGTCGCAGAAAGGGCGTTGTTTCTTATTAGTAACTGATAAGAAACAACGTACAAGTTCAGGTACTGGTCCGTGACATCACCGAGATTTTTATCTATGGATTAGTCATGGTCCCAGCATTATCAATTACCAGCCTGAATTTATAGGTAATTACAAACGAACAAAAGTGTATGTTTTAAACTGCAAGGGACTAATAATTGCCTCCCTTTCAGCGTCGAGGAGGCCGAGCCCCTAACCTCTTATGGAGTTGATGATCCTCACAATCATAATTATACATCCTCAACAAATTTAATTTTTGGAAAATTGTTTTGTCGTCTGCTTAAAATGAGAGAATTAAATTCATCATTTTTAGTTAAGGTATATGTTTTAGATTTAGTATATGATTTAGATTTAGTAAATCAAATATTATTTTTTCTTTACAATTATAGCCGTTAGAAATGCAGAAGTTCATAAAAAATTTATCATTGACGAAAAAGCTTTCTCATTTTCGAAAAAATCGGTGGCGAGAACGTTTCCCCCATTTTGATTGGCTATAACCTTGAACTACGAATCTCTATTTCCTCTATTTTACTGAGGGTTCATTTCATAGAATTTATTCGACCGTGAACTTAAACCCCATAAATGACCGATGATTGAATAATCACGTATAGAAAATTACAAATAATAAGTGCAGAGTGGCTGTTAGACGTTCAACAATCTAAATTGCTTGTTTTTTGTTATCTATTTTTCTCTCCTTAGTCTTTCGTCTTCTCGATACAACATGTAGCTGTGATTGAAGAATTTTCCGAGCCTGGAGAGGAAGGATATTGTTCCAAGTTATTCGAATGAACAAAATTTATGACAACCCACTTTCGATTAAATAACTCCGCTGTTTAGGGTTTGATGAGTAACGTTTTAAGATGTATCTTCGGAAGAATTGCAGAAAAATTTCAATTTGAAATTTCCGTTTAAATATACCTAATTTAATCGCATTCATTTCCACAACGTGTCATTTGTTGCGTAAAAAAAAAAAAGAAAAAGAAAGAATTTTGTATTCGCTACGATATTTTAAATCGACAGATAGCCAAGCGTATTTACGCAGAGTATTTCTTCATCTGGAAATGCAAGGTGTTCCGCTAATACTACATCACCTTTTGTCAGCTAAGAAGAACCTTCAACGTTATATATGATTTCTTCCGTTTAAAAAGTTTGAAATTTCTCATTAGTTGGTTCTAAAGTGTTTGATTTAATAAAAACCTGCGTCGCTTGTTGATTCATACCTTCAATTTTTAATATACAGCACAAAATTGTTACGTTATCAATATGTTGACAAATTATCCTTCTAGAAAAATATTCTAATAAGTTGTAAGCTTGATAGCATAGAAAACATGAGTTGGTGTAGTAGATTGTAAATCAGTTAGTAGCACCTATGTGTATTACGTTTTTTTATATATCTTAATAATCATAGTCGATTATTCGTTCGTATTTTGTTAGGTCTGGAAAAGAAGGAGCAGTAAGGTATTTAGTTAATAAAATAATTAGAGCATCAGCTAATCGGTGCACCCGCTTATCATTATCTTTTGGCAGTAAAAAGTTTTTCATTGAACTTCACTATCGTGTGTCATGAATATTCATTCATTTGTCTGCAAGAGGCATTAAAACACAGTGAACTTACTCATTTTTGTCATACATCACGTAGTCAGTTTGTGTCAGAGGCGTATTAACAATTTCGGAAGCTGAGGGTTACACATTTTTTGACGCCCGTCTAAAAAAACCTTTTCCATTTTCGTTTAAAAAAATCAAGTAATTCTATAATTTGACATTTGTAATCTACAAAAAAGATTTTAAAACTTTTTGTGGCGCCACTACTGCTCCAAAACAATCAATGTCATCATAGTCTTCAGATCTATATTTAACACTTCTCAACTGCCCTCATCCGCCCAAAACAGTTGGAGAAAATTAGACATGAGAAAACCTAAATGACATCTTAATGACATATTCCAATTTTCACCTTCATATACTAATATAATTTTGTCATACTGGTGCGAATGTTCTGGTTATTTTTTACATCATGAGGTAGGTCGGAATTTGAATCATTGACTGACTGCCGAGAAAATACAAGTATGTTTTGCATTTCACTTATTAATGTATGCTTTTTTTGTAGTCCTTTCTCACTGCTGCCCAGATTTTTTAATTTTTGAACTTATTTCTTGTTATTTTATCATTTTTACGGTAGATTTGGTATCGTATCAAGGTTCATTAATGCTTGCGAGTCTTTCAATATAATGAGAAGAAGGTGTGCCATTTATGAAGCACCTTGTGTTGTGACAATTGACGTTCGTCGACAGATGTTGAAAAAGGTGGAAAAAATGTAATTAAGAAAGTCACATGAAAGATTAGTGCCCGAAGAATCAATTGGCGTAAAAATTTCTAATGTGTTTTAGTAATTGATGACTGCCGAATGTCAGCTCTGGTGCAATTACGTCCTTTGAAAATTTAAAAACATTTCGTGCTAAATACGTATTCTTTGTTATATTAATTTTTTCGACGTTCGTTATGTATTCATTTTCGTTGACTTTTACATCTGTCTCCAAAAAAAAAAAAGTTTGTGGAGAAAAATGAAAAAGCATTAAAAACAATTAATGATGATATATTACGAATAATTTATTTCGCGCTAATGCTTGCGCATTCACCACGTAATACAAAGCGACGAAATATTCACACCTGAGAAACACGTCATCAACATTTTGCTAATTTTAATTTCAGTGGTATTAATTTTACCTTTGTTTTTGTGTTTTCAGGGGTTTCGGAAAACAAGGATTTCAGTGCTCAGGTAAATAGAACCACAATTATTATCATTATTTTTGCCAAAGTACTCGTCTTCGTAAATATTTCTCGCTTGTATTGAAACTAGACAAGTCAGAAAAATATGTCTCCAGCGTTTTTAACTTCTACCTCCGACACCCTTTTTGTTTGAGAGTTTATTCAATCATTTTGTTTTTCTGTCGAAAAAATTTGCTTAAGTCTTTCTTACAAGCTTGAATAGAAGGATGTTTGAACCCCCTTAAAATTAGGAAAACAGAAAAGACGGAAAAAGGAAAAAATATCAGTTGATATTTTTAATCTCCCCGAAATTTTTTCCTACAACCGCCCCTACAAAACCTGGTGAAATCCCCCCTAGAACAAATCGAAAAGTATGTACTGTTAAAAAAGGCTGTTTTCGTTTGAGGAAAAAATGACTGGTCCTTGAGCACTCCGAGAAGTCTTATCCTAGCTTCGCCTCTCAATATTCCGCATTAAACGACAATGAAACGTCATTAATGCATAGTTGGTGTAAAAATATTCGCAACTTATGCCATGTAATTCTGTTTGATCAGAGTTAAATAAGTTTTTTCTCTCTTCTTTACACAGATGGGGTTTGACTGTTCTCCGTGCTTCATACCCGGATAAAATTAGTGTGGATGGTAGGGGAAGTCTATTGAATTTTGACGATTATTGGCCACTTTTTATGAATTTTTCCAATTGTCTACAGAGAACACGAATGAACTTAACCAAACAGAGCGCTGCACTTGTCACCTCATCAAAGCATCAAAGCTATTATCAAAATATTTTCGACATACTTAGAAATAGGTGCCTATGTTTTATCCGAATTACATGTTTATTAATCTATAAAAAATTAAAGTGGTCATAATGTGTGACTTTACCCTTCATTTTAGAACTAAAAAAAAAAAAAAAAGGACCTGAAATCATGTAATGTGAAATTCTGAAATCACCTGAAGCGGCTCCAATTGAATGAATGTAGTGACAGTTTGATGTTAGTAACCCGTCGAAAAATTGATTTTGATTTGTATTTATAGGATTTATCCTACTTCAGGTTCCACAAACGTCAAATGGAAAAGTAAGCTCTTCTAGACAGTGTCAAGAACTATAATGAAGGTTTTTCAGTTGGGTGACATTCAATTCAACTTTAATCGATACTAAAGTGTTTTCGTGTCTTTATAGTATGTGGTCGTTTTGAAAACGTTATTTTTACGTGAAAAATATTTTTTTGCAACTCATGCACAAAATAACGAATTTTACATGCATGTACAGTGAATGTAAACAAACAAATTTTTGGCCAATGAAGTAGACGATAATTTTACAATCTCTTTCGCCTCCAAATCCTGCGCAAGAATTTGTAAAGTATTTTACGCACCCTTGCTCATCCTAGTCCTGCACGACAGGGTGTAAAATATTTGAACATATAATCATTTTGATATTATTATTTAGTTATTTTGTGAAAAACTATTCGTCAAGTTTCCAATCCATTCAAACACAACATTTCAATTTAAAAAAAAAAGTCTCAAAATGATTCCTCAGCCTATAGTTAATTTAGATAGCTTGGGTTTGTAATGATCGAAAACGGATAAAATTAAAAAAATTTATATATAATTTTCTACTTACATTTAGCTAATTGACAACAAATAAATGAAAAAAACCCAAATTAATGGGAGATTTGCCATATTTTGGAGTCCAGAAATTTCTCCTCTTTTCCTCGATGATTCCTCAGTCGCTATTTAAGCTAGAGAGCTGAAAATGGTATCTGAAAAGAGGAGAAATTTACCTGAATTTAGCTTTCGTTTATTTTTTTAAACATTTTAACAATTTGAAAATAAACAAATGGAAAAAATTTTTTTTTGTAATCCAGAAACCTCTCTTCTTTTACTCAGTGATTCCTTAACCCCTCTTAAAGCTAGAAATCTGAAATTAGTACTGCTATAAAAAAAAAAAAATTACTTGAAACTACTTTCCTTATAATTTGTTAATGTTCTTAGCTGTTTGAAAATAAACGAACAAAAAAAATTCAAAGTAATGGAAAACTTGCGGTTTTTGTGTTTTTTCAGCTATTATTTCAAAATTTATTTCCTTCATGAGGTTTTTTTTATTGGGAGTGGGAGTTGTTGCTATACTTCTTTTTTTTTGCATTAGTTGCAAAAGGTATGATGTGCGACAAGTGCTAGGGAGCATTTTAACTCGTGTCAAGTTTGCAGGACTCGCCTTTGGCTCGTCTGCAAATTCCTCACACTCGGTAAAAAAATAGCCCAAATTACGCACTTGTCACACAATATACTATTTTTGGCCAACGTGGTTGAGATTCAGTCGGCGCATTGTTTTTTCTCCCTTCATCTATGTGTAGTGTTATGTTAATTGTTTCATAACTCTCATAGGTAAACTTACATGCATTTTTCTTCTTCGAAATTTTTTCATGTTAAAATATCGACCGGGCATGTTAAAAAGTATCTAAAATCGAGTGTTGAATTCCGTTAGAAGCTTATTAATTATTATGCTAAAGTTCTAAGGGAACAAACTGAATAAAACCTGTACATGTTTATAACTTCGCTGAGAAAGTAATGCCATTTGCCAACGAATAGAATTTTTTAATGTAAAAGGAAAGTAACCCTTGCATTTGCTCTTAATTTTGTCTTTTGTCAAAACTGGAGGACTGAGGACAGCGAATACAAAAAATTCAAAAAGTTGATAATTTTGCTACAAATTTAAAATTTGTAGTATCTCATTATTTGCCTGCACCATGAAAATTGTAATAAATATTTTTTCGCAATTTTCCTCAATTTTGAAAGAAGTTCCAAGTAGGTTATTGATGTCTAAATTTAACTAACTCGTTTTTGTAGATCACCGCATCATATTTTTCTTTAATAAAATTGGAGAAGGGCAGAAAAAAAATTGAAAATTTTTCTTATCGTCTTAAACATACTTGTTTTGCAATTGTTTTTAAATAAATATCTTTGATTTATAACAATACTGAGGTCTACATGTTTTCCCTCTCAAATCGAGTTAAAGAATGTAAAAACAGGCTGCATGAGGATGGGTGCCGACTGAAAAAATTTTATTCAGGAAAAAAAGAATGTTGTATTTCGTTAGAATCCAATTGTTGCTTCTTCCAAGATAGTATAATTTAGATTTTAGAGTGTATAAGCTCGGTAATTATGCCGGTAATATGATTTCCAAGTTTCTGCGGAGTTGACTGTTTTAAAGTTTATGAGCTCTCTCAGAAAAATAAGGAAATCGAGCAAACATGAAACAGTAATGGAAAGAAGAAAGAAAAAACACTTAAAACAGTTTTTTATATGGCATTCGAAATAATATGCCATGAAAATTGAACGTTAGAAGTTATTCTGTAGAGGCCATGAACTTTAATTTGCAGATGATACAATGTTGATGCTCTTCGGGTAAAATAATTACTTGCATAACTCCTCACGAAAACTTTAAAAGCAGCTTTCTCTCCTTTCCTTCTTTCTTGAACACGTTACAAGCTTATTTTCTCGACATTATATCTAACTAATTGGAAAACTTGGGTAACTAATCAAAACCAATATCCAAATTTCTGGCTAACCGTTTTCAAAATTTATGACGAAGCTATTGAAATTTATGGTATAGATTAAATTGAAACGATGAATGTTCATCAACAAATTCAAATTTGTAAGCTCCCTTCATAAGATGGCTGTAATTATCGAAAAATTTTTTTCAGCTCTGCCTATACCAAAAATTATTACCTATGTTTAAAAGAAATATTTCAACCTTTTTTTTTTTAAACTGTACCTTATACGGTTGAAACAGTGCCTAGTTAATATGCACTGCTATTTTCTGAAGTTTCATTTCTCATCAGTATGAAATATTTGACATCTTCACATCTAAGCAATTTTTTCAAACTGGATGCTTTCTGATAATTTATTCATTGCTCCAACTGACATTTCTGAGAGACATTTTGTTTAGTTTTTTTGATAATGCTTTGAATAAATATTTGAGGGTGAAAATTTTAGACCCTTGTATTCTTTCTACGGCTCATACAGCGAGTCATTTTCGGTAAACTTTTGACGTTACAAGATCTATGCGATCAATCGCTGGATAGAGGTACATATTCGAAAACCCACAACTTTAGGGGTATGTGTTGCATCCTGTTGTATTTTTGTAAATTATGATAGAAAAAAATCGATTGGACCATTTGATACAGTAGTCTTTATTCTTCGAGGACGCATTAATTTTTCTTAATCTACTTTTACGTAGAATGGTGGTAGAGGATGCACTAACTAGTGCTTTTCGAATAAGCGAATATTGGTCTTGTTTTCGTCGATAGATATACCTATATCGATATCCATTTGGTTGAATTTTCTATGTAATTGGTTTTCATATTGATAGATATCAATGAATAAATCGATATAATATAATTGGAAGTATGATTTTGTTACGAAAATTCACAAATGTTTTCGCATTGTATTGTGTAATATATTGCCATTTATATATTTGAAGGCGCTGAATCGAATTTGATGTTCATTTTTTCCTTTGACTAATTCTTTAATCCCCATGGGACTCAAAAGTGGGAAAATTTTGACTTTTCATATTTTATGGTGCGATTTATCAACAAAAATGTATTTTGGGGCACTGAATTCGAATTTGATGTTCATTTTTTCGTTCGATTTATTATTCAACCTTCACAGGAGTCGTAGGAGGGGAGAGTTTTTAATTTTAATACTTTTTTGTGAAATACATACAGCGGGATAATGACAAATTTGAAAATTTAATCGTAGTGTCAAGTCTATCCAAAACCTACAGTACTTAAAAAGTAAAGTGATGTAAATTGGGAAGTGTCACTTATCCAAAATAATCCTTTTCTATTAAATAATTGGATTTTCTCGTCGTTGTAGAGGTAACTTCATCCGTAATTCTTCCGAAAATGAGCTTCAATTTTGCATCTGTCATTTGCGTGTGTTTTGAGATGTTTGATTTAGTCAGTTTTGTGCTAGATTCGCTGAATTCATATTCATCTTTGGTTGGTAAAATCGTATGTAGGTCAATGTTTATTCGCTTAGTGTTTTCCTGAATGTTTTAAAAATCTATAGAAAAAATAAATAAAGACGTTCCTATAATGGTGAATTTTATTTGCTACATCAGTTGAGGTTATCGGTGAGAAAGATTATTTGTTATCAAGTTGATCTGAATGACGAATTGAAAACACCTCTCTACGAAAAGAAAGAAAATAAATTTTACCTGTATGAATTGTATAATCGAGCATCAGATATAAAAAAAATCAAACCAATTATGGCTGAAAAAATTCACCGAATGCATGCGTGTCTAACTTGTGCATGCTTACAAATGGAGAAAAAAAGCAAAAGTTGAAAAAGAAGCGTGAAATCGGAAATAAAAAATAAATTTCTTTGAGGAAATCTCGGAGGAGAAATGATTTGCAGCGACAGCCTACAGCTACCAGCTTCCAGTTGAAGATGCGCGGAAGGTGATCAATAAGGGAGAAACGGCGAGAATCCTGAAGTTTTTCTATTCAGAAGCAGTCACTGACAAAAACGAGCGAACAAAAGAAGAAAGCAAACTTTTATTTCGATTCTCTGCATTTGCAAAAATTTAATATTTCTCTATTTTCTCTCGACGCAAATATAAAAAAAAAAATGACTACCTACCTACTATATTTTTTTAATCAACATTGTTGCAAGTATGCAGTAGTTTTTTCGAGTTTATTCCTTACTTGCCGACAAGAATGTGTTTTGTTCATTCTGCAATCAATTTTTCCTCTTTTATTGGACCAATGATACTCAATTAATTTTTGATAATTTTGAATAGGGTACCGGAACTTATTTTTAAAAATTAATGTATCTCATAGAAAAAAAAAAAAAAAAAATAGCTTCAAACCCGGCTCAAATTCAATCGTTAGAAGTAGAGAAAAATTGGTTTGAATAGTAGAAAATAAAAAGGCATGAAAAAAAGACGGAACTTTTTGAGACAGGCTATGTGACGTCAAAAGTTGCTCGCTGATAGCGTTATTATGACATATATAACTGTCTAGTAGTTTTAGACATTAAAATGGGGTATAAAATGAAGGAAAAAATTCGGGCTGAAATGAAACTTGGAATTATTGTTTAGGATCCCTTCACCAATAATATTTTAGAAGTGGAAATTGATTCGAGTGGAGCTTCCCTCTGAAAGAGACTAAATGTGGAGCAAATTTTTGTTTCAATAATTTTTATGTGGGTTTTCTTTGAAAATCTGCATACTGATTTCAATTTCATGAAACAAATTGGGAGTGGGTGTAGGTGCGTTCTTTAGTTTGTAACCCGAGGGAAATTTTGGCAGTAGAAACCCAATTCGTATGATATCTATGTAAACTATTATGTATAGGCTAATAATTTATTATAATTACAATATTTTCCCTTTTTCATTTCTGTAACGATATATTTATACTCATTAACACTCATATTCATGTATTGTCACACCAATAAACTGCCATCCACCGTATAGATTATATGACGATAAATGTGGTAAACAGAATGCCAGCGCCACACTGGAATACTATTGCATCAGCTGTTATAGCTCTCTCACTTGCACATTCATATCTATACTTGTCATATACATCTGTAAGTTCCAATTGTCCACAAAATTCATTGACACATTACGATTAAAAGGGAGGGAGTAATTATTACCTTAAAAATGTACCGAGGCTCTTCTAGAATCATCTCAAAATTTCTAAAAAAAAACATTCAGAACAATACTTATAATTAGTGGAGGGATAATCAATCATCTCATTGATCAATCATGACATCATCCATCTCTCACCACTATTTTTTATTCATTCGCTTGCAAATTTGTCATTGATCTAATTATTGTAAATGAAATGTGAAATCATTTTATGAAGAACCTATAAATAGTCATCTTCTTTAATAACCATCTCTAATTACTATTTTAGTTACACAGTCTCTTGTAACCAATAATTATTAAAAGTTTCAATAAGCGAGTCCGCAACTGTTAATATAATCTGTACTTTGTTGCATTAGAACTTATTGAAGTCATTAAATGTTAATTGGAACTTAGTCTAATTTATTTATCAATCAATTGTACACCAAGTTGCCATTATATTAACATGGTACAGGTTGAAGTTTTGGTCCAATAATTACAAAATTTGGTACAAACATTAGTTTTTAGCTGAGGACTTAACTAGCTGATTTTGATGTGGATTGGCCAAATAATACTTTTAGCACCTCTATTTTTGTTTTTATTTTGAACAATGCTTAATTTGAACCAACTGCTATAAAAATTGGAAAAAATATTCATTATAATTTGTTGTAACATGCTACTCGTTTTGGTTAGGATTGGCTCAATTGTACTTCCAATATAGCTATTTTTAATTTTATTTTGACCACAAAATGTTTAATTTCAAACCTAGCTACAAAATTTGAAACCAATATTCACTGTGATTTTCAACTGTAACATGCTACCAGTTTTGGTGCAGATTGGCCTGTACCTACTTCCATAAACTAAAATTTTGTTTTGATTCTGAAAGCAATAATAGTTTTGAACTGCGGGTAATTTTAGGCCAAAAGTCACAAAAATTAATATAATCATCAATTACAATTTATTACTAACTTTTTAGCTTGGTATTTCATTAGTGCTTACTTGACTAATTTTCAACTGTTTTCTTTTTTCTAACTGATCTGCTGCTGCATTAAGAGTATTTTTGTATAATACGTTGGTGCAAGTGACATTTTTCTTCTATTTTTTATAAAAAAGATATGTATTTCATGCCTTCCCAATTTTGAAAAATTAAAATAAAATGGACATTAGCTTTGTTCAAAGTGGCAAAAAAGAACTACCTAAGTACATGAAAAATTTTTGTTCTGTGCCATTCTGTTGAAAGTTGGTTGTCACTTCTATTGCACAGTTTAATAATTACATCTCTATCTTTGTTAGTGAAAATTTATGTAGCCCCCACAGCCGAACCACTTGACTGATTTTCATGAAATTTGATACGTACACAATTTTATCATGTTCAGTACTAAATACATGCCAAATTACAGCCCTATCAAATGATAATTACCTCTTGACCTTCATTTGTGGCACTTCTTTTTCCAACTCAGCCCCAACCCCTGACCATTGTGCACTAGAAGCGATTCCCCATAAGATTATGCCTGAATGTACCTACATACCAAATTTCAGCCTGATTTAATGAAAACTGTGATTTATTCATTTATACCGTGTTTATAAAAAATTTTAAGTTAACTAATGACGTCATAACTATAGGCTGTTTTACAAGGTTTTGTTTTTGGTGCAGTCATACTTAAAAATTAATATCTCCCTTTATATTAGAGATTTAAAAAAAAATTTTCGCATGAGTAATTTATGTAGTCGTAACTGTCTTTCTCAATGCTGAAAACTTAATTTTAAATTTACTTCCGGTGTCCTACTTTAGCTTATCTTAAGTTAATTCCATCGACGTACTTCGCTGAGAATTTTAATCCAACTAGATGCTCCATTACCATCTTCGCTTGGCACATGTCTTTGATAGTCAACTAGGTGGCTTAGATATTGTTCTTATTCTGAGAATATAAGGACATATACAAGGTCCTAAATGCAAGACCGATACTTCAGTATCAACAGTGACTTAAGAATTACTTACCTATTAAGAGTTATGATTAATAATGGGAAAAACGGATCATTGCGAAATTTATCATATTTAAATATCTTAGTCAAGTTTGAAAATGGGCCCAATCCGCCGGTTAGTTTTTTAGTTTTCGAATGACGGCTATTTGAATTTTAAATTTATAGACATGGTGGCTGGGAGACATTCTTTACGGATTGGGACAAAATTTTTCGTGTGTTGGTATATATACTTAGTGTGTATATGTCTTTGACAAGTTTAAAGATGGACCAAATCCGCCAATTAGTTTTCAAATTATAGCTTTTTGAAGTTTTCATTAAATGAAAAATTCTTAAAACCTCTAACGAACACAACTCTCTTTACATATTATTTGAAATTCTCTCTACTCCAGCGGAAATCTACATTTCCTACTCAGGTTCCATTTAAAAATTATTGAAATTTATCATTAAATTAATTAAAATAAAATTTTTTTTCTAATAAAAAATAAAAAAAATTAAATTTTCGGTTAATTGATATAATAATAAATTTTATTTAAAAAAAAATCGAAAACTGATTGCGTTAATCTGAATAAGTAGCTCTTATTTTTTGATATTCCTAAATTTATGTCAATAATTTTTTCAATCTTTAAATTATCATTTTCTTCAATTACACCCTTTTAATTTTTTAATGGCCTAGAACATTCTTCTGATAGTCAGGAACATTTTGAACCTACTGTCATTAAAATCTATAAAGTCAGACACTTATTCTGAGCGAACGAAATTCCGTTAGTTCCGGAGACATACCAAACATATAAGCTCCTCCGTACGTAGTTAGTAAAAAACAGTGAAAGTTTCTAACTTGAAAAATTATTGAAATATAATTTTTTTATTTGGTATTCAAATATTCTTTAAGACTCTCATATTCAATAATGGTGTAATCAGAAATTGAGGAACATCTACAATCTTGGAAGTTGGAATTAGTCTTTGTTGTTGTTTTTGTTATTATTATTGTGGTTGTTGTTGTTTTTGTTTTAGTTGTTGTTGTGAATAAGACTGGGATTCTAATCAGCTAAATGCAACACTATTAATTTAGTATGTCGTACAGTCTTAATGTTTTTTTCTTTGTGGACCTTATACACACACCAGTATTAACCTTCGTTCTTCGAAATTAGTTTATAAGTAAGTTTTCAGGTGTGATACAACGATAAAAGCAAGCCTATGACCTTCCCAGGTTCGTGAATAATATGTGAACAAAAGTTCTTCAAAATTAATAATCTCGATTTTGATATATTAGTATAATTAAACACTTCTGTAAATTCTCGTCTATTATGTTCGTATGAAAACCGAAAACAACATAGTATGCGACACTAAATTCAGAAAGTTTGACATTCTCAATTTTTTCAACGTTTTTTAATTTGAGAACTAAACAGACTACCAGGTAGGTACTCATTAAAAAGTTTTCAAAATATTCTCTAATTATATTTTGTTTATCGTTTATATTTTCAATCTTTGAGTATCACTTTTATCGAAAACTCTCCAAGTGGTTATTATTTAGTTTTCCCTCGATATACTCAGATTATTGCAATAAAATCGTTAATGTTTCCTAAATTTGACTTGTGCGCCATAAAATTGTGTTATTAAAATATTTTGTATTGTAAATTTTATCTAATATTCATTTTTTAAATATTAGCTCTTATCATTGCCATATATTCGATTGTTTCGAAAATTTCGTCTGACTTATCGATTCTTGAAAACTGTAAAATTTTACTTTAACCCGTGAATGTTTTTTTAAGTGTAAGATTTTTTCCAAATTTTCACAAGATACTTAGTTAACATAATCTAGATATTTCCGAAAAATTTCAGCTCAATCGTACCTTCAGTTGACGAGATATCGCTAAAATTCTTTTCAGATTGAATGATTGAAATGATAAGGATTCAATCTAGTTGAGGATCGAGTTAGCGGAATTTCAGCAATATTTCGAAAATGAAATGTACGATTGAGCTGAAATTTTCACAGAATTTTAAGTTAATAAAATACAAGTCATAAAAATGTCAGCTCTCCAAAACAAACATTTCTCTCGTAATTTTTATCGTTATCTTTGATTGTATGAGATGTCAATGGATGAACTGAACTAGATTTAGCTACTAATAACAAAAACCAGTATTGAAAAAGCAGAAAACAATTTGTTTTCTTCCTTGAAGCATTAAAGCAGAAAGAAGCTGGGAATAAACTTTGTCACACAGAACCAGTTTCGGGAACCAGCTGTTTTGAAAAACCTTATTCTTCAAACCGGACACTTCTCAAGCCGCCCATCCCTATATGGTGATAAGTTGCATAATTTGCATTAGAGAAGTCCGCAAATTTATATCTTAAATTATCGAACACGTATGAAAATATGTTATTTTTGAGAATGTCAAAAAATTCTCTGAGAACTTAAGGTATTGATGTTAGGTCTTTGAAAAAAATGGTTGCCCCATTTTTCAACCGAATCTGTATTCAACTTTTATTTATTTATTTATAAAAATTCAGACAATGAGAAATTGCGTATTTACTTCAATTGCTTCTCGTTGGTTAGAAATTGTCGACTTTTTTTTACAAAAAAATGTTGCTTGTCATTAGATTTAGCTTCTTATCGTTTTGATTCCCCTGTTTTAAACCATCTTCGTTCTTCCTCAACTCTACTATTTCCCCAAAATGTAAAAAATAAAATTTGTCGATCGCTTTCTTATCAACGTTTAGTTTATTTTCCCTGAATATACTTAATAGGTATACGATCAAGATTTCCTTAATTTTCAAATTTTCTTATTAAGATTTTGCTGGGAACGGATATTGCTCCGAAGGAAAGTTGAACTTTCCTTCCGGTTGTTCCAAGTTCTTCAATGATCTCGTGAAATGAAAATTTCGTTGTGTTGGTAATTTCGTACCGCAATGAAAAGTTATAATGGTATTTCATTGAAACTTTTGATAGGAGTTGATATTTTTATAAATTTATCGTTTTTTCTTGGACTAAAATATAATACCTACATTAATCAAGATAATAGTGACGTTTGCAAAATGTTTATATTTTTTTGAGAACTACTTTTAATTTCCTATTTTTTGAGTAAAAATGGATGTAGAAATTTCGATTATTTTTTATTTTTCAACTATTGCGTATATTATTATTGGTAACTATTTCATAATATCCTGTTCGTCAATATTTGCGTGGTTTTGACCTAGCCGTAATTTTTTCATCGTAATTAACTATTTTCGTTTCGCGTAATGAGGTTAACTACTGTGGCAGTGATTCACGTATGAGATACATAGAACCAAATTGGAGATTAAATTTCGTTTAATAATTTCTACCGTTAGTTGTTCCATGTAATTTATTTCACGTTTTCATAATTTTTAGGCATGGTTTGTGAGTCAACGTCTCTAGTAAAGCTATTATCTTTCTACTTGATAAAAAAAATTCATTTATGAATTTATTATGGTCAATCAAATGGTGTTAAAAATAATACGTAATCGCAAAAAAAAAACACAGAGAAAAAAATTAATTAATGTACAGATAAATTAAGCAAGGTGAGATTTTTCATTGCTTTTTTATGAGGCATTGATTTTATATCAGAAAAATGGAAGGAAACCTGCTGGTTTTTCTTTTTTTAGAAAAATGTAACTCATCTTGATGAAATTTCGATAGTTTGTTTTAACAAATTATTTCTTCGTTTTCGATGCTCCGAGAACAAATTTGTATTGAAACCTAGAAATAAAAATTAAGTGAATTTCGCGTTCCAATATTTTGCCATTTAATATTCATTAAAAATTTACAAAAAATCTTTGAAATAAGATAAACTATAGGTATTTTATAATTTTATTTTGGTTGCTGATTTTATAATTTTCATGGTTAGTCGTTTTCCAGTGTAATTCGAGATGCAAAGTCAAGATTTTATTTCTGGTCCATCCATTAGTACATTTAAAGGACTGTTACAATCAGGTATGCACATGTAATGACGGTGTTGATGATTTAGAGTTTAGGGTCATGGGTGATAACGAAAAAAACAAACATGAATCATCGTCACTACTATCACATGCACATAGCTGGTTTCAATACTGCTTTAGCATAACATTTTTGACATGATAATTAGATATATATACAGGGTTACCATAAGAAATTAACATTGTGGTGCGTAATAAAATAAATAAGTAAGGTAAATGTAATTCAATTCTTCATTTACGTTGCATCAAATTCAAGAGTAAAATACACAAATAAAATAGCAAAATACACAATTAAGAAATCAAGATAATGTAATTAATAAGCATTGCCTAGTTCCTCTACATTGGAATATGGTTCATTATTTGTAAATCACAGATGACATGTGACCCCGTAAGAAATAATTCAACGTATTGAGATCAGGGGATCTTGATGGTCATGCCAAAGGCGCCGAGAATATTGTGTCGATTACAGGTGGTTATTCTAAACAATTTATTTGAAAATGTTCATTTTAGTTATTAATTACATTAGGTGTCTAGATTTCTTAGTTGTGTATTTTGTTATCTTATTCTTGTATTTTACTTTAGAATTTTAGTCCAAGTTATATGACAAATTGTATTACATTTACCTTACATGTTCATTTTATCACGCACCACAATGTTAATTTCCTAGGATGGATGATAACATGAATAACCCTGTATATGTTGATTGTGCAGCTGGCGTAAAACTAAATATAAATTGTCAAAAATCTCTCTGAAAATTTTCAAGTCTCTGTATCTCTCGGCGGAGTTTCTCTCTGTAGAAAACTGAATCAAAATGTTGAAGACATTTAAGGGGAACAGTAAGACGGAGGGTTGACTGAATAGTTAGTCCAAATTTGGTTCAAGCTATATTTTTATCGAGTCAGTGGCAGATTAAATCCGATGGAGGCTCCTAAGAGTCGAAATCTCGAAGCTTTGCTCGAAAATTATCTTCTAATAGGTACGCTTCTATTTTTACCAGCCAAAAATTTTGGTCCGTTGTGGCGGAGCCCCTAGAAAGCATGGGGCTCATAGGCCGGCGTCTAATTTACCTATTGGGTATTTTGGCTCAGTGTACATTAATACTGCAAAAATATGATAAAATTTAGGACGCAAAATATTGAGTCGACCCTATTCTGTTGATTTATTTATTTATTGATCGTTTGATTTATTCACTTATTTATTTATTTTCTCTTTAAATTATTTTCAAAATGATCGTATCAGTCCTTTGTGAATATTATTCGACAGTATAATTTTTTAAGCAATGCTTGATTGTTTGGATTCGAACTATTTTTAATGGAAAAATATCAAGCAAAAAGGCGAAAAGTTCTACCGTTTCATTTTTATGTTGACTATCTACGAAAATCTATGGTTGAAACCTATATTTAACCTTGCGTTTTCCCCAAAACCCTTTTCATTTGTAACCAAATGGTTAAGCTTCCTCTCCATTTGTTTGGTTCATTATTATTTATTTTACCCGTTCATTTTTGTAATCTCATGAGGAAAAAATTTCGCGAAAATTACAGACACGAGCGTGAAAAAGGAAGCTGTTATCAAAAACTGCCTCTTCATTTCAGGAAAACCCTTTAGTTTCTTCATCAGTTTTCTTCGCCTTTGCTCTTTTTCCTCTCGCCATGAGTGGATATATAAATTATAATAATTTACGGGATACTTGGCGAAGTAAACTTATTTATTTTCGCAAAAACTTTATGCGCGATAAGGCGGCGAAAAGTTTCTTTTTTTTTGTTCGTCAGATTTCTGTTGAAAAATCGTGCCTGTTGAAAAATATAACACAGATTTATGCGAAAGATTATCATCAAAATTGAATGTTTGCGGAAAGTAATTTTTTCTCTTGTTTTTACCCTTTATTTTTTCATCCCTCGAAAACCTATTCTTGACTGAAATTCGTGTCGGTACTTAGTTTCATAATTTTGGCTAATGAAAGATATAATTATTATAAATACGCTCGAATTTATCGAACTTATTACACCAGCTACGTTTGAAATTTATGTGGGAAAGTATCATCTTTAATAAATTATACGGCATTTTGAGGAAAGCGAAACTGCTTCTTTGAAACTGAGAAGTTTTGTTCTCTTCCATTGTGGAGAATTAATTTTTTTCGGCATTTCTATCAATATAATGCGGAACCGAAGACTTTGAGTTGAAAAAAATTTGAGACAAAATTTTTTTGCAGCACTCAACCAAAAAATACGTTTTTAAATGTCCCTTGAATGAACAAAAATTACCTAGCGAATTTTAATATGATGCAAAAAATATAGTTCGATCACTTCTCGCCCAAATTAACTAGTTTAGAACTCGACAACCTACAGACAAAAAAGTGACACCGTTATCCGCGTCGCCATAATGCCGCTGATAATGGATGGAGATGCGCAGGTAATTAGGTTCAAATGTCCCCACAACCACTTCGCCCAGTCTTTCAGCCACAATAAATTGTAGCAGAACAGCTTAGAGTGCATGGCTAGGCTACTGTCTGCTACATGGTAAATCAACCAAACATACAATGCGGAAATATGCCATAGCTCACGTCACTCAGCAGAAAAGGGGGTGTGAACTGGTTTGCGTAGAAGTATGCGTATGCGTGAACATTTTAGCGACAGAGGACACCAGGCTGTAGGCTACCGGCGTAAGGAATCTAACCCGGCTACCTACAGATGAAAAAGGTACACCATTATGTGCGTGACTATGGTGCTGCCAATAACGGATTGAAGCGCGCAGGTAATTAGATTCACGTGTCCCCACAACTACTTTCTCAGTTTTTTTGTTTTTTTTTTGTTTTTTTTTTTTAAAGTAAAATTGTTAAGTTAATTAGGTGGCTATTTTATTTTAAAATAATTTTTTTTTTGGGGGGTTGGTTGTAGGTTTTACAAAAAATAATGTGTGACATGAATGCGAATTATTTGATTGATTATGTGAAAATCACCCACTTTTTGCAATTGTATCGCAAGTAGCGATTTTGCACAAATCCCTTTAAACCTATCTCCTGCTAAACATATTAAGTTTACTACAATTTCTTCCCTTCCTCAGTGACATCTCGCCAAGAGAGCTCGATTTACCTCAGAAATCAGTTTTTGCCAATATCTCGCAAAATATTAATTATATTAAGAAAAATTAATGATGAAAAATTATTGATTTTAAAATTTTACTTAAATAAGGTTAGGTATACGGTACCTGTACAAATTTCTCTCAGTGAAATGCAACGCTGCTAGAGATAGCGATAAAGTTTTGATACTGTCTTGAGTATACATTATATGGAATCCGTTTCTTTATAATCAGTTTTAAACAATAATTTAGTATGTTGGCATGAATGGTTGTTGTAAAACATGCTATGAGTTGCAATTCCGTGAAACAAGATGGAAAAAATGTAGTTTGGACAATTTATTTTACAGTCTAAAATGTACATTATCGGCTTTTTTTTTAATTTTGCACAACTTTTAACGCTCTCTATTGGCATTGCGTTTCAATTTCTGAAAAATTTATATAAAACCATTTTTATGTAGAATTTTATGAGAAGTAATTATAAATTAATACTCTGCAAGATATTTGAAAAATAATTGATTTTGTTTGACATCGAACCTCTGGAAAAGATGGAACAGAAGAGAGAATTGTGGTAGACTTCTTATGTGTTTTCTAGGATATTGGTTGGAAGGGATATGCGCAAAAAAAAATGTTTTCCCACAATTATTTTTAACTTTACCCATACTTAAACCTTTATTTCCTCTGTTAATATTCTTGTTCTTACTTTTGTTTCAAAGAATCTGTTTTGTGATAGATAAATGACAAATTTTGTTCAGAATTGCCTCATGAAGTAAAGGAAAAAATTAAAAAGAAAAAAGATCCTGTTTTACAAAACAAGAAAATTGGTAAAATGTTATTGTGGGGACTTTCCCATACAAGGTATAAGGGCTCGGACCCTCAACGACAGTCGCGGCCCAAAGGGCAGGCAAATAATCGTCCTTGTGACGTTAGTAGTATAAAAATGTCTTTTATCATATGTCAGGTGTCAGGGTCACGCACTGAACCTGACATACGATAAAGAGACATTTTTCTACTACAACACAACAACAACAACACACGTGTCCTTCGCTATTTTGAAATTTTTACAAGTCCGGATATCTGTGACGTCGAAAATATTTTTGAAATTTTTACAAGTCCAGAATTATATATCCCCTCTCCCCTTTCCGTTGGATGTTAATTACCTATATAGTAGCGCCATCTTTATTCGGTATCGATAATTTCTATTTAATAAATTTTTTACCTTTGCTGGGATTCGAACCGGTGACATCCAAGTAATGAAAACTACGACATACACTACTGAGCTATGAGAGAGATTATAATGGAAGTGAAAGGAGATGAGCTTATAATTCGAACGTTTTTTTAATTTATTCTATTTTACATTTTGCTTTTGATGCGTTCCAAGAAATATAGTATGCTGTTTGAGGAAAACAACTTTTTTATGACGATATGATAACTACCTAGTCGACCTCATAAATTGAATGTAAAATAGTGTGAAATTGCTTGTTCTTTTTTATATTACTAATTTGTATACAACTTTTTTATAGTTGTGCATTATATACTACTTTCAAGCTGTTTCACATTTTGAAGTGGTTACTTAACAAGTTTTTTCTATCTCGTTACTTTTTTAGTTTTATACAAATTTATATTTATCATTGTTGTTTCCTGGGTTGAATAAAGTTTTCACACCAACTGAAAAAACAACTTGCGCACAATAAAATATATAAATCATATGAGATTTTATTAAAAATATTACACAATTTTTAATAATGAATAATACGTAAAATATTAATCAATGACGCAAATTATCAATTTAAACGTAACTGTTTAACATTACGAGATTTGAAATCTTTCTCATCTACTCGATGTTTAGCTGAGAATAACTCTAACAATTTTTTGACGTACATACGAGCAATAGGTTCACCACGTTTAATATTATATGTTTCTGAAGAATTATTATGTACAATCAGTTTTAGTGGGAAAGTCATCGCATTTAAAATAAAAAAATCGTTTATAAATATTTTGCGGTTATCAACCGAAGAAAAAAATAACGCGTACCCCGGTTTTGCGTAAATTTTATACGATTGTGCAAATATAGCGAAAACCCCTGGTAATAAACAACAATTTTTTTCACTTACTAATATAAACTCACTTTCATTATTACATGTTTGCGGTAAGAATGCAATTTCCGCATACTGCTCAATTGTAAAAAGAGGTTCGGAAGTTATTATATATTTTTGCACTGGATAATTCGATGATGTTTGAGGAGATTTGAAACTAGGATCTATTTCTTCTGCAATCGACAGTAATGTTTCTGTATGTTGATCATCATCGCTCCACATTTGTGCATCTTGTTCATATAATGGAGCAGGAGGAGATACAGCATGTTTTTGCGGAGTATTCAACTTCTCCATATATACCCTGTGGAATACCTTGTCGTGAAAGATATTCTCACCAGAAGGAAATTCAACAGAATTTAAGCATGTTCAGCCACTTTGTACATAAGTACGGGTAAGCCAAAACCAATGTGAACACTGGCAATTTTAGAGCCGGTTCGGGTGGTTTATACACGGCTTATTTGCACGCACACAAACACACGTATGTAAGATAATACGTACGTTGGTGAGGGCAGCCAGGTCGCATCATCCCCTATCATGATAAGAGATGGCTGGCCAGTTCATGTACGGATTGTTACATTGTTTGGTGATGTCACGATTCGGTACTCGTACATTACCGGCATGTACTTGTAGGTAATTACGATCGAACGTATTTTGTGTAGTTTAACATCACCAGGACGATTATTAGCCTGCCCTTTGGGGCGGCGACTGTTGTTGAGGGGTCCAAGCCCCTTTACCTCATACCGTTGAGTCACCACAGCTACTCCCCCCAGTTTTTGCGCTACAAAAATGATCAAAAATGCGCAAGGCCTGGGGGACATACGGGTTTCTATTTTCGCCTCAGGTCGGCCTCCCATTTTGCCAGTGCACTACCTACTGCGGCCCCGACGCACTTGTAGGACTCTCTACAGGCGTTCATCCGGGCCAGGTAATTTGCCCGGCTGTCCTCTCCCCTACCCCTTGGTGGTACATTTTTTGAGCGGGCGTTGGGGTGATGATGGGAGTGAGGGGGTAGTGAATGTTTAAACGTTGGCTTCCTTAGCATCGGGGAGTTTGAGTTCTCCGCTGCTAAGGTAGCCATTTTTGCTTTTTCATTCGTGGCCCTCTCAGCCGTGAACAAGAACCTCATCGGCACCCATTTTTCCTCTGGTTTCGGCTCCGGCTTTGGTGGTTCCGGAGTTGGAGTTGGCTCCTTCGGCGATTGGGGAGGAGAGATAATTGGAGGCAGCGGAGTGGTAATCTCCGCTAGGACATCGTTGACTGGAGGAGCTGTGTCCATGAGCAGCTCCTCCTCAATCTGGTCCAGCTCCGTCTTCCGCTTGGTCTTCTGCTGAGTTTGTGAAGACTCAGCAGTTTTCTGGGTGAATTGGATGGTGACGGATTTCGGGATAGGAATTGGCAGTGACATTTAGAATAGGTTTTAGTAGGAAAAGGAACCAAAAATATCAGAAAACACGTCCAAGATCTCTGGCGGTTCTGAAGTGGGTGATTTTACTTCAATTTTATGTTTTATTATTTTCGTATCTTCTTATCAACATGTAGAGGAGATAGCGCTTAAAATTCTCGGCCGTATGCAAGTTTTCCGGTTAAGTTCTGATCGGTTTAAGCAAAGTTATGCCTGAAATAAACTCAGTGAATATAATTTTCAAATTTTTATTACAAAGGAATCTCCGCTTGTGACATCACAACGTTGAGATTATCTTTGTGTTTAACGGTAAACGCACTTTGCAATGTTTTGTTTCCATATTGCACGTGGATTTGTTTATTCCTGTCGTTTTCTTTTTGTTGGCATTCCTCATTTGCTTATCTCCGGAGTTTCTTTTGTCTCACGGAGTTCCGATTTTCCTCGCATATTTTTTAGCGGGTTTCACCTTACGTAGCAGATATTACTTTTTCGGGAGTAAATTTTATTTTCTTCGCATTAACCTCTCAGACATGCGAGAAGGGTGGGAATTTTTACGTTTTTTACTGCCAGGGGCCTGCCTCTTTTTCTTGGACATAAGGGGGCCTCAGGATCGAATGTTTTGGTGGTAACATCGTCCGAAAATCTTACCAACTTTTTTAATGTTTTCTGTTGTGAATTATTTGTTTTACATTTTTCGACAGATTCTTCCGTTTTTGTTTGGGAATCTGTCTGGATATTTTCTGTTTTCTTTCTGCAACCTTTTTATTCTTTTATCGTCACTTACCAAGTATGCAGGCTTCAATCTGTCGATTGAAATTGTTCGAGGTTTGCCTGCAATGAGTATCACAAAGTTTTTCTCATCTTGTGATACTACTTTGTAAGGACCAGCGTATGGTTTCGCCAGCGCAGATCTCATTTTTTCGTCTCTAACAAATACGTGTGAAGTATTGGTCAAGTGTTTCAAGACGTAAATCTTGGGCTGGCCATGGCAAGCTGCCT
The DNA here is from genome assembly GCA_011428145.1 of Ericerus pela. NCBI lineage: Eukaryota > Metazoa > Arthropoda > Insecta > Hemiptera > Coccidae > Ericerus > Ericerus pela. The sequence continues at coordinate 188,144 of WOFM01000486.1, forward strand.
GTTTTAGGAAATTATTGGCATCATTTCTTATGTTTTGTACCATTATTTCAGGGCTAACTTCCTTACATTCTGTGAAGAAGTCCCCTGGAAGGCGTAGCTCTTTGCCAAATGCTAATTGCACTGCAGAGTGACCTGTATCTGTTTGTAGGGCAGATCTAAGGCCTAAGAGGATGGTAGGAAGTACTTCTACACATCTCTTGGTATCATGAGACATGATAGAGGCTTTGAGAGCTCTATGCCATCTCTCTATTTGCCATTGGCTTGAGGATGGTAAGCTGTGGTATGACTGTGTTGAACACCAAGCTTATTGGACAGCTCTTTAAAGAGTGAGCTATCGAATTGGCGACCTTGGTCCGTAATTATGACTTCTGGTACTCCATACCTTGCAATCCAGGTGTGGTATAACCTTGCAGCTACTGTAGGAGCTGACATCTCATGTAGAGGGATTGCTTCTGGCCATTGTGTTGCCCTGTCTATTATCGTCAACAGGTATCTGTGTCCTTGAGATGGTGGCAATGGGCCTACCAAGTCCATATGTACAGTTTTAAACCACTCTGTTTGTTTTAAGGATTTGAGGGGCGAGCGAGTGTGTCTTCCTACTTTGGATTCTTGACAGTTCAGGCAACTGCGAGCTCATTTGTTGCAGTCAGACTTCATTCGTGGCCATACAAACCTTGCCAAAATCATATTAGCACTACATTTTGGCCCAGCATGTGACAGATTATGTGCACTGTTGAAAGCCAACATGCGATATTTTACCGATAGGAATGGCCTATTCTTACCTGTACTGATGTCACATGTTAATAAAACATCAGTACCGGGAATTTTTCGCTGTCTCAATTTGAGAGTAGTATCATCGTTCGATTACAACTCTTGCAATTCTGCATCCTTAAGCTGTGCTTTAGCTATTTCAGCATAAGGTAATTGGACAGGAGCTGAGATAGCTTCGATTCTACTCAAGGCATCAGCTGGAGGGTTAAGTTCTCCACTTATATACTGGATGTTGGTAGTCAATTGACCAATATAGTCTAATTGTCGCGGTCTTCTCGGCGATGCCGGTTCTGCTTTTTGTGTGAAGGCATATGTTAGGGGTTTATGGTCAGTATACACAGAAAAACATCTACCCTCTAATTGGTGCCTGAAATGCTTCAACGCAGCAAAAATTCCGACCAATTCCCTATCGTATGTGCTATAGTTCTTTTCTGTTTTTGAGAGCTTCCTCGAGAAGAAAGCTAGCGGTAACTTCTTGTTGTCTTTATCCAATTGGTACAGGGTTGCACCAATAGCAAAATCAGATACATCGGTACTCAAGCATAACGGCAGACTTTCATCTGGATGAGCCAATAGAGTTGCATTTGCCAGTGTATCTTTGATTTTCTCAAAGGCCTGTTTGGCTTCTTCATTCCATTCGAGTGGAGTCTTATCATTCTTTTTACTTGTCTTAATTAGTGCAAACAGCTTACTTTGTTCGGCTGCTGCATTCTTCATGCAACGTCTATAGAAGTTCACCATCCCCAAGAAACGCCTAAGTTTAGCGACATTTGAGGGTTTTGGGAAGTTCAATATTGGCTCTACTTTGGTCTTCAAGGGGGAAATGCCTTCGGTCGAGACTTTGTACCGAGGAAGTCAATTTCGGTCTGTGCATATAAGCTTTTGCCTACGTTGATAGTAAGCCTGGCAGCGTGTATACGCTGTACGACAGCTCTTACATTCTCCTCGTGCTGTTGCTCACTGCCTTCAGAGCAAATGCAGATATCATCCAAGTATGCATATGCAAACGGCAGTTCCCTAAACAGTCCATTGATAAATCTCTGGAAAGTTTGTGCTGAGTTGCAACATCCAAACGGCATTCGAAGGTATTTGAATAGTCCAAAGAGGGTTATAACCGCTGTCTTTGATATGTCCTGGTCAGTCATAGGAATTTGGTGGAATGCCCAGTTGATGTTGATTTTGGTGAACATCGTTTTAACCTTCATATTCGAGTTGAAGTCCATTATATTGGGGACTGGGTAGCAATCAGGAAGTGTTTTGGCATTTAAGGCCCTGTAGTCTCCAACAATTCGCCACTCTCTACTTGCTTTTTTGGTCATGTGGATAGGGGAGCTCCATGAGCTTTTCGAGGGGCGACATACATCCTCCTCGATGATGCGATGGAAGTACTCTCGTGCCGCTTTGAGTTTGTCAGGCAGTAACCTTTGTGCTCTAACGTGGCAAGGCTTTCCTTCGGTTTCTATGTAATGAACCGTATCGTGTTTGTATGTAGGATGCCTGCGAATTGATGGTTGAGTGACTCCAGGATAGTCAGACAGGATCAGTAAGAGTTGTCCATCGACTTTTGTACAGCTGGATATATTTGTGTCCAGTCTGTAAGCATGCGTTTTACAATCCACACAATTTTTAGTTTCACTATTGATCAGTTTGATGTTTTTGAGGTCAATGATCAGGCCATAATGTGCGAGGAAATCTGCACCCAGGATCGGGTTTGGAACATCAGCAACCGTGAAGGACCAATTCATTTTTTCCTTAAGTCCGATGTCAACTTTGCTGGTCTCGAGTCCGTAAGCTGGAAGATTTTGACCATTCACAGTACGGAGATAGTATTTCAAAGGAAGTACTTTTTGGTTTTTACTTACTGGCAATATACTCAAGTCTGCACCTGAGTCTATCAAGTACCATATCCTTTTAGTCCTGTCCTTTACGAACAGGAGGCATGAGTGTTTTTCCAAGGGGTCTTTGGCCGCATAGATGGCCCTTTGTTCTAGTTTGACGCTTCCTTGTTGAAGGATTTACCCCACCATTTGCATCTGTTGTTGCATTTGGTGGCCTCCGCACCAAACCTGTTGTGGAAGAAACAACTTTTATCATCCCAATTTCGAAACTTGTTTTTGGGAGATGATGTTGTAGGGGGAATTGAACTCTGAACCCTGTTACTGGAACTAGATCTGCGGTCTCTGGACCGGGACTGTCGTCCTTTGCTATTGCCACTGTTGTTGTTGTTGCTTCTTGATTTAGTTCATTGTCGCCAGCTACTATTGAATTTCGTCGAGCTTTGGCTTTTGTTCTGTTTTACTTCATCGGTCAACTGAGCTATTTGGGCTCGAGTGTTGAGCGAGTTCTCCAGTCTCAGCAGACACTGCACTGACCACGGCCTTTGACCTGGTGTATTCGAGTTCATTATCTGCGGATTTCGCAAGGATGTCCAAGTCTGTGGATGTGTTTATCACAGTCAAACCTACAGCGGCTAGGCATTGCACAACACTTTGTGGAAGTTGTTTGCAAAATTGATTGCCTATGACAGAAGGGGCTACTATGTTATCTGATTTCTGCCTCAATTTTGCCATGAAGATTGAGGGTTTGTCATCCCCCATTTTCATACCACCCATCACATCATCAATAATTTCGTTCTTTGTTTTTCCAAATACGTTTTTGATCTTCTTGACTAACCAGGCATATTTGTCATCTTCTGTCGAAGGGCATTCCATAATATCTGGAATGTGGCGGATTATCTGTGGGGGCATGCCTCCACAGATGTGGAGATACTACTGGTTCAGTGTAATGTTTTCTGTCTTGAACCTGCCTTCCAATAGAGTTAACCACAAGTCTACCTCATTGGGCAGAAATTCCGGGATCTCTATCCTCTGTCTGTAGAAGTTTCAGTTCTGCCCTGGCTGCAATTGCAAGAGTTGCATAATCTGCGCCAAGACTTTGGGTGTCAGCTGTGGCTGACTACTTCCTCCCTGCGATGGTTGTGGGTTTTTGGTTGGTGGTGGAACCATTGCTATGTCCTTCTGATGACAAGCGTATATCACAGAACTACTTCCTTTCTTGCTGGTTGAAAACACTGGCTCCTGTGTTTGTAGGACAGGTGTTTTCGGGTCAGAACTTTGGCTTAAAGTTCGACCACTTCTCAACATTTTAACTGCTAGTTCTTCTTTATTTATTGCAGTTCCCAGTCATGCTAATTATGGGTGTTGAGGGCCTTCTTCCAGATTTGCTAAATTCGTAGAGTGTCGAGTCAAAGTCGGGGGGTTGGGGGATGAGTCCAACCTTCTTCCTCCAGGTCTACTGTCTTGTTTCTCCTTGTTTGTATATTTTAAGGAGAGGGGTATAAATTCCCACTTTGGCAGACTCTACTTCAACAACCTAAACGGTGTCTTAGTCTGCAAAAAAAATATTTTTATTTTCTAAGCAAGCGAGTATCTTGCCAGCACACCGCGCGAAATTTTTGTAATAGCGCAACGCGCCTAAGGACACCTCACGACTTAGCCAAGAATCACGTCGAGGTCACCACTGTGGAATACCTTGTTGTGAGAGATATTCTCACCATAAGGAAATTCAACAGAATTTAAGCGTGTTCAGCCACTTCGTACATAAGTACGGAGAAGCCAAAACCCAGGCGAACACTGGCGATTTTAGAGCTGGTTCGGGTGGTTTATATACGGCTTATTTGCACACACACAAACACACGTACGTAAGATAATACGTACGTTGGTGAGGGTGGCCAGGTCGCATCATCCCCTATCATGATAAGAGATGGCTGGCTGGTTCGTGTAAGGATCGTGACATTGTTTGGTGATGTCAAGATTTGGTACTCGTACATTACCTGCATATACTTGCAGGTAATTACAATCGAATGTATTTTGTGTAGTTTAACGTCACATGGATGATTATTAGCTTGCCCTTTGGGGCGGCGACTGTCATCGAGGGGTCTGAGCCCCTTTACCTCATACCGTTGAGTCCCCACATACCCCTTTAACAATGAGATAGTCCGCATATTGTGTGGTAGCCAGCAATGCAGCTACATGATCTTGGAATTCAAAACCATTAAACTCTAATTTAATTTCTTTATAATCTTTCGCGATATATTTTACTTTCGGTGAATACTTTTGATACGTTTCTAATAACTCATTAACACTTTGAGCAGAAATTGAAAAATCAACATCCGACTTAACAATAAAACGCCAATGACTGACAACCATTGTAATAGTAAAAATAACGTTTTTGATAATACGTTGTAACTTTAATTTTACACTCAACGTCTACTGCAAATATAACAATTGATACAATAGTGTTAATTACAGCTCTTTTTAAATGAAATTTTAATTAGAAATTTTAGTAATATTTCAATTTGAAGGACGAGTAATTGTATTTGAGAAGTATATACTGGATATATAATCGTTATGTTAATTACCCTATTTTTTATTAATATAAAATAAAATTTTCCATTTCATAAACGACATTCATGTTGTAGCTGCATGTTTTTTTTTTCGTTGATTACTACTTAAAACTATGAATCTTTTTTATAAAGATTGCAATCGAATGCACTTTCTTCTTTGATTTAACCAGATATTAGAGGTCATTATTGAGTATAATTACACGTATAAACGGATACACCGCGTTATATAACAGCAATTTCCAAAGTACTTGCAAGGTTGACCATTTTTTGCTTTTCTTTTTTCTTGTTTTTTACAGTACCAGGAAATATAGTGGTAACATAGTAAAACTATATGTTGAATACACAATTGATGAGTATAAAAGGAGGAGTTTACTGAAAAATGAAATTACTTTATATAATACAATAGAAGCTGTATTTGTGTTCCTATCGTAGAGACGTCGTTTAATTAAGTCATTAAAATGGAAACAAAGTTTTTTTGTAAAATTTGTCAAAAATTGTTTACTCGTTCCAGTGGTTTATCCAACCATTTACGAAGTTATGTGCATAAACGTAATTTAGTTCATAATATGACATGGGAGATGATGCATGATGATGCTGTGGATATCCCTCTTGCTAGTGGTCTATCATATCTCCAGAAAAAGAAGAAGAATGTATTATACCGAGTATAACTGGACATGGTGTGGACACTAATTCAACCGTAGCAACGACCATTGATGATGCTAACAAGGATGAGGTGGATATGTGGGCCACAATTTCCAGTAATTTAGTTGGTACGTCGCAACAACGACATAGTTATAATTGTGATATTTGTTCGTTAAAATTTTTTACTCTCTCTCAATTACGAATACATGAAAACACATTAATGCATTCACGTGCAATGATGAATGATAAATGGTTTATACGTCATGAAAATAATTATGATATTTTCAGGGGGAGAAGCGCAATGAAACAAAACATTTAATCAACGTCGTGTAGACAGTGATGTGAAACAATTACAAAGTATGGCTGAAGTCTTAGTAGAACATGAGGTGATTTGTTATAGTACTATAGTAACTGTTCCACCAAACGTTAATTATAAAGATTATGTTCATACTGCAGAAGAAGAAAGACTCTTTGACTCGCATGTATATTCGGGAGAAGATGCATCGCAACATTTTGTAAATTATGTGATGGATTTAGCAAAAATACTAGAAAAAAAATTAAACAAATTCGCGGTATTACCACCTATGAGTGACGAAGAACGTAGAGAATATTTTTGGCAACACAGAGAGTGTGTTATTTGTAAAAAACTATTGCATTATGATGAGGCGAGATGTATTCATCACTGTCATACAACTGGAAAACTTTTTGGTGTAGCACATGGTGGTTGTAATTTAAAATATAAACGTCAGCGGTATTTACCAATATTTTTTTATAATGGTAGTAAATATGATTTTCATTTAATACTACAGGCGTCATTTGCTAATTGTAAAACAGACGTAATCCCACATAAGCAAGAAACATATACAAGTTTTTCCGTTGAAGTGAACGAACATTTTTCTTTAAAATTCGTAGATTCGTATAAATTTTTAACAGCATCTTTACAACAATTAGTTGACCTATTAGATCCCAAACAATTCAAGTATGTTGATAAAATTTTTCCACTTCCTGAGCAAAATAACTTAGTTAAAAGAAAAGGTATATTTCCTTATAATTATTTGAATGATCCTAGCGTATTGTCAGAAACTAGATTACCACCAAAAGAAGCTTTCACTGATGCGTTAAAAGGTATTGAAATTAGTGACGATGAACATCGTCATGCTGAAGAAGTATGGAACGTATTTCAATGTCAAACGTTTAATGACTATATGCAAATTTATTGTAAAGAAGATACAGGTGCATTGGATGATGTATTCGCAACATTTTGTGAGAAATGTTTACGAGTATATAAATTAGATCCCGCCCGTTATCTTACATTACCTGGATTTGCATACGATGTTATGAAAAAAATGACGAAAATTAAATTGCATTTATTCACACAGGAAGAAACAAATTTTTATTGTTTTTTTGAAAATGCTGTACGTGGTGGAATTACAAACACCATAACACGTTACGTGCAAGCTAATACATCTGAATGTCCAGAAATGTATAATCCCTCTCTACCTCCTTGTTCATTAGCTTATATTGATGCGAATGCATTATATTCATGGGCAATGTTGCAATACTTACCCATTGATAATTTTTAAAAAATTGAAAATTTTTCCATGTTTACCAACGAATTTATTATGAATTTATCAGATATGGCGGAAATAGGTTATTATTTCGATGTTGATATTGATTATCCTATCGAATTACACGATGCGCATAATGATTTTCCATTTTTCCCTGAACATAGGCATACTGGTAGTGTTACACGTTTATTGTGTACTCTCGAAAATAAGAAAAACTATCACATGCATTACCGTATGCTAAAGTTAGGCTTAAAACACGGATTAAAAATTAACAAAATTAATAAAATTATCAGCTTCAAACAAGGTCCAGTTTTAGCATCATATATAGACTATAATACAAAATTACGAATTGAAAGCAATTCAGCATTTGAAAAGAATTTATATAAATTAATGAATAATGCAATTTTTGGAAAAACTAGAAAATGCGAGAAAACGTATCAATTTCAATTTATGTACATCAGTACAACAATATGAAAAATTAGTCTCAGCCGCAAATTTAAAAGAAGCAGTCTATTTTAGCGAAAACCTCATTGGAATACACCGATATAAAACGAAAATTCGATTAAATTCTCCTATTTATTTAGGAACGACAATTCTCGAGGTTAGTAAAGTTCTAATGTATGAATTTTATTATGAAAAAATGAAAATAATGTTTGAAAATATTCCATATAATTTATGTTATATGGATACTGATTCATTTATTTTTTTGTTTCAAGATCACACTATTACTCCATACCTTCAACAATATTCACATTATTTTGATTTATCTGATTATCCCGATGAACATCCGTTAAAAAATAACCTAAATAAAAAAATACCTGGTGTATTTAAAGATGAATTATTAGGTAAAACAATGTTAAAATATATCTCATTAGCTCCAAAGGTTTATTCATTCCTCATTGCTGGTGAAACTGAAGAAGTAAAAAAAGCAAAAGGTGTGATGAAAAACATCGTTTCGCGTTATTTGACATTTGCTTTATATTGTGACGCATTATTTAATAATACGAACGTTATAAAACAGCAAAATTTTTTTCATGTTATTGCTCATAAAGTTTGAACAATAAAACAAAATAAGATAGCACTCAATATAAATGATCAATGCGTTAAACGATATTTTACGGATAAAATAAAAAGTTTAGCATATGGTCATAAAAATATAATTTTATAAACTTTGTATACATCTTATTATTACTGTTATGTTTTTTTACACTTTTTACACATGTTATTATTGTTATTGTTTTTATATCATATTTACACCAAATAAAAATATTACAAATGAATGTAAACCTTTTTTTATTCTCAATCACATACCTCGTCAATTAGACAGTTACATAATGTCCCGTAATCAGAATCCTCCGGATTGTAAAATAATAAGCGAAATGAATCGGCGTGATAATCTTCCTCCTCCAACCAATCTAGACTACTTAGACTATTGTAGACATCATAGACATCATAGACATCATAGACATCATAATCTTCGTAGCTGCTACCACCGCTATCGTCGCTTATATCATCCGTAATTATTTCATTAGCAAATAATTGCGGATCTAAGTCGAATATATCCACCAAAAGATTACCTACTGCCTCTTCCTCAATTATTGGATGTTCCAATTCTGGGATTTCAACGTTCTCCACTCCAGATCGTCGAGGTATACACATTTTTGATTTAAAAAGGGTAAATAAATACTAAAAAATGAAATAAAACTTACAAACAAAGCAAAAACAACCAAATACCCGAACACAATCTAAATACTTTGTAAAATATGTTTTCCAGATACGATGTTGACTACTCATTCAAACTATCCAACCATAATATATATATATATTTCTTGATATTCATTGCTTACATCTTAAACATTCAAACCAGTGCTTCATTAGTATTTCAATCAGGTTACTTATTAGCAAATGATGAGTGCTCCACTTAAGATTCTTCGTCTCAAATTTGCATTGATTACCTTTCTTTTCAACTTTGTATAAATAGATCCTTTGAAACGTAAATGTATTAATAAGATATTCGCAAACTAATTATGAAAAAAATACAACTTCTCCCACAAAAACTAAAACTTCCCATTGCAAATGTGAGTTGTAAAAAATCCATTTTGTCACGACATAGTACTTTATTACCAAATAATATTCGAGCTATAATAGGACCCAGTGGTTGCGGAAAAATAAATTTGATATTTTCTCTATTAACACATCCAAATGGTTTAAAATATTAGCATGTTTTTATATTATCGAAATCTTTGGAACAAGAAAAGTATTTATTATCACAAAAAATTTTCGATAATATTACCGGCTTAGAAGCAAAATTTATACATGACGAATCTGCATTACCATCTCCAGAACAATGTCCTTCCGACTCTATAGTAATTATCAACGATGTATTATGTCTCAAAGCTAACAAAAATAAAATTCGATCTTTTTTTTGTTTTGGAAGACATAGAAATATTGATGTATTTTATCTGTATCAAACTTATACTCATCTTGAAAAACATTTATTACGAGATAATGCCAATTTCATTATTATTTTTGCGCAAGACAAAATTAATTTACGACACATTTACGATGAACACATTGCGCCGACTTGCACATTTGATAATTTTTGTCGTACGTGCAATTTATGTTGGAAAGAGAAACATGGCTTTTTAACTATTGATAAAGAAAATAATATAAATAATGGAAAATTTCGGAAACAACTAGACATTTTTCTCATTCCATCTTCATCCCCAACATAATAATGTCGTTGAACATGAAAAATGAAAGTAAGACTCCGCAGGATACAATACGAGACATTTCTTCTGAAATAAGCGTTAAGAAAAATTTAACAAGTTTAATCGATAACGTGCAACAAAAAGTTAACACAGCAAAATTTAAAGAAATACAGCTATCCAAATTACGAAGAAAAACCCTAGAACCTGTAACTGAACCATTGAAAAAAATTGTGACATCGTTATCTGGTATTGAACAATCATCTCGTCCAATTTATCACTTTCGTAATACGTTGCATCCCATACAAGCTGTACGTAAACAAGTAACCCCGTCTTCTCCATTACATGAACTTTCAACAATTTTTTCTCCAATTAATGCGAGTGACCAGTTGTCAACTGATGAAATAACAATAACAGAAGGAAAAATGAAATTGAAAACTTCCCCACGAACAAATGATGAAATAGATCCAGAAAATTTAACTATTGATAATGCGGGAAATGTTGTAGCTAAGTTTAATCCAAAAACGAAAAATATCTCTCCACCATCTACGACACTTTATAGAGGAGCATTGTTTCCCAATATTTCAGAAGAAGCAAGTACTAATACTATTAGACGTAGTGTACAAGAAAATATTAGTGATGCTGACAATGAAAATGCAGATACAACTGATAATGATGAAAAGTATAATACCGATTACGAAGACGCTGATAGCGGTAACAATGAAAAAAACTTGTACTCTTTCTCGCAAAATAGTACATCGCCATTCATAAACAAAACAAGATTAGGCTTGAACATGTATAGGCTTACTGGACAAAAACATATACATTATGAATTATCCAAATCAAAACTTCCTGTCACTAAAGATGATATATCGCAAACTATAACTGTATTAGATCGCACTTATCCTTTAACAAAGAATGTGTGGACTTTATTAACACACAATACAACTGATAAAAAAAATATCCTCGCAATGTCGGAAAATGATAAAAAAACGTATTTTAAAATTTTGTATGAAAATGGAGAATTAGAAAACCTAACTGGTGCCGATAAAAATTTAAATAAGTATCAGCATATTATACGTCTCTTTTCTCAAAAACCAAAACTTGGTGAAGCCTTTAAATTTAAAAATAACTATTTAAATAGACTGGTCTTGAAAAAATTTGTTACTAGTAAACCTAATTATGTTTATTGGAATAACGTTTCCGATTTAATTTTACGATTACGAAAACTCATAGCCTCTAAAAACGTTGGAAATACAAGTGTGGAAGAAGAAAACGAAATTATTTCAATTTTAGAAGAACTCAGAGAAGCAAAAATAATAGCTTAAATGGAACAACTTGCATACGAATTACACCGACCAGTTCGTAAATTTTTTCCACGTCGTCATGTCAAATTAGAAGGTATCGGCGACACGTGGCAAATAGATTTAATTGATTTTACAAAATTGTCTAAAGAAAATAAAGGTTATTCGTACGTATTAGTCGTAATTGATATTTTTACAAAATTTTTATGGACTCGTCCGTTAAAACAAAAAACTGGAGTACTCATTCGCACGCTTTATCAGACATCATTAAAACATCACCCTATGGATCACCACGCAATATACATGCCGACGAAGGAAAGGAATTTGTAAATGACTCTTGCAAATCATTATATCGAAAATATAAAATCAATTTTTTTCATACTTTCTCTTCTCTAAAAGCGAGTATTGTGGAACGTGTTATCCGTACCATCAAAGAAAAACCATTTCAACACTTTACGCAACAACATTCAAAAATTGGTTATCACTTTTACAACATGTGACATCTACTTATAATAATAAAAGTCACTGAACAACTAATATGAAACCAATAGATGTTAAAAATAAAAATGATGAAAAAGCAATTTTCCAATATCTATTAACTCATAGAAACTTTAATAAAACCTTAAAACCACGTTTTAAAATAGGAGACGATGTTCGAATATCGAAGTATAAAAGTATATTTGCAAAAGGATATACGGCTAATTGGACAACGGAAATTTTTCAAATAAAACGCGTGATACCCGGTAATCCACACATGTACATATTAGAAGATCAAGATGGTGTAGAAATAGCTGAATGTTTTATGCAAATGAACTATTGAAAACTCGTTTTCCAGATACATATTTACTTGAAAAAATACTGCGAAAAAATACTCGTAAAGGAACAGCAATTGTTAAATTTTTCGGTATAGATAAAGAAGAAGAAATACCTTTAAAAATTTTATCTAAAATTTTAGTATAAATACAATAAAATTGCGAATATTACTTGATACTTTCGTTTTCTCCTATATCAATAAAACGTTAATAATGAGCGGTCTCAATCGATTTAATTGTGATTCGGTATCAGCAGTTACCACTTTGCTGAATACCTTGAATTCTAGTTTAGTAGCTTTTGATCATACTAAATTAAAAGAAATATGTATGGAAATGGAAAACCTCGTTAATAAAACAAACAAAAGTAAACTTTCATTTGATCTGGAACGTATCATGCTAACGTTATTTGAGAAAGCTGCAGGAAAAGAAGACTATTTAAATGGATTTGTAGATATTCTATTAGCTACTATAGAAAAACATGGCACAGAGATTTCAAGTTATCTTGGGAATGATTTCCTTTTACAATTTGTTAAACTTCCAACGTCTTTAGAAACATACTGGAATGCTATAGATGATGTAAAACACATCCAAACTGACATCAGAAACCTACGTGATTATTCTTTTGCCAAATATGAATCATTGAAAACCTTATTAGTGCAACTAAAAAGAGAATCAGCGAATGTGCGAGAAGAAATGCAATTAATCGTTTCTTCTTTTATCGAATTACAAACACTCATTACTAAGACAAACGAATTACTCGCTGAAACTTCAACAATCTCAAAAACTATGTTAAATGCGCTGAAACCTCCTACTCCATCAAGCAAGGATGGTGCATTGTAAATACCTATTTATTAATAATGCAAATATTGTTGAATATGCAAATATTATTAAATATGCTGAATATTCCATTCCCTCTTGAAGGTTATTAAAATATACTTCATTTCACTTCACTTCACACTGCAACTAACATTATTTTAGTATATATATTCACTATGCCTTTCCTACTGTCGTCAGCGTATAAGTTTCCTCTATTGTGCGATGTCATTGTTGAACTCGGTTTGTCTACTGTACAAAATTTTGAACCAAGTGCGGCATTCAGTGGTTGCGCAAATAACTGTATACTATTAAATTTTAAGTCTTTTACATCTGTTTTAAAAGTTTTACTATCGCATAATTCATTTTTTATCTCCGATTGTGCTTTTTTACAAGCGTCAGACTATCCGCAACAAACTATTGATAGTCTTACGTTTTCATTTGATACTACTAAACAAGAAATACTCATAACAGACTTATATGATTCTTCGCAACATTTTATTTTTGATCGACTTATATTTACGGATTTGTGCGCGTTAAAAGATGTTTTTTCTTTAAAATTTAATGTATTAGAAAAATATAGTATATATTCGCGCGTGCTTTATTCCCGTTTTGTTAATTTTTACGCGAGTCAAAATACTTCTCCTGGAATAACAGTTGCCGACTTGCTGCTCTACGCACCCACCAATCTTATACCAGATCATAAATACGTGCGTATAGATGTAACACATTTTGATCCAGTTGTGTGCCAACTAGTAGACGCTGAAATTAGACGTTTTTGTAGTACGGATATTTTTCACGATGCAAAAAAATTACGCGACGATGAAGCCGTTACCCTATTGACAGAGTTCATCAGATTGTAATTATCTTACTCCTGTTTTTTTTGATATTCAAAATTTTTACACGAAAGAGAGGAAAATGTTTGTAAGAGAATTGTTTAACCACTATTGGTGATGAATTTTTTCATCATTTGCTATATGAAACACCAAAAGATATCTTATTAGGCAAAACCTAAATTGTAATGAAAATCGCTGGTTAACACGACATTTTCATAACTTCGCTGTCAATGATGGTACTCGAAATTACAATTTAATTGCGTCGGATGTACAACGCGTTTTAAACATATCTCCTTCCATTTTTTTTGTTGCTGGATGTGATATAATTGATTTTTTTCAAACCTTTTTATGTGGAAGCCTAACACCATGGTCTGATGTAGAAATACTTTATAATCTAAATATTGGTATTCCTATTGTAGATGTTATTTCCTTAGAAAGTTCGGACGAATGCGATGATGATTACAAACAATTTCAAATTTCTTATCTTAAAGAATTACGAAATAAGAAATTTATTACTTCATTTTCCCCTCTTGAAACAAATTGTCCTTTTCATTCTTCCATACATTGTGCCTTATTAAATACTTTATTATTACGTGATAATTTTTGTAGCTAAATAAATAAATAAATATATTTTCACTATATAAAGACCTTCGTTATTTCATTTATTTCATTACAATTACGTAATTACGTAAGTCAATGTATGCAACTTCGTCAAATAGCCACTTTGGAACAGGTTTAGTTAATTCGCTAATTAATAATCTACCGATCGAAGTGCATGTACCAGGTTACCGTTTTTTAGGACCAGGAACAAATTTGAAAAAACGACTGCATCAACTTCCAATAAATAAACTAGACGCTGCAGCTAAAGAACACGATATTACTTATTCAAACTATTCCGACCTTCAAACTCGACATAAAGCAGATCAAATTTTAGAAAATAAAGCGTGGAATATAGTTTTAAATCCGAAAGCATCTTATTTTGAACAAATACCTGCCTGGGCTACAACAAATATAATGAAAACTAAACGGAAATTAGGCTTTGGAAAAGTGCATCAAAAGACGAAACGTTCAACAATCAAACGTAACCCTTCGGTACACTTTTCTACGTTACTTTCAAAAGGTCGTTCAGCTATTAATCGATCATTACCTTTGACAACAAATATCGTTCGCACCATAAATACTTTACAAAATTATAGAAAAGACAACCCTGGTCCGATCGTGGGTCTAAAAAGAGTAATTCCTTTACCTAAACAAGGTGGCTTCTTACCATTATTACCAATAATGGCTGCACTAGGTACACTCGGTACTATAGGGGCCACTGTAAAAACTGTAGCAGAAGCCGTTTCAGCGGTTAATAATGCGCGAAAAAATTTATCTGGAAACTCGAAAAGTGGTTCTGGTTTATACCTCAATCCATATGGTTATCCCGTTCCATTAGGTAAAAAAGGTATGAGTATAAAAAGATATAAATCCTGGACTCGGCTTACGAGTACATCTCTAAATAATTATGAATACTACTACTGAACGTTTACGCAACTTCGGATTTCCAATCAAACGCGGGTTATTTGATTATGAAATTGACAACTTTGCTACACTATATAACATCTCTAATTTTCGTGGTGTTTTTAATAGAGAAACGTTACCAAAACGTCCGTTTCCAAAAGAGAGTATGGTTATTAATTTAGATAATATTGAAAACCCCGGTACACATTGGGTTGCCTTTCGTAAAATAAATAATACGTGTATTTATTTTGATAGCTATGGAGACTTACCTCCTCCTAAAGAAATTTTACATTATCTCGATGGAACTACTATTTTATATAATACTACTAATTTTCAAAACCATTTCTCCAAAATTTGTGGACAACTCTGTTTAGAATTTCTTATAAATACGTCTCATTTATAAACAGTATATACATTCTTTACAAGCGCACACAAACAAACAAATATATCATTTTGCTACTATCAACATGAGTTACTTATTTAATTTATCTCGTAATCGTAACCCTTTAGTTTGCGATATTTTTCCACCTCTTCAATTGGATAGAACTCAAAACCATAGCCTAGGACTATTTTACTTCATCGGTTATAATAGTGTGAATAACATAACGGAAAAAAATAATACGTTCGAATTTTCTATTCCAAACACTGGTGTTCCATTTTTGGTATGTCATATCCCTAATGGCTCCTACGAGTTTGACGACTTAGCTATACAATTCAAGAACAGTATACGTTCGATGCTTCTTGACCACTTCAACTATGACGATGCACGAACACAACTTCTTTCCGCAGTTGATGCAATCGTCTTCGAATACGATAAACAGCGACAAAAGTTCCGTTTAATTTCATCAACCTTCTCTTTTCGTTTTCCAAAAGAAAATTCTCTCGGACCAGTTCTAGGTTTTTCCGAAGATCATCTTCCAGTAACTACACAGGGTAATCTTTTAGAAGGTCGTGAACCAGTTCACATAGCTACCATTCATTGTCTCAATGTTCTTTGTAACATTGTATCCAATTCCTATATAAATGGTATTCCTTCGCACTTACTGTACAGTATTGCGATAAATGTGCCAATTGGTTTTAAAATTGTAGAGGCGCCGAAAGATATTATTTATCTACCAGTCACAGAACAAGACATATCATCTATTGAAATTCTCATTACCGATCAAAATAGTAATCCTATCGATTTCTTAGGAGACGATATTACGCTTTTACTACACTTAAAATCTGAAAATAAATGAATTCTAACAACTACTATTTGTAATAATGCCGTTCTTACTAAATACTTCATTTCAACCTATCACTCGTATTGGTTACGGATGTAATTTATCCGCAATTCAAGGAAAAAATAATACGTCTTCCAATGTATATAAAAAGACTAAACGTAAACAAAAAAGTATTAAACAACCGCGGACTTCGGTGAAATTAACACCGAAAGATAAAGCCTTTTTGCAAAATCTTGGATTGCAAGTACTCGTTTAATTATGACTCTCACTAATAATGTACGTAGTTTAGATATTTTAGAAAAAATAAACATCGACGATGGTATTACAAATGTTACTTTTTTCCATCATTATCCTTACACATCAAGCGGCCTTGCAAACAGTGATGAAATTAGAATAGGCGTTGATCAACGTAACGTTTACACTTTTCCCTCCGATTTGGGGCTTTTTATGGAATTAAAACTGAATAATTTCAATACTGAATATTACTCAATTGATTATAATGGATTATCACATCTGTTTACTGATGCTTCTTATATGTTAAATGGTCAAGAAATTGAGCATATTAATAATGTCGGTATAACTTCAACAATGAAAGCTGTATTACTCCATAATTCTCATAATAATGTTTATTACGATAATCACGGCTACAAACAAGGTACAAATACTGTTCAGCCTTACAGCACATCCACAGCTAATGATAAAATTCGTTTTCTTATGCCATTAAACCTGATTTTTGGCTTTTTTGCCGACTATAAAAAACCAATTTTAAACGCTCGACATGAACTCGTTTTGAAACGAGCAATATATTTTTGTACGACATACATCTATCCCCCCTTGGATATGGGTAAACCTGAACCAACCGTAACATTAACGTCCATCTCTTGGCGTATACCGTATATTAAAGTTAATGATCAAATACGTGTTTGGTACTTGAACTCTTTAAAAAATGATACGGCCTTATCGCTACCTCTCCAAGCATAGGACCTATATGAAAATCCTTCAGTTTCGGTAACTACAGATTTCAATTGGAGTTTAAAAATGGTTAATAATGCTGATAGACTTTTATATGTCGTCGTTGCCTTTCAAACTGGTTGAAAAAATGATATTACACATTCCATGGGTAACTACGAACATTGTCACATGCGTGATATTAAAGCCTATCTCGATGCCCAATATTACCCGTATGATTTGTATAATGTGGACTTCGATGCTAATGATTATTCCTACTTTTACGAGGAATTTTCTCAATTTGAAGCTTCATATAATCGCAGTCAACACCTCACATGGTTTCCAAATCCACATTATTTGAAAGATGATTATAAATCTATTTGGCCTTTCTTCGTTATAAACCTACAGTATCGCGACACATCGCTAAAAGCTGGAGTTTCCGATTTAAAAATTATGGCTAAAATGAATAAGAGTATCCCAAAAAACACAACTGCATATGCGTTACTTGTTTATGAAAAATTGTTCACATATAAACCGCTAAGTGAAGAAGTATTACGAATCTTTTAATTTCACTTACTCTTCGATGGCTTGATATAAACTATATACATAAACAAAAATAATAAACTTTATTTTGTGAAACCATTTCTTTTATTCCATTATATTACAACCATTTTTACATCACTTTCTTCCTACTCTTACACTTCGCTAACATTTATCAGCAGTATCGTATCCTTCCTCCAATGCTTCTTCTTCTTCTTCTTCTTCAATAGTTTTTTCCATTTCTTCGTATTTACTGGTGGTTACTTCATTCCGTTTTAAAAATAATTTAAGTTTAACAAATTTGTGTAACAATTCCATACAGGATAATTGTCCGGATTGTAATGTTTCCATCTTCATTAATAACATAGACGAATTTGGGGCTAAAAAAGTATACTCACTTTCGCAAATTTTATGTGCAACATTTTCACACGACCTTCGAAGGTCTTCTAAATATGTAACCAACTCGGTCATTTTCATTTAAACTAAAAATAACAATAAACTTACTTCAACAACACATTATTTATACGTACATTTTATTACTCTTTTTCCATGTCTTTTATACTACAACTTCATCTCCCTTCCTCTTCCGCACTTCTGACAATGTATCCTCCATAACAATTAATTACTTACTCCAGCGATCATACTATACTTCATCATACTCATCAAAAACAAAGAGATACAATTATACTACATTAACCACTTTCACTTTATAACCACTTCTCATTTGGTACTTATTATTATCTCTTTCATAGCTCAGTTGTCTACATCGTGGTTTTGGCTACCTGGATGTCGCTGGTTCGAATCCCAGCAGCAGCAGAAATTCAATAAACTTTAATAAATAAATAATAATTATCGAATGAATTATATTCTGGACTTAGAAAAATTTCGAAATATATCCAGAGAGAGATAGAGAGAGTGAGGGGGAGAGAGAGAGAGAGAGAGAGAGAGGAAGCAACCTGGCCATTCTCACCAATGTACGTATTATCTTACATACGTGTGGCTGTGTGCGTGTGCCAAAACCAGTATATAAACTCTCAGAACCCGCTCTAAAATCGCCAGTGTACAGTCTGATTCTCGCTTACCCGTACTTACGTATGAAGTGGCTGAACACGCTTAAATTCTGTAGAATTTCCTTCTGGTGAGAATATCTCTCACGTCAAGGTATTCCACAGTGGTGACCCCGATGTGATATTTGGCTACGTTGTGAGGTGTCCTTAGGCACGTTGCGCTTTTACAAAAATTTGGCCAGGTGCGTTGGCGAGAAACTTGCTTGCTCAGCAAATAAAAATATTTTTTTGCAAATTAAGACACCTTTTAGGTTGTCAAAGTAGAGTCTGCTGAAGTGGGAATTTACACCCCTATAAACAAAGAGAAACTAGACAGTAGACCTGGAGGAAGAAGGTTGGACTCAGCCCCCAACCCCCTGACTTCGACTTGACACTCCAAGAATTTACCAAATCTGGAAGAAGGCCCTCAACACCCAGAATTAACACGACTGGGAACTGCAATAAACAAAGAACAACTAACAGTTAGAACATTGAAAGTGGTCGAACTTTAAGCCAAAGTTCTGACCCAAAAACACCTGTCCTACAAACACAGGAGCCAGTGTTTTCGACCAGCAAGGAAGGAAGTAGTTCTGTGGAATATGCTTGTCATCAGAAAGACACAGCAATGGTCCCACCATCAACCAAAAACCCACAACCATTGCAGGGGGGTAGTAGTCAGCCACAGCTGACACCCAAAGTCTTGGCACAAATTATGCAGCTTTTGCAACTACAGCCAGTACAGAACCCCAACTTCTATAGACGAAGGATAGAGATCCTGGAATTTCTGCCCAATGAGGTAGACTTGTGGTTGACTCTATTGGAAGGCAGGTCATGACAGAAAACATTACACTGAACCAGTAGTATCTCCACATCTGTGGAGGCATGCCCCCACAGATAATCCGCCACATTCCGGATATTATGGAATGCTCTTCGACAGAAGATGATAAATATGCCTGGTTCGTCAAGAAGATAAAAAATGTGTTTGGAAAAACAAAAAACCAAATCATTGATGATGTGATGGTATGACAATGGGGGACGACAAACCCTCAATCTTCATGGTAAAATTGAGGCAGAAGGCGGATAATATCATAGCCCCTTCTGTCATAGGCAACCAATTTTGCAAACAACTCCCTCAAAGTGTTGTGCAATGCCTAGCCGCTGGAGGTTCGACCTTGATAAATACATCCACAGATTTGGACTTCCTTGCAAAATCAGCAGATAATGCGGTAGAATATACCAGGTCAAAGCCTGTGGTAAGTGCAGTATCTGCAGAGACTGGAGAAATCGCTAAATTTAGAGCTCAAATAGCTCAGTTGACTGATGAAATGAAACGGAACAAAAGCCAAAGCTCCACAAAATCCAATAGTAGCTGGCGACAAAGATCTAAAAGTAGAAACAACAACAATAATAATAGCAATAGCAGAGGACAACAGTCCTGGTCCAGAGACCGCTGATCTAGTTCCAACAATAGGGGTCGGAGTTCAACTCCCCCGAGAACATCATCTCCCAAAAATCAGTCTCAAAATTGGGATGATAAATGTTGTTTCTTTCATAACAGGTTTGGCGCAGAGGCCACCAAGTGCAACAACAGGTGCAAATGGTGGAGCAAATCCTATACCAAGGAGGCGTCAAACTAGAACGAGGGGCCATCTATGCGTCCAAAGACCCCTTGGAAAAATACTCATGCTGCCTGTTCATTAAGGACAGGATGAACAGGAGAAGGTACTTAATCGACTCAGTAGCAGACCTGAGCATATTGCCAGTTAACAAAACTCAA
Source organism: Ericerus pela (assembly GCA_011428145.1). Lineage (NCBI taxonomy): Eukaryota > Metazoa > Arthropoda > Insecta > Hemiptera > Coccidae > Ericerus > Ericerus pela. Next base: position 209,040 of record WOFM01000486.1, read on the forward strand.
AAAGTACTCCCTTCAAAATACTATCTCCGTACTGTGAATGGTCAAAACCTTCCAGCTTATGGACTTGAAACCAGCAAAGTTGACATCGGACTGAAGAAAATCATGACGTGGTCCTTCACGGTTGCAGATGTTCCAAACCCGATCCTGGGTGCAGATTTCCTTGCACATTTTGGCCTGATCATTGACCTCAAAAATGGCAAATTAATCAATAGTGAATCTAAACATTGTGTGGATGGCAAAATGCTAGCTTACAGACTGGACACAAATATATCCAGCTGTACCAAAGTCGACGGACAACTCTTACGGATCCTTCTGACTATCCTGGAGTCACCCAACCAACAATTCGCAGGCATCCTACCTATAAACATGACACTGTTCATTACATAGAGACTAAAGGACCGCCTTGCCATGCTAGAGCATGAAGGTTACTGCCTGACAAACTCAAAGCGGCACGAGAGTACTTCCATCGCATCATCGAGGAGGATGTATGTCGCCCCTCGAAAAGCTCATGGAGCTCCCCTATCAACATGACCAAAAAAGCAAGTGGAGAGTGCAAATTGTTGGAGACTACAGGGCCTTAAATGCCAAAACACTTCCTGATTACTACCCAGTCCCCAATATAATGGACTTCAACTCGAATATGAAGGTTAAAACGATGTTCACCAAAATCAACATCAACTGGGCATTCCACCACATTCCTATGGCTGACCAGGACATATCAAAGACAGCGGTTATAACCCCCTTTGGACTATTCAAATACCTTCGAATGCCGTTTGGATGTTGCAACTCAGCACAAACTTTCCAGAGATTTATCAATGGACTGTTTAGGGAACTGCCATTTGCATATGCATACTTGGATGATATCTGCATTTGCTCTGAAGGCAGTGAGCAACAGCACGAGGAGAATGTAAGAGCTGTCGTACAGCGTATACACGCTGCCAGGCTTACTATCAACATAGGCAAAAGCTTATATGCACAGACCGAAATTGACTTCCTCGGCTACAAAGTCTCGACTGAAGGCATTTCCCCCTTGAAGACCAAAGTAGAGCCAATATTGAACTTCCCAAAACCCTCAAATGTCGCTAAACTTAGGCGTTTCTTGGGGATGGTGAACTTCTATAGATGTTGCATGAAGAATGCAGCAGCCGAACAAAGTAAGCTGTTTGCACTAATTAAGACAAGTAAAAAGAATGATAAGACTCCACTCGAATGGAATGAAGAAGCCAAACAGGCCTTTGAGAAAATCAAAGATACACTGGCAAATGCAACTCTATTGGCTCATCCAGATGAAAGTCTGCCATTATGCTTGAGTACCGATGTATCTGTTTTTGCTATTGGTGCAACCCTGTACCAATTGGATAAAGACAACAAGAAGTTACCGCTAGCTTTCTTCTCGAGGAAGCTCTCAAAAACAGAAAAGAACTATAGCACATACGATAGGGAATTGCTCGGAATTTTTGCTGCGTTGAAGCATTTCAGGCACCAATTAGAGGGTAGATGTTTTTCTGTGTATACTGACCATAAACCCCTAACATATGCCTTCACACAAAAAGCAGAACCTGGCATCGCCGAGAAGAGCACGACAATTAGACTATATTGGTCAATTGACTACCAACATCCAGTATATAAGTGGAGAACTTAACACTCCAGCTGATGCCTTGAGTAGAATCGAAGCTATCTCGGCTCCTGTCCAATTGCCTTATGCTGAAATAGCTAAAGCACAGCTTAAGGATGCAGAATTGCAAGAGTTGTTATCGAACGATGATACTACTCTCAAATTGAGACAGCGAAAAATTCCCGGTACTGATGTTTTATTAACATGTGACATCAGTACAGGTAAGAATAGGCCATTTCTACCGGTAAAATATCGCAGGTTGGCTTTCAACAGTGTACATAATCTGTCACATGCTGGGCCAAAATGTAGTGCTAATATAATTTTGGCAAGGTTTGTATGGCCACGAATGAAGTCTGACTGCAACAAATGGGCTCGCAGTTGCCTGAACTGTCATGAATCCAAAGTAGGAAGACACACTCGCTCACCCCTCAAATCCTTCAAACAAACAGAGCAGTTTATAACTGTACATATGGACTTGGTAGGCCCATTGCCACCATCTCAAGGACACAGATACCTGTTAACGATAATAGACAGGGCAACACGATGGCCAGAAGCAATTCCTCTATATGAGATGAAAGCTCCAACTGTAGCTGCCAGGTTATATGATACCTGGATTGCGAGGTATGGCGTACCACAAGTCATAATTATGACCAAGGTCGCCAATTTGAGAGCTCGCTCTTTAAAGAGCTAGCAAATAAACTTGATGTTCAACACAGTGATACCACAGCTTACCATCCTCAACCAATGGAAAAATCGAGAGATGGCATAGAGCTCTCAAAGCCTCTATCATGTCACATGATATAAAGAGATTGGTAGACGTACTTCCTACCAATCTCTTAGGCCTTTGATATGCCCTACAGACGGATACAGATCATTCTGCAGCGCAATTAGCGTTCGGCGAAGAGCTACGCCTCCGAGGGGACTTCTTCACAAAATTGAAGGAAGTTAGCCTTGAAATTATGGTACAAAATATAAGAAATGATGCCAACAATTTCTAGAAACAGGGAGCTCTCCATGGCCAGCCCAAGATTTACATCTTGAAACACTTGGCCAATAACTCACATGTATTTGTTAGAGACAAAAAAATGAGATCTGCGCTGGAGAAACCATACGCCAGTCCTTACAAAGTAGTATCACAAGATGAGAAATACTTTGTGATACTCTTTGTAGGCGAACCTCGAACAATTTCAATCGACAGATTGAAGCCTGCATACATGGTAAGCGACGATAAAAGAAAAAGAAGTTACAGAGAGATAATATAGAAAATATCCAAACGGATTCACCAACAACATAGAAGAATCCGTTGAAAAATGTGAAACAACAAATTCACAATTAGAGAAAACATCAAAAATAAAAAGTCTGTAAAGTTTTGGACGACGTTACTACCAAAACATTCGATCCCGAGGCCTCCATATGCCCACTAAAAGAGGCAGGCCCCTAGGCAGTAAAAAATGTAAAAATTCCATCCTTCTTGCAGGTCTGAGAGGTTAATGCGAAGAAAATAAAATTTACTCCCGAAAAAGTAATATCAGCTACGTAAGTTTAAACCCGCTAAAAAATATGCGAGGAAAATCGGAACTTCCGTGAGACAAAAGAAACTCCGGAGATTAGCAAACGAGGAATGCCAACAAAAGAAAACGACAGGAATAAACAAATCCACGTGCAATACGGAAATAAACATTGCAACGTGCGTTTATTGTCAAACACAAAGATTATCTCAACGTTGTGACGTCACAAGCGGAGATTTCTTTGTAATAAAATTCGAAAAATATATTCTCTGAGTTTATTTCAGGCATAACTTTGCTTAAACAGATCATTACTTAACCGGAAAACTTGCATACGGCCGAGAATTTTAAGCGCTATCCCCTCTACATGCTGATAAGAAGAGGCGAAAAAGCTAAACATAAGTGTAATGGTAAATCAAAAATAGCAGTAAATTCACCCATTTTAGAACTGTCTAATAATTTGGACGTGTTTTCTGTACGATATTTTTGGCTCTCCGTTTTCCTTCTTACCTATTCCAATGTCGCTACCAACCTGAATCTTCCTCAACACGACCAAGAACCCAAAAGTTCCAGAAGTTGCCAAGAAACTGGGCAAATTCTGGAACAGAAGTTTGAACTTGATCGAATTGAAGAGGAACTCCTGATGGACACGGCACCAGCCATGGAGTGTTCTCGCGGAATGACAACTCCCGCTTCCACCCATCATCTCTTCTCCCTAGACTCAGCTGAACCAACTCCAATGACAGAACCTCCAATCCGGAGCCAAAGCCTGTGGAGACCATGGAACTGATGAAGTTCCTGTTCACGGTGGAGAGGGCAGCCAACAAAAAGGCGAAGATGGCTGCCTTGATATCGGGAACTCAAACTCCCCGATGCTCAGGCAGCCTCAGTTTAGACATCTGCTGCCCCCTCACTCCCGCCATCACCCCTATGCCTACACCAAAAACCAACCACCGAGGCATAGGGGAGAGGACAGCAGGGCAAACTACTTGGCCCGAATGCACGCTTGCAAGGAGTCCTACGAGTGTGTCGTGGCCGCAGTAGGCAGCGCCCTGGCAAAGTGGGAGGCCGATCAAAAACGGCATTAAACCCGCACGTCCCCCCAGGCCTTGCGCATGTTCGATCATTTTTGCGGCTCAAAAACTGGTGGGGAGTAGCTGTACTTGCTATTTTCATTTTTGTTTTAACTACAAAATTCCTAATTTAGGACCAATAGCTACGAAATTTGGAACAAATATTCATTATCAACTATTATAACTTGTTATAAATTTCGGTACGCAGTGGTTGTTCGGTACTTCTGAGTAACACTATTTTTGTTTTATATTTTCCCTATAAAATTTCCAATTTTGGACCGATAAGAATGTAATTCGAAACAAATATTTATTACTATTTATTCTAACATGTTATTAATTTTGGCGCAAATCGCCCGATGGTACTTACGATACAGCTATTTTGAATATTATTTTGGCTATAAAATGCTTGACTTTGAACCAATGACTAAAAAATTTACAAAAAACTTTAAGTATAATTTATTGCAACATGAGCATGCAATTCTGGTGCGGATGGGTCTGAAGGTATGTCCAAAAAATTTATTTTTGTTTATATTTTGAAAGAGATCATTGTACACAAATGTGCTCTCATAAGGTGAAGACTGGCATCTATTCAAATGTGTATCTCATTAAATGTTTCAGTCCACTGAGCAGGTATACTAAAGCTCTGGTTTTTTTTTGTTTTTTTTTTTTTTTTAGCTGAAATTTCTAGCACCTGAATTAACTTTTATGTGAAGCTCGTTTTTTTACGCCAGTTCCTTGTAGACCTTGTAAAATTTCGATTTTTTTTTTAAATCTATTGATATGAATGTTAACAAAATTTTTTTATCTTATTCGCGCCTAACAATAAGTGAAATGTAAAAGCACCTTCGTAGTGTAATTTATTTTGCCTATCTTCTTTTCCTAGCTATTGAAATAAACATCAGCTTTATTGTTTCAAATTTTATCGGCTTGAAGCGGATTCTTTTCGACTTTTCTTTTTCCGAAAATCTTCCCGTAATAGAGTTTATTAGGAGTAAAAATTTCTTAGAAAAAGTTTACCTTTTGTCGAGCGGCTTTAACCAATGTTCATTAAAATTTAACGGGAGTTATTTTCTCAGAAGTTAATTTTACTCATTCTTAGGCCCGATTTACCAACTTTAAGCTGTTAAATAAACTAAGTTTAACTGATAAGATGCGTTATAAAATTAAATGAAACCTTACTCATCGACAGTTTAACTGTTTGGTACAAACGGCACTTAATGGCAAATGCACTGTGCTTTCGGTTAGTCTATACTAACTGAAATGAACTTGAAATTAATTTTTTGAAATCTTGAAGCGTTCCTTCTAGGTATTACACTATTTCTTCTTTTTGTCCTGAATATAAACATTATTTTCTTTATCAAACTAATCAATATTTTTTTTTAATTCAACTGACGGGTAAAGTACCTACCTTATTTTTATTTTCGTTGGAAATTGAATGTTTTTTATGTATATAGCATGATGTATCATGCCCATAATGATTCATCTGGCGTATAATGAAAACAGTATTTTTTACAGGTTGAGACTCAACTAAAGACAGGTACGGACTCAACTCATAACCATAAACTTGGGTTAGAACTCGTCTCAGTTTTACCCTTAAGAAAACCATTCAAAAATGTTCAAAAATATGAGATTTATTTTTTATTACTTTCACCAAAATACGAAAACTAAAAACGAAACTGACGCAATTTCTGGTTTCATATAAAAACTGTAGTTGTACGTGAGGTGTAATTCTGAATTTCATCGACATAAAACCAGCTTCTCTGCAGGCAGGCACGAATCTCGAATTTGACTTCCAGCTGAAACTGTTTTTCTTTTTATTAACTTAATAATTAGACTCTGTTTGAAAAAAAAATAATAATATTTTTTACGCGAAATGAAAAATTTAAAAAAAAAGAGTAATGATTAAATTTTTTTCCTCATAAAATGTTGATTGTAGGACAATTTTCACAGAAAGATTATCTCAATCAGAAAATCTCAATAAAATTTTCCTAGAACAAGATTTTTTCTGACATACATTTTTCTCAACAGGTAATGCTTTTTTTTCAGTATCATATATTTTCGAAGAAAATTTTTTCTCAAAAAAAGAAAAAAAAAGCTGAAAATTCGGTCTGTCGGAACCCGTGATTTTTTTATTGGTTGACCCAGGCTGAGTTGCCTAATCATACCTACACTCTTTATCTGCCTGCGCTCTTGTTATTCTCTGAGAAAACGCATAATGACTGGGGTGAAGTCGACCAAGAACCGCTTTGGGTTCACATTTAAATTTTCGTATTTCTTTATTCATTGATGGAGATGTACTTTGTTATGAAAGTGCTTTCACTATGCCTCTACGTGGAAAAACATTTTTCTTGTTTACCGAGATCAATTCTTGCGGCTATTTTCGAGCATTAAAATAGATTTTGAGGGAATAGTAGGTACGCCACTTATGACTGTATATCATGCACAAAAGTTGTAACTTCTGGTAACGTGTTCGCAAATACTGTCAGACCAGCAACAAGCTATTCCACAGGTAGCGACTTGACGAACGCATTAGCGGTGAAACAACAGAAAATGTATCAAGACAACAAGAAGCGATTATGAACTTGAGTTTCGTACACGCGATGTTAAATTTATAAAATGGAGTAATGTGAATGGTGTGTACAACCAGGCTGGTGCCGCAGTCAATTTTCACTAAAAATTTACAACGCAGTTTTCTTTTTTTTTTCTCCCCATTCAACCAAAACAAACAGAGAGAGAGAAAGTATCCTAGATCAACTACATCTTGCTAGAAAGCAGAAAAAAATACTTTTGTTTATTTGTTGTTTTGTCGAGTTTGATTTAATTTTTTGTTCAGCATCGAGCGATAAAGAAAAAAATGAGCGAGTAACGTTATAAGTAGATACTTTAATTAAATATTCAATCCGAGTCGATATAATAATTAATAGAGCTACAGAAATCGCGTGGAAAATTTGAGCAAATATTTCGAACGCTAGATTGATATTTTTTTTTTTAGCTCGATTTGATTATCCTTATTCGCCTCGCCTTGTGCAAGAATATACTGATACTAATTACTTTCATAATAGACGTTTTATAAACTTTTTAATGTGAACGTACTTTGCAAACATCGTGGCTTTTAAAAATCACTGCGCCACGGAACGTCAAGCACTGTATTAATTTTACAGATTTTTGGAAAACTGTTTGTGATATTTTTCATTTTTTAATCGATCCACTGTTGTCTACGCAAATTGTGTAAATTATGTATATTAGAACTTTCGTTTTAGACTACTTAATTTTTACTGCTTAGTTAATGTTTGCCAAATGGTATATTATGCTACACCTAATTAATAGTATGATCATAGATGCGTACTTGACACTTGTGTACTCGACCAATTAATGGCTCTTTTCAGTGGCACTTGCGTATGGGTGGTGGACAAGTGGTGCCTCGTGCCTACAAACCCGTTTTGTTCCACCATCCAATTTCCTTTGATAATTTTTCCAGACTTTCAACAGCGACAGATTCGATGTTCTTTGTTAATTCTGTATGCTTTTATCATGGATTATGAGTTAGTTTGTTTTTTTCTAAAGTAAAAACAGTCAAAACTCAACATTTAACCGCTAACTTTCGTCTTTCTCGGTTGATTCTCTGTTTTTAAAGTACTGGCGTCTCTTCTACTTTAGCTCTTACGTTCTATTATCACTTGCTCTTTCCTACACTTTTTTAAATTAATGACTCTTCTACTTATCACCCGATCAAATATCACACTCGTTCAGACTCTGTGGACGCAACTGTCACTGGGTGTACGCAAATGCCTTTAATTTTGTCATTAATTGGTTAATTAGTTGTGTAAGAAAGCGTTACGTACACCTCTGTTTGGAACCCATGATTTTCCTTTTAATCGGACGTCGATTAATTTTTTTTTTTCATTCTCATTAATTCAATTAGTGTTTTCTCAGGTTCTGTCGAACGAATCCAGACGAAAGGAAGTACTAGGAATTTCTGAAAGTGTTTGATTTCGTATATGCCTACTATATTTTCTGGAAAAAACAATTTAAGTCAAACAGAAAGACAGACGGACAGTCAATATTTACATAATTGATAGATGCTGTCTGAGCTTCGTATTCTAATCTCACCAGCTAAATTTCAAGCTGAAAAAACGAATGGAGAGTGAGTCACTTTACAATGCATATTAATAGGCCTATCGTACGTATAACTTGTGATGACATCTGCCTGGATGACTGATGAAAATATCACCCGCCTTGCACTCTACTTCATATACATATTAGCTTAGTTTGTAGTGCCAGAATAAGTATAGAAAAAATGAATTTTTAAAACACGCTTTTATCAAGGTGAAACGATGTGTAGAAGATATGAAACCCAGGGCTCATAACATAAATGTTTTTAGAGTTATTGGTTGCTGATTGATAATTGCTGATTATTAATTAAAAATGTACTCACTTGCTCCCTGGTTTTTGTTCTGGTTAACGAAAACGACTATCTTCTGTTTGTTGATTGTGGTTATTGATTATTGGTTGAAACAAAATTCATATTAACATAGATAAAAAATTTCTCCTGGTCGATTACTTTCTAAGAAATAATCGGTACTTTTTGAAAACATAAAAGATAAATCGATATTTCAGAAAAACCAATTCTTTCTAGTTATTGTTTGTTCTGGTTAATGGTTTCAGCATTTTGTAGAAATAGTCTAATAGGTTATTGTTTATCGGTTAGGTACGTGAAATTTTTTTTTTTGGGCATCAGTTCCCAAAACAATGTTGTTAATTTGTTTGTTTTTAGTGGTTATTTTTTGGGTCGGGGTTGTGGGTGCAAGCCATAACGAAACTTGTAATCACACAGACACACACTTACAATATGACGATCTCAGCGCTCAACAAATATAGTTGTCTGGTATACTAAATTTTGGTTTTGAGTGAATGTGCTATCCTGTTAGCAGCCATGAAGTCTAAATTCTAATCCACTGGACTGAGTTAAATAAAAGCGAATGAAAATAGTCAAAATTCAAATTTTGGCCATAAATATTATACTTGTATAGTGATTTTTTATGGTTTTTCGAACAAGTTTTCAATTCTTGTTTTGACCCTGCTGGAAGAATGCATATTTCTGACTGTGTACTGTACTCAAATCCCCTTGACTGCTTCTTTGCAGTTTGCACCCAGCATTTCTAAAAAAAACAAACCTAACTCCTATTTCATAAATTTTTGGACCGGATATCCTTGAAGAAATATTTCTCACTAATTTTTACAATGAACTTTTTGCTGCTTTCAAATGCAAATTATAGTGGAGTCTACCGTATCCTATCATTTGTCATTAAGAAAGCTGAATTTACTCTCACAATAATATTATTTTCTTTATTGGAATTATGGAGCGAATAAACCATCCGAAGTCTCCAACAAGTTCTTTATTACTGCACTGATTGTGAACGGAACGAGTAATGATACCCTTAAAATTTACTATTTTCAGTAATTGAGGCCAGTGTACTGTAATTTGATCCAACTCTTTAAAATTTCAAAATAATTTATATAATTAAACTGAAGATCGTTTAGGAAAAACTGAAAAAGAAACAATGCTAAGTTGAGTCCTTATTGATATTATTAAAGCGGGTTGATCAAAACAGATAACCAGCAGCTTCGTCCGTTATACATGCAGATAAAAATTCGAAAAGAAATAAAATTTGGCCAATAGTCGATAGCATCTATTGAAAAAATTTAAAACTTAAGAAAAAAAAATTATTCTAGTCGCTATCTACCTCAGGTCTCACCATGAGCACAATTTTAATTTTGACCAATTAAAAATATGTCGGTCAAGAATGATTGTCAAATGAAATAAAAAACAAATTAAATTATGGTTTTCGAATGGATTTATTTACCGAAAAGAGGGAAAAAAGGGGATCCAACACAAATTTATAACTTGTGGTATGACACAGACAACTATAGGCTAATTCAAATAAAATTTTGTGGATTTTGTACCGCCGAAGTTACAAATAAATTTTAACAAAGCATTTTTCTTTTTAATTTAGGCTTAAACTGACAAAAATTTAATGCAAATAAAAAACAAAATCGGACATTATTTGACCGAAGACCGAAATTTGAACATTCATTGATCAACGTACTGTTCCTGGTTGTCTCTCATTAATGCCCGTCGTTATGTATCAAACTTCCGGATTAACGTTAATTAATTACAAGTAAAATCTCATCTTATTCTTGTGACTCTCGAATTCTCGAAACAGACATAGCCTACTTACCGTGATTAGAGTACGTCGATGATTCATAAATTATTATTTTTATTGATTTATTTTTATTTTTTATGTTTATTTTTAACCTTATTATTAAAGTTATTCTTGAAGTTAATAAAATTATTAAATTAATAAATGATAGTATAAAGTTTAATTTAAATAATTTAATAAAGAATTTGAAGTTTAATATTATATTATTAAAGTAATTCTTTGTCTCATTTGCCATGAATGAGTGACTCCGCCAAAAGCTCCCTAAGATTAACAAAGATGTGTTTTGTTGCTTATTTCCCTCATTGTTTTGATTTGTTGTGTTTCAATTATTTCTCCAGTTTTGAAAATCCGAAATGCATTTAAAACTTGATATTGATACCAACTTGGTTAAGATTTATGAATTTTTCACAAAATATAGTATAACTACTTCATTAACCTTGCGTTAAATTTTTCAAAATAAATTAATGGATCAGGCTAGCTGGCAAAAATGTTATTACATGTAGTTTTCTCAAAATGCTCTCCTTTGCCGGTACTACTGAACATCAAATTTTTGGTTTCGACCAATAAAATTTTGACTAAAAGTTCGAAATAATTTAAAAATTTCGTCAAATTCTGATATAGTTGACACCATAATTTAGACAAAACAATTGCTTTAAATCGTTGTTGTATTTGAATTTAAATTTTGCGCGTGCAAATCATAATTCGACGATGTTTTGTTGGGTGACGTAGAAGTTCAATTTAGCTTTTGAGATTTACACTTAAGGAATTTTGTGGGGATATAAGACATTTTGATAATTTTATGCAACAGGTTGGGTCACCGCTTGCTAGTTTGTGATTATTTTGTTCGTGACTTAAAATTCAACTTTTTAGCACACAAATCCGCATGAGTATTTGAACTACTATCTAATCCAATGCATATAAAACTTTTTTCTTGTCTAGTAGTGGAAGCTTTTTCAAGAACATCGTAAAGCTGACGTTATCCTTCTAAAATTTCACGATTCAGCAATCTGAAAAAAAAAAAAATCCCTCCTATGGTGCATGAATATTCGTAGCATGGTATCATTCGCTTTCAGCGACAGAAAACAGCTGCTGTTTATTCTTTGTATCCTCGAATATACGGCATGGTACCTGGAAGAGGATTAACTGAACGTTAATTTTTTACCTCTACAAATTTTATTTCTTAAAAAGTGTACCAGAGAGAAAGAAAGCGGGAAGAATTAGTGAAAGAATGGGAGGAAAATTGACGTGGTACACATTTATCCTTGTTCGTGCTAATGCATTCTCTTCATTCTACTCGTCTTCCATCTCTAGAGTCACTTTTTCTCACCCCTTTCACGTCTGCACTTTTGACCCATTTCTCTTTCTCGTCTGGACTCGGCACAAATTTCTTACTTTTTCGTTTGTCCCATCAAACCATAATTAGAATATCTAAACATAATATTTAATGTTCCTGTTTTCATCCTCCTTTGACATTTCTCTCTCTCTCTCGCGATTATTTGCTGAAATATTTTATTTTTGCTACCTTTTCTTTTGCTGCGTATACTTTTTCTTATTTTCGCTTAGTGGCTCTTTTTCCACGCAAAAATAAATATTCGCTTCTCATAAATTATTCACTTGGGTACTAAAAAAAAATATTTCTACTACCGCAAAGTAAGGTGCAGCACCACTGGTTTCGTCAGGTCGTACAAAATGCCGAAATTACATTTGTAGGGGTATTTTTTTGTAGAGCTGTGGAAACATTTTATATGCCAGCCCGTCGACGAGTATTGCACGTATTATGCTTGTGCTGTTTCAGCCCGAGGTAAATTATATTTTTTTCGTGAATAAAGGCCACATTTTGGGTGCTTGCAAACGTGTTAGCTCTTGAAAATGCGACCAAATTATACCATTCTTTGCGCTCTGGGAGATTAGAAAAATAACAGATTTTGTCTCCCGTATTTTCGGAATTCAGTAATACAATTTTTGAGACTGAATAGTACGGAAACAAACGTTTATAAAACTTGGGCCGATAAAGTCTCAAAGACCCTCAATTTTTATTCCATATACAAGTAGGTAATTTATTCAAACATGTTGGATTTTGAATACCCCTCAAGCGACAAAATAATAAGGTAGGTATCGGTAACTAAATGTAGTTCTCATGAACTTCGTAAAGTACAAGTTAGTGAGAAAAAACACATATTTCTAATTGACGAGTAGCAATTACCCTACTGACAACAACGTTATCGTGAGTCTAATAAATGCTGATAAATTTGTGAAGGAAAAAGAAAAGAAAACTTTGGAGTGATGATTCTCGGGATTCGGAGACGCAGTAATTTGAACGGAGAATCGTTAAAAGTTGTAAAATGAAAAAACCTAAATTATTGTGGTTTTAAAAAATTTGAAACTGAAATTTTAAGGGGTAAAGCAGAGACTTAAGAATGAAGATTGTAGAAAAATTTCAATTGGTGTATTAGTAATAGTAATGTGTATTTGGCGAACGTGTATCTACTTTTGTTACCTGAGAATGTAATGACGTTTTAGTTCAGTTCACTGCCATAAATTTTATTTTACAATTCCATCGTAAATTCTGAACGGTTTTTTCATTCATAGAAGGAAGAAATTCTCTGCAAAGTCTGTAATCAAACTTCAATATCTTCTTGGTTTTGTTTTGTGATTAATGTATTTTGAAATAACCTCGAGCCTCCTTATATAAAACCTATACATATTTTTTTGGAACTATTTTAATTTTTTCTAAGGCCTTCAATGTTTTCTACGTTCCGAATGTTACGAAAAACATTGTGAAGTTTCAACAGTTATTAATACTTATCTATAGTTTGTACATTTAAAATTTATGAATTTCCTCAAGGATACATACCAGAAAGGTCATAATATTTGAAATATTCGTTATTTTAAATTTTGTTTCAAATTCTTTGAATTATAAATCTGGTTATTGAACGCGCGGGATTAAGGATATAATTTTATTATTCATCATTGTGTTGAGGAGAGGGGTAGATACAATTCTCGATTTTAATTTAAATAAAAAAAATTAATTTTTTATCATTTGAAAGGGTTTTTTGATTTGTTACATCCAAATTTCAGTCTTATGTTTTTTGTGTTTCAACATTAATCCACATAAATGTATTTTTTTCTTATAGGTACTTAAAAATTTATTCTACTCATTAAATATAAAAATTTTAGTAATAATAAACTGTGTAGGTATAGCTAACTTTGTAACTATTCATATTGCTTCTTGATAATTTGGCGGTAAAATCTAATATTTTATTCGAAAGGGACCAGTAGGCGCCCCATTATCCAGCCACTGGGTAATCCAGACAGCCGTATTATTGTACACTGGATATAAGCTGGACTACTGCTTATTTTGATCAAAATTATGGGGAATAGATGAAACATTATCTGTTTTCATGCATTTTTTGCCGATCAATTTGAACATATTTTTGCTGAATATAGACAAAAAATCGAAAATCGAGCCCTAATACTCCTTTTTTTATGAACTCAAATTGATTTTTCTTTTTTTTTTCCTATTAAACTGATTTTTTAAAGCGGAATTGATTTTTCTATTAATTTTTGTTTTCAATTCAACTGAAGCAACATATTATCTACCAATCTGCATAAAATATAGTATAATTAACTGGTACATACAGTATTACACTGCATATTATATCTGAGAGACATGATTTCTTCTTCATTTGTCCCCATAATTGGAGATTTTTTTTGTTCACTGCTTAATCCAGTGTCTGGTAAATCGGACAAAATTCCTTCAGATCAATTTGTCCAGATTAGGCGATGTCCACTGTACTTCAGAATGAATTTGAGAGCTAGTTGAATTTAAAATCAAGATATTTATTAATTTGTGACACAAGTGCAAAAAGTAGGGATTACCCATACTCCGCAAACGTGTCACATGCTATTTTTTGTAAAACCCTCCCAAAAAAAAATCCATGAAAAAAAATTTTAGAACTCAAAAATAATTAATACTTTTAATTTTTTTAATGAAAAAGTTACGACTCTCGGTCCTAACCCCCCCCCCCCCATCTCAACCAAAAATTTAAAATAAAACAACATAAAAAATTAATTTTTCTGAAATTCAATGATAATTTTACTTTTTTTTCAATCATCAGCTCCCTTGACTCCCCAAAAAAAGGGTTACACGTACAGGTAACAACTCAGTTTTACTATAAAGAGATCATAGATTAATAATAATACGTTTTTGTACGTTTGTTTTGTGTTTTTTTTTTTGTTTTTTTTTTATTAATCATAATTTTAACGAAAAAAGGCGCAAGTTCCGCTCGGACTATATTCATGAAGGATTAATATGTAAATATAATAGTGTTGTTGTGAGCGTGCGCATTGTGCACGCACATAATCACACTCCTACACATCATGTAACACACTCAAAAGAGAGTTACAATTGTAAGAGTTACGAGTTACACAAATCAGATGATCCTAATGCTCATTTAGCCCCTACCATTGACCGAGCGCTAAGATGTTTAAACATCAAAAATTGAACTGTGCAAGAAAATCAAATTGCAAACGCCCATGCTCTAAATCATATTTTTTCGCGTCATATTGAAATTCCCTACTTTTCCATTATTAAAGGCGCCTAAAATGATGTAGCTTTCGGGTGAGTGTTGCAAAAATATCTTCAGAATGAACATAAACAACACGTCTCAAATTTGAGCGCAATTTTATGTAACATTCTCCACACGAAAACCTTGTGGTCACAACTTTATGATACGTGACAAAACTCATTCGTAAGATTCGGATACTTTTCTGAATGTGGCTTGTGATGCCCGACTCTTTCCTGAATTATAGTTTTCTATCTTCTTCCAAGTTTCAGTTTATTCTATTTACAGACAAGTAGAAGCAATCTGGTATTATTGGTAGTAAATTTTGCCTTTCACTTGTGGAGAAAACACAGTTTGCTGGAAATAATAATTTTTCGTTTGAGATATTCGTTATGAAGAAAACAAATTCGAAGGACGGAGAAGGAGGGTGAAACTAAACGGAGGCTGGTGCTTTACAATATTCGTGTTTTAGATTGTATTAAAAATTCACAAAATTACTTCGAAACGGAGCAAATAAAACTGAATTACGATTGTGGAATTAAAGTTGGGTATATTTGTGGCGAAAAGAAGAAAAAAGTAGGAAGCGAAGAAATGTAGAAAAGTTTGGTCGTGTGTGTTACCTAGTTTTCATCCCCTTTGTCTGTCTGCTGAGTGCTGGCTGCTTTTATTTACTCATGTTTTGTTTTCGTTTTCATTAGAAAATTCAACCATAAATTTTTAATTCGCCTCATTATTCGCCGTCTTTCCTGACGCAGGGTGTCTTTTATTTACGAAGTTTGAGGTTACCGTGTCACTTGAACTCGATATAATTATGTGCGGCTGCTGTTTTTTGCTGCCTCCTGCACTTTCTTTTTCGCATTTTAATTTGTTGCAAATTTTTCGCTATTCTAAAAACGGGGAAAAAAAATGTTTTTTTAATTTTAATAATGAAATTTCTCGTATTGTGACTGTATTGATCGGTGTGTGCTTTTTGTTTTTTCGCTTTGGAGCGCTGAGATTTTTTTTGTATTTATTTAAACGACTACAATTCAGCGCAGAATAGAAACGAAAATACGATGTAATTTCAGTTCAAAAATTACGGGTGAATTCATGTTCTGTTGCCATTTAGTTTGCCAACAGGTACTTTCCGGCATCTACGGTGAAATTTGACGCTGAATGACTTTTTCAATATCGGAAAGCTATTTCCTTCAGTTAATTTTCCTCTTCTATATCAAACAGTAGTGAAAAGGTTTCCAGTTTTCGCTCTACTTGCTTGGCTGCCTATTTTATTTTTCCCCAACTTAAGAATGGTATATATAATTGAACTTGAGTCTCAGTTGAATAGTGAATTATAGTCGTTCATTTTGAACAGTGAATCGAGGCTCTACGAACAAAAGTGACACGTTACAAATGTCCTTGCCAGCCGGTGCCTGTGTTTAAATGTGCAGTTTGCTTAGATACTAAATAGTTGTCACATTCTTGCAAATATTTTTCATCGATCTCCGTACTTGAGATACTATGGGTATATTTTCTGATTGTCGATTTTTGATTTTATTTATTTGAATTTCGTGATCGAATTCTCTTCGAGTAGTTTCTAATTTTCGCCCAAATTGTGAGGGGTTTGATCTGGGCCGGTTAATAGAAGTGTCATTCGAAGTTGATAAAATGAAGAAAAAGAAAAAAAAATTAATCAACGACAAAAGGAGAAAACAACCTCGATCAGGAAAAATATAAATATATTTCATAGTTGCTCAGATTAGTCACAATTTCGTCATCATACAGACAAGCTGAATGCAAAATTTTTTTTTTGTGAAAATTTCTTAAAACTACTAATTGAATCCAAAATAAAACAAATAAGTGATCAAATTAAAATTGTTAGGTATTGAAAAAATATTTGATCACATGAAGCTCCTTGAAATAACGAAATTTTTTCGTTTTGTCGACTTTCCTTTGTTCTTCACCATCACTTATAAGTTTAATTATTATACATGGTACTACCTGTGTGGAATGTCAATACCTACTCGTACAAGAATCACTTCCTAGTATTTCTGAATACTTGAAAAAAGTAATACACTACCTGTGCCATGGTGATACATTATTTTGTCTTCATTTATTTTAAAAATCTAGGTAGTATTTAATTTTTAATTTTTTTGTTTTTTGTTTGTTTATTTGCAGTTTGTAGCTTTGTTGTTCATAAACGCTGTCACGAATATGTTTCATTCACTTGTCCCGGAGCTGACAAAGGACCAGATTCAGACGTAAGTATTTTAATCAGTATTCCCATCTGTATGTCAGGGTATAGTCTATCACTCTGAATTATACATAGATTAATTTTGAAAGATCCTTTTTTTTACTGTCCTTCTAGGTATAATAAGAAATGAAAACCATTTTATGTAGGCCAAAATTTAGAAAACGTTGCAGTATTTTTTGACATTTTCATTTCTAGTTTCTTGGTTAGAGTGGTTTTTGGTTTGTTAAAATTTATGTGTGGTCTCTTTTGTGTCAGATATTTTCTTTCTCTCATTCGGTATTCGAAACTGTCTCTATAATTATGTAGTTTGTGTATTCAACAATGTAAAGCATTTATCGTTCAATCAACTGAGAAATAATAAGCTTCGTGAATAATTTTGCGGTCATAATTTTTAATATATCTTGGAATTAATTGTAGAACTTTTATTTTAATTGGCAAAAAAGAATTTGCATGAACTTTATTTTTATTTTTCTGTGTTTCTCTTGCAATGGAAATCGCGTCAGTATAATTGAGTGAAATATTTCTTTTGTGGGAGAATTTTGCTTTCATCGATACGTCAGTCGTTCGACTGTAGTAAATTTTATGATGAATAAAACTACTTATGAGAAAAGCCCTCTACAGTGATTCGATTCAATTACATACCATATGAAATTAATATTCCCTGAGCCAATACTTCAAAGTATGATTCTAAACGGAAGCATTTTTCTCTAGATTTTCTAAGCAAGCCTACTCAAAAAATTCTCAAAAAATTATAATTATATCACTACGTTCATCATAGAATTCTTCATAGGCCTCTACAAATTTTCATTATTTGTCTTATAGATTTCTTACAACAAATAATGAAAAATTATACCTATCGATCAATCAGCACGAATACTATACCTATTGATGTTCGTTTGAAAGATCACTTTTCGATTTAATTGACTTCCAGGGACGTGGATAAGGGGAGGATGGGGGAAGTTCCCCGCCAAAATATTTTTGTAATTAGAAAAATTGACTAGTTGCACGTCTAGTTGGAAAATCGTGGCGTTTGATGACCTTTTTTCTTTTCTTTTTTTTAGGAAATTTTAAAATTTTTTTGCAGTTGGCAATTTTGGAGTTGTAAAAATTAGCAGTTATATATAATAACTGGAAAATCGTGTCAGTTAATGGTTTTTTTTAGCCGGAAATTTTTGTTTCACCTACCTAAAAAAAAGCTTTCGCTACGTCACTGTTGACTTCCAATTTTTAAGCTCATTTGATTACTTATACTGTGAGAAGTGGAATTTTGTAGCCTTTTTTATATTTTCAACTTACTTTTCATGTTGGCCCGCAACAACTAAAAGATCAAAAAGAAAACTCACGTTCATGAATGAAATATTCAATTGACCGTCGGTTGTAGAAATTTATAACCTCAAAGCTTCTTCGATATGTTGTTCTGCCCGTATTTGCCCGTAATATTTCGAGTTCCTCTTCCTCTTTAACCGCCAATCCGCTGCGAATGTGAGCTATTCACATGGCAATTTGAACCCTGGACTCTAGTTGAGGAGCAATCTATCCACCATCTTCGTCCAGAATATCTGTCTGCGACTAATTGATTATTTACCCTCGATGATTCTCTCAATTATTAGACGCAAAATTTCGTATTTTTCAACTCTCTCGATATGACCGAGGTATCGTTGTTTTCTCTCTTTGACAGAGCAAATTAATTCTGGCTGTGTTTATCCGAGATACTTTTATAAATATTTGTAACCTTCTGAACCCATGCGATTTTCAATATGCGTCAATGGCCGTGAATTTTGAAGGCCTGTTAGCTCCTCTAATCCAAGATCAAATGCTTAGTATTCACAGCAATGAGAGAAGATGGGAAAATTGTTGTATTTCATGAGTTCTATTCTAACTTGAGGATCATGTTAATCTCTTTTTGCTTGAACAGTTTCCAAATTTTTCACGGAGATAAATGTTGATCTGTAGCCTGTCCAATTGTGAATCGAACTTATTTCCTTGATTGGCATTGATTATTGAGAATGGTGCCTCAATATTTTATCAGGGATACTTGCCCCACTAAACACTTCTAGACCATTGATTTTGAACTTTAAAATTTTAAAAACGATTCACCCGACATTTTCTGTAATAAATTACTGGAGTCGCATAAACTTTTATAATAGCTGTCTTGGTTGCGGAATTACTCTCAAAAATCGATACTTCACACGATGAATTCGAAATATTTTTCGTATTATTAAATACCATATCTTTTCTTTTGTCGCATCAATGAACATTTCAATGTATTGAGTGTTAAATTCTCATATGAAGCGAATGAATATAAGTGAAAAAAGAGGTTTTAAAATATTTAAAAAGAGTGCGCATGCGCTTTGATAAAGTATTACTGAAATTGAGTGCAAGAATGAGAGCACTTCAGCATTTTTCATCGATTTTCAGCTTCTTGTGTTGCTTTTTCGTTAAGTGTTGAAACTATTTAAGTCGACTTCGTGGAGAATGTCGAAATTTTTGGTAAATAGACAGGAAAAAAGAAAACTTTTTCCTTTCTTCACTTTTACGTATACTCGACGTCTATTTTCTCGGTACTTTTTTTTTTCATTTTATTTTCCTCACAATCGTAAATTACTTATGAATTTTATACTACCTCTACGTTCAATGTTATGTATTCGATTGTTAGTTTTTTCTGCCTCTTTGGTTCCGTTGTGGAAAAAAAAATGTTTCCTTCTCATTTTCATTTCAATCTAAAGTCATTGATGTATGTTTACTCCACTCTTTTCCGCCTCTTAATCGTTTGCCATCCTCTATTTCCTTGTTTTCCTATATATTTCGCAGACTTTGGTTTTTCAGATAAGAATGAGAAAAAAAAGAAGTCGAATCACATTTCGCTGTTTATCCGTTCGTGTAAGCATTTACACGAGTAAAATATTTTCTTCGTTCTATCGACTCGAACATTCAACAGGCAAAGAAGACATTTTCTTTCACATGTACCTATTCTCACGTTTATTTTTCGTAATTTTCAATCGATTATCGTACAAACAAGTTCTTTCGTTATTGATGGCGCGTTTGATTGACGTATCCTCATCCTGTACTATCTTTCGAAGTACTAGAACGTAATTATTTTGAGTCTTTCTTAATTTATTTACTCACTTATTCATTCAGAGCACACAGTTTATTTTGGAATGTGATATTTTCTTACTCGTAATTTCAAGTATTTAGGCCTAATTCGGAAAATTTACGTAATAGTCAGTTACAAGAATTCAAAATATGCAAGGGTGTTAGAAATTTGGGAACTTGTCGCAAAAGTTATCAGAAGAGGAATTGTGGCAGTAAAACGATGCGATTAAAAAATTGTGTTGCGGAAGTTGTCAATAAATTTTTTAATTTATCCTCTGTGTGTTGGTGACCTGTATATATTATATATATATATATATATATATTTATTTTTTTAGGTTTCATTGATATAATTAGCTTGAATCTTCAATAGTAGATTTGTGTGAAAAAATTCAAATTTTTTGGTATCTACTGACTGTTTTGCTGTGGTGGTTCCAGCCTGGAGCTAATGATATAACTCCTTCTCCCATAAACCTTAACTTATTGAGAAACTGAGAATTTTCTGTAGGAAAAAAAATAACAATGTCTTGATTTTTCTAAGTGCCAGCTGAAGAGACGCATTTTGTTCTTTCTGACAAAACAATGAATCGTTTGTAATCTGTAATCATATAAATATATTTTTGGCCGGATTTGTTAAAAAATAATTTATAATAAGTAAATTGAGGGAAAATTACAGCTATTACAGTGATTGAAGGTGATTGTGGGTGAAAAAAACGGGCATCTCTCTTCTATTCTTATGGAGTTGTATTTCATATTTGTCATGCATAAACAATCAAAATACTTTAGATCAAGAGGCTCACCTTTGAAATATGCAACCAAATGGTCTAATTGGTAAATCCACCTTCTCTGCATTTTTTTTCGTGCTTTTAGTTCCCAGTTCCCTGACGATCAGTTGAAAATATGGGAATTTTACCTATTATGATCACTTTGCATTTCGGAAACTGTTCCATTGTTTTTATTTGTAATTGATAAAACATTATTGCTTATGGGTAAATAAATTACTTTTTATAAATAAAAAATTGAAAAAAAGAGTATTTTATTACTCATCAATTAATGAAAACAGAATCCATTTTTGAAATGAATTTTTCATTTTTTATGTCACCAGCGAACTCGTATTTCCGTATTCAGTTTTCAATCACAATTTCCATTAACATATTTATAATATCTTTATATTTCCAATTCATTTTTCAAGACATTGGAAAATTGACAAAATTATGGATGTCTTTTTGTAACACTCATTTAGTTTTTTGGTCGTTTGAAATTTAAAATTTGTTCGGGCTCTACTAATTGAAAATAGTTATGTCCTCTGACTTTTAAAGCTATTTTTGATGGTCCCTAAAGAATATTCAACGATTTAATCACCATACCGGCAGTCTTGAGTTTATCAAATGCTGGAAAGATGGTAAACTTTCTCCAGAAATTAGTGATTTTTTGTTTTGAATTAAAGGAAGTTTACTGATTTTGTAAAGATAAATATACCTACTGCATTGATTCAGATTTTGAAAGTTTGATATGTCTAATCTGTATGACTGTATCGTCATCACGCTAGTTATTTTTCCGTGAAAGTAAAATTTAATTTTTCTCCATCATCTATAAATTTAATGTTTTTTTTGTTTTCTTCTACGTCTTTGTTTAGTCAGAATTTTTTTTTGTTTTATCTCATGAAACAAAGATTAGTTCGTTGGTAACTAAAAAAGCAAAAACTACTGTCTTCTCTCTGATTTCTTGGAGACTGATACCGGAATATCAAAAAAACTCTCTACAATACCTATACCGTATAATTGCCACAAAAACATCGATTAATGATGCATATAAAGTACAAAGAATAAAAGTGAAGGAAAATTATAACTAAATTTATACCTATATAAAGTTTTAATTTTTTTTTTTTTTCAATAACAAAACTTGCCTAGTCTTATCAGCTTTCATGTTGATGCATATCTTTTGAAATATATTCTTTCACTGTGTGTAATTGTGTGGAAACCTTCTCCTTAACTTTATCTCTCGCAATTATCTTTATAGGTAGTTACTGTATTAGTGTGAAAGAAGCCCATTTCCAAAAGATTTTTCAGTTATTTACCATTCTCGAATTCTCAAATTTCGCATTAAAAAAGGCGAAATCAAAAGTTCTAATCGAATACCGAAACTCGCAACCAATGCATTTTAAAATGAAAAAAAAAAAAAAAAAAATCCAACCTCTCATTTTTCTTATTTCTATTTCATAATTCATAGGTCTCGGTCTTAAAAAAGTTATTTAAATGGAAGCAGATTGTTCATTTTTCATTAAAGATATTCGATCAGTTGGAACTGTAGTTCCTTTGTGTTGATTTTGCTTTTTCAAAGAAGGCCAAAAAAAAAAAAATTTAAGCCGAATTCGATAAACATGTCGGATGATATTATCGAGTATCAATTTCCCCCTTTTTTTAGAATTTTAAGATTCATAATTATCTTACCTACATCGATATTTCAAAATAAATTTTTTGTCTACAGAGTTTAGAAGCTTAGGAAGAAAAAGATACTATATCGCTGAAAAAATTTAATAATTTTTTGAATTTTTTTACTCATACAAATCGTTGAGCCATACTCCATAAATTATAATTAATACCTACTGGATATCTTCAAGAAAAAAAAAGATGCGAGTTCAGCTAAGGCTATATAGGCTGTACTCATGAAGGATTGATGTGTAAACATAATAATAATGTGGTTATGTGCATGCGCAGTGCAATACACATGCACATAACCACTCAACCACACACCTACACATCATGTACCTCACACAAATGAGTTACGTTTGTAAGAGTTACAGTTATCCAAATCTGATGATCGTAGTTCTTGTTTAGCTCCTACCATAGACTAAGCGGTAAGATGTTTACTCATCAAAAAAATTAATTCTGAAAAAAGAATAAGTTTCTAAAATTTAGATTAATTTTGTTTGTCTTGCGCTGGTTTAATATTTACAATTTTCCAGATTTACAATATATTTTTTTTTAAATATGTTTTTTTGTCTTTTTACATTTCAAAGTGGTTACTTGTACATTCCTAAATTTATTTTTCACATAATATTTTTTCTTTTAACATTTTTAGATCTTGAAATGATTGTTTGTAGTGGTATAAGTTATCCCTATATAATTTTAGAATAGATATGACTATACCAATGTTCTTCAAAGTGTTCTGTTTAATTAAAAGTTGTTTCGTTGATATGAATTTGTAGTTCTTCAATGATGACAGTCGATAAATTGCGGAATTTTTTCCTTTCAATTTTAAAATTTTTGCTTTTCTCTTAGTTTTATTTATTTAGTTTATGGTTAACTTTCTAGTAGGTATTATATTTTATAAATTTTCCTATGTTCTTTAGATGTTTAATTTTTGAAAATATATGACTAGCTCTTAGTTTTTTCATTTTTCTTAATTAGTTTACTCATAATTGAAAATTGTCAATTTTACTTCTGAATGAAAAGAGAATCATTCACAGTGAGTAGAAATGAAAAAATAAATGAAAGTTCACACTAGAAAAAAATTCAGTTTATTAATGAATCAAGCGCTAGATACGTACACGGTATAAGTTGAAAAACGTTCAAAATATTCTAGTTTCCATCATTAAATCTATTGCTGTCAATTAAGATTGTATCTGCTCATATTTTTTAGATCAGGAAATCAGATCGTTTTTGTGTTTTCTAGCTTGTTGCAAATTTTAATTTTTCATAATGTAGTTAGGTACCCTATACATTAAAACTTTCTGTACCATTCCATAAGCTATATCTTGAAAATTTTCCACCATTCATGGATAAATCAAGACCTTATTTTCACAATTTTTGGCTATTTATTTATTTGTTTATTTATTTTAGGAAGATCTCGCTATTTTCAAATTTAACTCAAATCTAGTTGGTTTTAACGTTAAGGAATGTTTACTTTTACACCTGAACAAGATGAAAAAAATTACTAAATTGGGTTCTGTGTTGGAACAAAAAATTACAAAGAAATTATTAATGTCATTGGCATTAACTGTGTTCGAAGTACACAATTGAACATGTACGAGTATATCTTCCCTTTAATCGTTTTTATGTAAGTTAGCTGCAAAATTTCAGTTTTTGCAGTCGGAGAAGATTTCGAACGCACTTCAGAAACTTCAGTTGCTGAAAGCTATGAATGCCTCGTTGTCATGTATCTACATCAAATTTCCATTGAACTATGAATTTTTAAATGGCGAAAAAACACGTATTATTTTGCTACAGAATAATAAATATGGTGGATTGACTTTGTGGTCTTTTTGCTATTGGGCAAATATGGCCGCTAAAAACGGCTGGAATGAATGTATAACTCAGCACCTATAATTAAAAGTCTACGAATCACGTCAGAAAGATTCCACTTTTGCAGGTGTCTTTTTTAAAATCATTTCTACTTAGTGGGAGTAACATATGTTTTCTTTTGTAATACCTATATGTTAATTCTCAAAATTAGCTGTTTCTTACAGTGTTTTTCTTTCATTTTTTGGGCTTTTTTATTTTTTTTTATTTTATATTTTTGACCTGTACCTGCAGGATTCTCGAACGAAGCACAGATTTAAAACGCACACTTACGGTTCGCCTGCTTTCTGCGACCATTGTGGATCGCTCCTGTATGGCGTTATTCACCAAGGCATGAAATGCGAAGGTTAGAAATTTCCATTCGCACTTTCTAACACTTTTTTTTCATTTTATTTTTTTTTTCTTTTTTACAAATTTAATTGGGAATTTTGAATGTTTTTTTGTTATTGTTGTTGTTATGTATGACAATATAAAACGTTTTTCATCATAATTCTTGAGTGTATTTGAGATTAATTCTTTATTACTTTTCTTTTTATTATTTTTAACTTTTATTTACTCTCTTCTAATCTTATTCTTTTTTTGGAATGAAATGTTTGTTGTGTTTGATGCCTATGATCGAATATTTTGTTGTTCATAACTTGATCATTCTGATCTCTTATGTTGAATTGGACCTGCTAGTATTTCGTTCTCTGAGTCTGACTCCTCTCCTGGGTATGATGTGCTTCTTTTCGACAAGTTTTCAGCTGAAAATTTATTAATACTTTTATTATTCATTTGTTTGTTGTTTTTTTCTGGTGAATGTTTGATGTGTATATGTGTTAATTTCTCTTTCCTTCTGCATATTTAACTTAAATTTTGAATCCATTTTGATATTTGCATGATTCGAATTAGACATAGAATATACATATAATGCGTAAGTCGACTGACTTATTTATTTTGTAGGACGCAGTCCACATTTTTTTACGAATCCAAATTTATTTTATTTTGTATTTACGTTGTTTGTTTGCATTTTGACTGATGATTTTTGATGTCATTCGGTTAGTTCCAAATATGTGCCTCAGATATCAAGCAAATAAATTATTTATTCTGAAATAGCCCAAGTAGCAGGTCAAATTTCAAAATAAAATGTGAATTTTGTCTTCAGATTTTTGTTCTAGTGAAATTAAGATTTTAATTTTTTTGACTTTTTCAAATCGTGCAGAGAAGAGACTACTGGTGGGTTACTAGTTTTCTTAAACCGTGTGTATGAAATAATTTTTGCTTAAATTTTTTACTTTTTCAATTGTAGTGTAAATTTTCCGCACGAATATTCCGTATCCTTTCTCGTAATTAATTTATCCTCTATGTGTGTGTTCACCGAAGTATTTTTGTTGAAAGCACGTTATTTTTATGTTTTTATTTTAATTTTTTTCAAACTATGAATTCAATGTGCATGTTGATAGAAAATAACAATTAAAATGGGATTAAATAAAACTGAAATGATTAACTAATAATGTTATTCATCGGACACGAATAGTTATTCTGTAAAGGCTATCCTCATTCGGAAAGAAAAATGTAAAATTAATTTCGCTTTGTACTTGTATTCGATTAGTCGTAAAAGATTTCTTTTTGGCAATCAAATTCGTTGTGCAAATTTTGTTTTGAGTTTTTCATCCCCTAGTATTCATTATTCTGACTTTGGAGTGATCGAATTGACTATATCAAAAATTTATTTAAAGGTCAACTTGGTACTGAGAAATTTTTCTTTTTCTATTGTTCTAAATTATATTTATGTCATTGATGTTCCCAAACTCATTGTTATATTTGATCAGAAACTGCTTTTAATTGCCATTAGAGTAAATGGGATTATTTCGAAATTTCGAAATTCGTAGTATCAGTTCTGGGCTCTCCAGTTCCAAATCAAAATAAAAATTGAATGCAATCACTTAAACAAGAGCAACAATTATTCAAAAGTGAAGTAAAATTTCCCTATTATTTTATTTTTCTCCATTTAACGACGTAAATTCGTGATATTCAAAATGTGCTGAGGTATAAGTTGGAACTTCAATCTTGCAATGCGATCTTTAAAATTAGAAGAAGCGAAAAATTCTAAATTCTCTTCGGTAAATGGTTGAAGGGGAAAAATAGAATGTAAATGCGACGTTGGTTGAGAGCACTCAAAACAACTGCCATTCATTGTATTAATTTCGATGGTTAGAGAATAATAAATATTCCTATAAAAATCATCGATGTTCAATAAATGATGTAAATCTTCGAGTATTAAACCGAATCCAATGACCATCGAAAATATCTTCACCATAACACTGTTAATTATTCCTTTCCATTCTTCTCTTTTTGAGAAACTTTTAAATTTTCAGTATTTTTTTCAGTCGGTTAGTGTTCTCAGAATGTATTAAAGTAAATAATTAAACTACTTTAAACGTTATCAAAATTGAACGCGGTCATTAAATTGTCAGTACGAATTGTACTTTAATTTAAATTTATGGGAAGAACAAATTTAAAATGACATCGATTTGTTGAATAAAATTTTTATGGATATAATTTCTATTATACGATCAATTATTGAATGGAATTTAGTTAAGTAATCAAGAGAATTAGTGTCGATTCTCAAAACGAGGCTTGAATCAAAATCAGAAATGAATTAAACTTAAAATAAAGTTGATTTATTAAGTTTAATTTAGTTGAAAGAACCAAAATTTAAAATGTTCCGTAACACTAAATTAAATCTTG
This sequence comes from Ericerus pela, assembly GCA_011428145.1. Classification (NCBI taxonomy): domain Eukaryota; kingdom Metazoa; phylum Arthropoda; class Insecta; order Hemiptera; family Coccidae; genus Ericerus; species Ericerus pela. Next base: position 236,370 of record WOFM01000486.1, read on the forward strand.
AAACTAAATTAGGGTGAAATGTAATTTGTAATGATTTGAAACATAAAATTTACCTTCGCAAAGAAATTTAGTTTTAAATTATTTCTAATCTTAGTCCAAAATTATTGAACAACTCTCAGTAGAATATTTATTTCAATAAAACTTCAAAAAATTAATATTTTCCATTAAAAAGAAAAATGTGAAAATTACAAATCATAAAATTTTCCTCTACCAGTGAATCGCTATGTATAATTGTTTTTGTGCACTCGCCAGCACCCTTGAATTTATCTTTTAAGTTAAATTTCAAAAAATAACGAAAACATTTAAATCATTTTCCTTATTTAAAAAATGTTCTCTTACTCTTTAAATGATCATAAAATCATTATATAAATTTTCGTTTTGCCACTAATCCAGAAATCAGAATATATATTATGAATTCAGCTCTGCGGACAGCTTACGGTGATATCAATCATCTAAATCGACTTTATCGTGTCCATCCATAAGTTGGTTTTCAAGGTCTGTAAAAAAAAAGAAAAAAATCAAGATTGAAGTCTACTTTTCAAAATGCTGTATTTTAGAATTTTAAAGTTATAAAGTTTATTCAGCTTCCCTCGCCCATTTTACTTACATCTTGGAATTCGTAAATAAAAACATCTCGACAGTGGGTTTAAATCATTTCATTAATGGTGTATGTAAAATTGCCTAAATATACGCCGTAAATACGTCTATAGTTCGCTGCTGCGTGTTCGTTTTTTCTTGTACCAGATCTTTCTTAGTGTTACCAAATTTTATATTTTGAATTCTCTTTGTCGTTATTCATTCTCATCTTGTCATCGCCTTCTTTCTCCCCACCCCCCTACACACTCACCCTCATTCCTTCTCTGATCATCTGAAAAGGTTGTATATTTTTGACATTTTATAGCCTAGGTGTGTGAATAATTACGGTCACTTTTGAAATTTATAAATTTTGCTCACATTTTCGAATCGTTCTCCGTTTTTCTTAAATTTCATCGCATGGAAAAACGAAATTAATACAGTTCATGTCCTTGACAAATAACTGCAAGTGACTCTCACTTTACTCAATTGAGAACAGTTTTAGAGGTGTGAATTTCTCAAACTTGTTTTTAACGGAACGTTGCTATTTATGTGTATCTCCCTCACTCATAACCACCATATTTTTACTGTTATGAGTGGCAAATTAATAACAGCTTATTTGTATCCATACGTGAAAAGTAGTGTTGAAGTGTCGTTCAAACTAAATTATTGTTGAAAGTACGAAAAATTAGATTTTATGTTTTTGAATTCTTCCCTACTGCATGTTCTATTGATTCTCTTACGGTAAATGATCCATTTTGTGACTGATAAGGCCGAATTTCGTTTCTTTCGGGCTCTTACCGGTTTCATTTAAGTTGAAGTAAATTTATTTTTCCATTGTTTGATAATTATAACTGGTTAAATGCCAAATTTTATGATGTAGCTCCAATTTATTGTATTTCTTTTTAGAAAACTTAAATATTTTATTCGTCTAAAAAATAACATACGTTTTTATACTCAATGTTTTCCATAAGATTTGGTTGCAAAAAACTTTATTTTCGTTTATTAGGTATAGGAACTCGGTACAAAATTTTCGATTCCTTCAGCAATTCACTCAAATACTATAAAAGTTTGTGTTTCGTTATTTTCTATTTAAAAAAAGTGCTATTCTAGTCGCTTTTGCCTCAAAATTTATACCAGGTATTGATAAGTGATTCTCAGAATTAGAACCAATTTTTTTTATTATGATTAAAATATTAATACAAATTCTCTTGCATTATTGAACATTAAAAATTGAAAAAGAGATTATTGGTATTAAACCATTTTGTAAGTATAGATTAAGATTTTCCTCTCTGCTGTTTATTATTAGTCCTGACGGAATTACTATTTCGAAATTTCAAATTTGAATTAGACAAAGCTGAAACTCAAAAAATATTTTTTTGAATCAAGAAATTGTACATGATTAATTTCTCAAATGAAAGTTACTAACAAAAATACAAGATCCCTCAGTTTGAAAGTTCGATGAGCAATTTGTATTGGAAAATAAAAAATTAGTGAAATTTTGAGATACAATACTTAAATTTTGTTCACTAAGAACTCGATTAAAATTATCAGATTTGATAATAAAATCGTGTCATATAAACCGGGTCATTTACTGTTTTCATGGACTATGAAATATTTCTTTTGATGTATGATTTTAAATAATTTTGTGTCTTGGTTGAAAATTTTCCTTCTCTTTACTTTATTTCTTCCGGTAATTTTAGCAGATTTAAATTTCAAATTCTTCGGTTTATTATCTTCCTACTATGAAACAACGCAGTACATTAGGCCTATATCTTCAAAAATTGCGTAATTCATTACATAGCTTTTTTTTTATTATTTTATTTTTTTATAGAACATGAACAGAAAAATTTAATTAAATTTGTTACCACGTTTAATCCGTTCTAAATAAAAGTGACAAAATTGCATGTTTTCAATTCAATTAAAACGTGTTCTTAATTTTTTCCACGTTTGTCGGTATTTTGATTGAAACTTGCTTTAACACTTCTTTTTGCTTAGGTTCAATCTATTTTGATGTTATTTTTTCCAACTCTCTCTACATAGAATTTCTGTTTCGTAGTAGTTTTTTGTTTGTTTGTTTGTTTTTTTTTTCTATTTATTTCTTGTTATTTTCCAAACAAAAGGCCGAACAAGCAAAGCACAAATGGCAAGTACATACGTATATCACGCCTGCATTTTGTGACCATTGTGGATCGATGCTGCATGGAATTACTCACCAAGGATTAAAGTGTTCAGGTGAGGAGCTTTTTTGAACAAAAAAAAATTTGTATATGTAATAATCGGTGATTCGCCAATTTTGAAGACTGGCCTTGCAACTTCGACAACCGCCAGTGTGACGCAAACAAAAATGTAAGTATGGTATATTGGACTATTGGACCTCAGAAAAATTGGTGTATTCTCTTCTAATTTTTAGCAAATTTTTTTTTTTTCAATTTTCTTTTTCTTCTTTTTCACTACTACTCACCGCACTGAGAGAATGAGATTATATGAAAGACGAGATTGTAGGTGATTTGATTCTTTCAAGTTAAAATCAGGGCCGTTGGGTTTTTTGTGAATAGAATACCAAATTTTATGGATTGTATTGGCCTACACGAAATATTACACTCGTTATGAACATTGTATAAACTTTATTTTGTTTTTAGTTGCTGAAACGTTCAACAAATCTATAAACCTAATTTAAAATATTTTTACAGTCTTTGATTGAATTCGAGCGAACTTTTTCAATTTTTCTTACGTTTTAGGTTGGGCAAATAATTTGTGGGTTTCTCACCCTCAAAATACAGTTTGTCGCTAAAATATTGCGCGCATCTGTGCATTCTGAAATGGAATCATTTTTCCACAGTGACCGTAAACCTAGAAATTGAGATTGCCTACGAAAAAACAGCTCTACATGATGCAATTTGTCCGTTCGGAATTATTTATTTTCAAAATGAGGCTCCATTGGTTTTCTTTGTTAAAAAAGAGTATTTTGAGTATTTTATAAATGAAGACCTGCCACTTGTAAAGAACTTTAGGGTAAAACTTTTCGAAGATTTCAGTAATGACCTTGTCCAGAAAAACTAAAAAAGTTCTAGAACAACTTTATTCAACGCAATCTTTTTATGACAACTTGACATAACGATGAGAATTATACACATAACACTAAAAAGTATTGTGAAAAAACTATCGGTTTTTTCTAATTTTATACAGTTTGCTTGCAAACAGGGTTTTAATAGTTTTCGAATTTCTATAAGAAAGTACAAGCTTCATCGCCATTTTTACGAACTTCTTTTTTAATCTTTTAACTTCAAAAGAAAGTATTTATTTTATTATTTTTGAAAAGAGTTTCTACTTTTTTTTTCCTTAATGCAGAAGGTTGAAAAACGAAACAAAAACAGAACAGAAACGGATCAGAAACTGTTTTTTTGAAAACCGAAACTAACAGAAACGGAAACAAAATTTTAAGATACAAAAACAGACATAAATAGAAAAAAAATTTAGGAAAACCAAGAAGAAACAGAAACAAAATTTTGAAAAACCAAGACTAAAGAAAAATGGAAACAAAATGGTTTGTTTTTAACTTGCAAAAAAATTGAAATTTTGTATTTAAATACATTTGCTGGCAGTCTATTTTGTAAAATTCACAAAATTACAAATAGGCTACACACTTGTTTTTTGTATTATGTGAAACATCTTCAATTAACAAAAATAGAAACCAAACCAAATTTTTCATTTTCCTGTCTCTGTTCATTAATATATATACGTAAATGTGCAAATATGTATAAAATCTGAAGTTTTTTTCCCGTTTTTGGTTAATTTTTCGTGAAGAGTGAGAAGGTAAACTGAAATCATGTAGATATTTTCCTCTCACAAATTAAATCATTTTCTACAGATCAAACTGTATGTTTTAGCTGCAATTAAACTATTACTTCAGATGAACATTGTGGGGACAATACTCGTATGAGGTAACAGGGGCTCGCACCCCTCGACAACAGTTGCCGCCCAAAGGCTGGCAATAATTGTCTTCATGACGTTAAACAAATTTACACTGGTGCGTTTGTATGTTTGTACCTGTACGTACGTACAGGTAAGATACATTGTACGGGCCGAGATCAATTACCTGATAACGATCTCGGTAATGTCACGGCCCGGTACCAAATGCGCTGCGTCGTTTCTTATCACCTCAACGGAGACAAGAAACGACGTAACGCATGACATAATTACGTACATGTACGTATGCATGTGTGTCTGTGTGCGTGTACCAAATCCTGTATATAAACTCTCAGAACCGGCTCAAAAAAATCGCCAGTGTTCACCGAGGATTTGGCTCTCCCATACTTAACCATATGAAGTGGCAGAACACGCAAATACTGTTGAAGACCTTCTAGTGTGAATATCTCTCACGACAAGGTATTCCACAAACATTTTTTATTGAAATAAAAGGTAATTGTTGAACCAAAAATTTATTTTTTTCTTTCATAATAATTTTGTTCCATTCTGTGTTCATTGTACGAAATGCTTGTCCAAATCTTTATGTAGTTGAATGATAAGAAAAACAAGTTAGGCTACTGACTGATATGGTTGATGCTCAAAAGTAGTGTCTCTTGGCTGAATATTATCTTTCATTTAAATGTTAAAAAAGCAAAAACAATAGGATTATTACATAAATGTATTGAACAGGTGTCAACGTAATTTCCTAATAACTTGGTGCATATAAAAATATAAAACGCGTATCACTGTATCACATGAATATGTTCTCATGGGAGAAATTCGTTTAATTATTTACTATGAAAGTAATTCTTCATTTTTTTTTGGATCACCAAAATAGCTAAATTGGATATCAAATTTATCTCACTTTATCGAATCTATTGGTGAAATAAAAGTTGCGTATGATTCTTTCTCTCCATCATCTCTTCTTTTGTAAACAGAAATTCATGGTCTGGAAGGATGAATGTAGGTTACCGGTACTTAAATTTTCGTTGAAGGATGGGCACGCTCCTGCTTCTCGTCGTCGTTCTTACTGGCATAATGCTTCTGTTATTTTCCCTTTTTCAAACCCTTCAATGGCCTTGTATTATCAACCTCAAAACACTTTTGATACAAATGTTCTTGTCTATAAAATCTGGCACGAATATAAAGTGAGAAAATTCATTATAAAAGATGATAAATAAAAATTCGTTTCCCCTTTCTCTCCAAATCGCCGCGCCGTTCAAATTCTTTTCAATTTGTTCTTTGGAGGCATGAATGTCATTTATTAACCTTTTATCACAATTTTAAAAATAATGATAGCAATAAAAGAGGAAAAAGAACAACATTTTGAAGTTACAATATATGGAATCATGAGGCACGAAGCCAACGTCTCTATATATTTTCGAAGTGATTTTTCTCTTTCTTTTTCGGATCAATTTAGAATAATTTTATATACATTATTTAGGTATGGGTTCGGTTCGCCTGTTTTCTTCAGTATATGTAACCTTTTACATAGGCTATAGAATGTGTAAAAATATTTTAAAAGTCTGTTAAGACGGAAAAACAGCAGTCAAGGCCTATTTGATTCATAATCAAATGCCAATGTACTGATTCGGTCTCTCGCTGAATGCCTTGGCTGAATAATTTTACTGAAATTTCAACAAATCTAATCTACAAAATGTTCTTACGAAAAATAGTAAAATTAGTTGTATAAATTTTTTATTTAAATAAGTTTCAGTAGTCCGCTGTAAATTTACTTCATTGTCCGTTTAAATTTTATTTATTTATTTATTTTTTTTTAGTCATGTCAAATACCTATTCTTTCTATAGATCAGCCCAGTTTAATAAAAAATATGTGTCTGAATTACATCTTGTCAATCCACTGAAATACTTGGTAAAACAGGCCTTAAATTGTCTGGAAAGCTCATTTGGTAGGTACATAAGTTAGAACACATTCTAATAAAATTGCACTTATTTTGTTACACTGTATCGAAATTCAATTTATAACCCATTGGATATTCCATTTTAAATGATATATTGACAAAATTTTATTTTTTCTTTAATGTTTTATTAGTTTTTACGACTGAATTTATTTCTTTGGTCACTAGCTTTTTACTGCTTATGAGAAACGATTTTTATCTTCTGAAGAAAATCTGAGTCCTCTTGAAATTCAGATCATTTTAGAACTCTTCGGGAAAAACCGATGTAAATCAAAAATAATGGGAACATTGCATGCTGACCAGAAGTTGACTTATAACAGGACACTTAAGTTTCCATTCAAAGTACTCCAATTTTTGTGTACCTACATACTAGGTGTTTCTCATTTTGTGCAAACAAATCCTACACTATATCGTACCTCATTGTCTTTTTGACTCTACTATTTTGTATGGCCTCAACCTACCATGCGATTAAAAAAAAATTCAAAACTGTACAGTAATTGCTGAAAAAATGAGTTCACTGTAGTTAATTTAACACGTTGGGGAGAGAAAATGGTTAGAAAGGATTTTGTAGTTCTATCGCAGAGTTTGGAGTTTTCAAGTTTTGAAATTTTTTTTTCCAAATTAAAAATTAAAATTATTTTGAAGTATCGAATAAAAAGAAAAATACGATGCCTGACTGTTGTAGGTGTAATAAGCTGTTTGTTCGAAACTTTTTTACTCTCCTGGAGAAAAGTTATTCCAATTATCTTGAGAAAAAGAATTTCCCAACTCTCGTAACGAGTTTTACTAAAGGGAAAGGAGAAAAAATGCTGCGGAAAACTTTCTAAATTTACGATGAATGAATTGTTGGGTCCATCCTTCAGATTAAACATGTTTTTCTTCTCATTGATAGATAAACAATAGAGAAACCTTATTTCTTTTCTTTTATATTTTTGAAGAGGACGTTAGAAAGGGGGAAAGATCGAGCTCAAATTGAATGAAAATTTCGGCTGGAAAACGTTACGTTTCATCCCAATTTCCTTATCATTGTGAGTTTAGTGAAGTCATTTTGTCGAAATAAGAATGCTTCTTATCTGCTATTTTTCACATTCGGTGCTTGATATTCTTCTCTCCTTCTAACGAATCCAATGGGGTATGAAGTTCGGTTTAAATTAAACGTGAAATATTTTACGATCTTCGGTATCCGACACTAGTAGTCCTTAGAATGGAATCTTAGATTTTTTTCCAATTTTACAGTTTAAAACCTTAATTTGAAATGATTGACTCTACGTGAGAGACTCAAATAAATAAATAACTTAGCGTATATACAGAAATAAATAAATAGGTGAACAGAATGGCGAAGAAAAAAATATTTACTGTTTAATTTTCACAACGATTTTGCGAAAATTATCATTTCTAGGAATAGATGAAAACTTGGAATAGCTGTAAACTCAGCCATTATTATAAGTAGCGTAGACTTATTATGCCTGCTCAGAAATCATGAACTTCTCGTTTTGCCTCGTGATGAATATAAAGTCATGTAATTAGGTTTCATCTTGAAAATAATCCTGTTATTCTTCCGTGTGTATCTTTATTTCTGTTTTTGCAAGGATTACCTGCTTTTGTGGATGAGAAGCTTGTCCAACGTTTTATCTTTAGAAAAGAGTCAGTGTAAGAGCTGACTAAAATATGAAAATAAAAGCATAGAAAAAAAATCTAAAATCAAAAAATTTTCAAAAAGACGAACAAAAGTCGAAGGATGTTTTTAAAGGTTAAAAGCAAAATTTCGTGATGTTTCCAGAATACAAAGAAAAAAAAAGGCTCGACCTCTCAAAATTATATTTGTCGATTTTGGTGATTTTTCCTTTGAGGGGAGGGGTCAGAAGAGACAACTAAGAATGTTTGGACCCCCCTTACGACAGACCTATCTACGCCGTTTGAGGTACGACTGTTTGCGAAATTAAAAATATTTTTGTGTTTTCAGATACTTTAGTATGCAATTAATAAACATAAAATTTGGAACAAAATATGTTTCTATAAATTTTTTTTCATAACATACTACCATAAGAGCTGAGATACAAGTATAGAGTGGTAAATAATGTTTGTTTTTTTTTTTTTTTATAAACAACATAATAATTTGCATAACTTTTTTATTGTATGTTAATGTTTTTGGCTATCTTTACGTCCATATTCATTTTAAACTTCCCAATAAGAAAATAATACAGATCATTATGATTTGAATCAAAAAATACCCTTCATTACCCTCTTGTATCTCAAATCTTATTGATAGATATGGAGAAAATATATAGGAATTTTTTTGTTCAAAATTTTATCATCAACTTTATAGGTACCAAAAAAATTTAGTAAGTAAACTTAAAATATTCACACGTTGTAGCCCCTTATGGAATACCTTACCTTGTGGAAAGTATACCAACAACAAAAGGTGTTTAACAGAACAATTTGGATGTTTAAGCCAAAATACCTAGAAGGTATGAGGGAAGCAAGACCTTGGCAAACACTGGCGATTTAGCCTAAAATTTTCTGGTCTTATATTCTCGGCTCCCCACACGCACACATACACACCTATGTATTATTTACATAGACTACTGTGTAGATTATTCATCGTACTTTACAGTTGCTATGGCAATGATAAGGTACGGAGAATGCATCTCTGTATCGGTTCATAACATTGCGGAGATTGTTATCTCTCGATTCATCACAGACTGAGATTTGTAACTTGTCTATCTGCAAAGATAGACAAGCACAAACAAACAAACATACATTTTTGTTTAACGTGCAATGCACAAGTATTTGTCACCAAAGGTGATGACTGTCGTCAATAGGCCGAGCCTATATCCTCATACGAGTGTTGTCTAATCCCCACACCCCTCTAGTGGAAGCACACGGTACAGGGATAAATAATTTTAATTGTACTCCTATTTATTGAGAATCCGATAATCGACATATTTCAACTGTAAAACCTTTTGTAACTATTAATTCCATTTAAACCCCAATTTTAATCTAACAACATAAAAATTTGGTTATAACAATGCGGGATGTTTTCTCGTGGAGTATCTGGAGACTAAACGTTTTTTTAAGGGCCATAGATCGCCGTGACCGCCGTAGCCTCTTTCCGTTGAACCCCTCGTATAAATTTGTTAATATTTGAATACCATGAAACGGTGTCATAATTAATTTTCAGAAAATCAAGACTTGGAATCGTTATTGGGATTAAGCCAATCGAATGTCAAAGATTTGATCTGTTGATCTAAAAATATCGAAATATGGAAAATGAAATATAACATAAAGTGATCGTTGCTGTCATCAATCGTAGTGTCAATCTGGAGCGAGGTGAAATATTTAAAATTTTAAAGGCTACAATACATTCCTCTAAAGGCTCGCCACTTATACCTGTGCAGTTGGTCCGTGATGAAAAGTGTTGTTCACCAATTTCTTTGCCAGAAGGTAAAAACGTTGGAATGATGGAATTTTATAATTTATTGCTTGTGTGCGCACTCTCATTTGAAGTACAATTAGTAGCACCTGCCTTTTGCAACCGAACATAATGTACAATATCTTGTTTTTGACGTGATATCATGCGCATCGATATGTAGCTATATGCTGTGAAAACTGTGATGGAGGTATTGTGATGAAAAAAAATTATCAGACGATGAGTTCTTAACACATTGAAAATGATTATGTATTTCTAGGATTGTTGTGTGAATATAACTTATAGCATAGCAGTATGTAATTTAAAATTTTGAGAAATCAGATATTATGAAGACAAAATTAAATTCAAAACTTTCCTTCTAAAATTTTCTTTAGATACAGTTCTTGTATTATGATAAGTTTTTCTAAGTTTTTCATAATAATCTTTCGGTAAATTAATATATTATTATTCTTACAATAGAAAATTATTTTTTATTATTGCAAGATGCATATGTTAACCATTTGCGCGAGAATAACTGAGCTGTAAGTTATATATAACTTACCTAAATTATATTGAATTACGGAGGAATTATAAAAAGTCCCCTCAAATAATTTTTCCAAACATCAGAATATACAAAAGATTATGTTGAATAAATTTATTAGGATTATACAAGGGTTATAATTAAAACGTAATAAACAAAAGTTCCATCATCATCTTCTATATTATAAATTGAAGTTGTTTTTTTTGTCGCTGCATCACCCTCCCCCACTTGACAGATTTTTACCAAATTTTAACCTCATGTTGTTACCTATTCTTAGATGGTTTCTGCCTTAAGTTTAGTTTCGAAGGCTCTTTTCTGAGAACTGTAATTGAGTTCGAAAGTTTCAGTTTAAAACCTGTTCTTTTTAGTTATCAATTCTACCCTGTGGTATTTGCGTCGTTTTTGTATTCTTTCAATTTTCATTGTTTTTTCTTTCTTGTATTCTTCACTGATTTTTTTTCAGTCTTTTATTTTTTTTAATGCCTATCAATATGTCTTTGCGCCCGAACATTGTCGATTGTTGATGTCGGAAAATTTTTACACTATTTAAAACGTATTCCAATACCGTAAAGTTGAAAATTTTCAATATGAAAAAACGAACGAACGAACAAACCCGTTGAGAAAGAACCGTTTTGTAAATGGTCATTCGGAAATCGCCATCTTCAGTTAATAGCAATCAGCTGAGTGTCAATTCCTTGTAGCTTTCTTCGTTTCTTTCGACTTGATTTTACTTTTATGGTCGTAAATTAGAGTGTTGTGTTGCTTGTGTATCGAGTTCCATTTGGACGACTATACACGTACCTAAACGCTCAAGATCTTGTTTAAAATCTTAAACGACTTGGTCGTTAAAACCTTTAGCCGAGAACGAAAATTGTCGCACGTTTCCTCTTTTTCGCATCTCCTAACCGATGTGCTGAACTTTGGCTTCACACATACGAACCCCTCAATTTACGGTTTTCGACGACTAAACAGTTCATTAAAATTTTGCTAACGTGCGATTTACATTTTCTCCCTATCGTGCTGTCTGCGTGTGTGTTAATATGTATGTTTGTGTGTGTCTTGTTTACTGGTGAAATCGAATCTTCGTGCATGTTGAAGGGATCTTTTCACAAAATATTCTTTTTTATTGTCATTCGTTTCCAAAAATTCGTGCTTCGTTCGATATCTTTTCACTCGAACATGAGAATTATTTTAACTTGACCGTTAATTCCCCTGAATGATTTACTGTTTTACGGATAAAACAGAAGCTTTGATTTTTGTATTCAATCTTCAAGACTTAGAGTAAACTCGGCTGAAGTGAATAAGCCAGCTTCTTGACTGCTGAGCATATCTATTTTTAAACTGCAAGTCGTGCTGAAATTTTGCCGCAGACTAAATTAAAAAATAAATCACAAGTTTTCAATTCAGAATCTTTATTAGAAACTGCTGGAATCAGTACAATTCAAAGGTATGGGACTCTTGCACTTTTTTCTTCCATGTTTTATAGAAGAGCTGAATTAAATCTAAATTATCTTTTCAATTTCGTAGAATTAATCAGATACCTATTGGAGAAAAATTTTCAAAAATCACAGATTTTAGTTCGGAAAGGTTTATCATTAAATGGAGTTCATTTTTCATTCTTTTATTAAAATTTTCTATTAGACGTCAAAAATATTTCAACCAGTACGATTAGTTTCTTTTTCGAAAACTTGACAAGTTTGGAGGAATGCTTCCAGTCTTGCATATATTTTTCTCGAATTTATATTATGCTTTGGTATTCGGCTGTTTCACGTAAAATTCGTGAGGAATAGCTGGTTTTAATAAAAACACAAAAATTTAAGCAGGGTCTATTGTCCTTTTCTCTTTGTGTTGTGAGGTGAAAATGATATTTTTGTTTTGTTATATATCAGATCCGCAGAATTGTGATGTAAGTAAGTATGTATTATAATTATTGTATTGAACGAGGTCAATCGATAGTGTGAAATTTTTATTTTTTATTTCGTTAAAGAGGCGAGAGATATCGCTAAAATGTCTACACATATGAGTAGGCTTGCTACAACCTGTAAAAAGTTTTGTTCGTCTTAAGATCAATTTTTCTCATCTTTTTACTAGAATGTAGACATGCACATGTACCATAATAAACGGTTCGATAGGATTGTAATTAATTTCCTTTTGGGTATTCTCTTTATATCATTTCAAAAATCGTTTCAATTTCATTATAAAATTTTTAATTTTTTGGAAACATTTGGCGCCATTCTAGTAAAGTCTTTTATGCTCCAGAATATGAAGTAGAAGAATATGTTCAGCTTAATTGAAAACTTTCTGAATAATGAAAATTTGACCACTGTAAAAATTTCATTTTTAGTCATCATTACAATCTTAGGAGATGGCAGTTAAACGTGTTTGGCCTTAAGATTACTATGTTAGTCTGTAGATTCCAGAATAGCAATCGCCAAAAATATTAAAAATTCAGTCTTAAGAGGTGGACCGTTTGTTCGAGTTGTTTTAAATGGTGGTTCAAATGGTCCTTGCGAATCAGAAATCGTCGAGCATCTTTTGAATTTCGTAATAGGTACTTATACTGATTACTGGATAAACCTGATAGATTTTTTAATATAGATCCCAAACTTTCTGTTGCCTATTTCAACCATATTGTTGACAAACATTGGCGTATGATGACTCTGATTCGTTTTTAGAAAATCTGACGGTGTAGTTCATCTCGGTAGATTTTCTGTCTTTTGAATTAAGGTTTCATTGTTAATGTGATAATAATTTTTCACGTCAAAAACTCAATATTCAAGAGTTCTCAGAAGAATTCGTTGTGAGTATGGGGTAATTCGAATTTAATGAATGAATCCAAAAGAAGACATCTTAATTTATAACAGTCAAATAGTGTTATTATAATGTAATTTTCCAAAAACCTTTCGGATATCAGCCCTTATCATTTCACTATAAGATGCGTGAACGCAGATATTCAAAGTCAAACAATAAAAAAAGAAAACCAAAAAACTTTTTGTGATCATCACTGTATACAATTTCACTGAAAAACGTGATAAGCTTCGAAACGACATAATAGAATTCCGTTTCCTTTTCAAAAACTATAGGCTTTAAATAAATATACACAAACTTTGAGAAAGAAAATTTAGAAAATGTTTCATTATTGCTCAACTTTGAAATAACAGACGAGACAAAAGTTTATGTCGAGTTGTTTACTATCAAAGTTAGAAATGGTAAAGTGGAGGCTCCATTTAAATTCAAAATAGTTGAAGAAAAAGCATATTAGCCTTTTCTCAGAAGATGTGAGTTTTTTTACCTTACAAAAATATTTTGTAAATTGTTATAGAATATTTAACGAATGGGAAAAAACCAATGAAATTTCTGTTATTCTGAGATAATGTGTTACAATTGCTTCAAAGAAGCAAATATCACCGAAGCTAAACTATCAAAGTTTTACCGCGAAGGAAAAAAAATACAACAAAAAAATCTACGGAGAGAAATTTTTAAAACTTATTTTAAGACATTCTGTACTGTTATGATGTTAATATTCAGGATGAAAATTATGATAATACTGCTTTTACTGGAAAAGAAAGTAGAAAATAGGTGCGGTCATTATTGATGATAATGACAATTTTTAAACAGAAGCCTGACTGACTTGGAAGAATTAGATGATTAGAAGTAACTTAGATTATATTTTAAAAAACTTGGTAATGATTTTTTAAGTATTTTTTTCTCACATTCAGTAGGGAACGAATTAGGTTACGAAACGTGAAAAAGAGCATATACTTAGCGCATCGATGTAAATTGAAAAAAAATTTCATTAATAAAATATAATTTCACAATACTTTGCGAGTATTTTGAGCCTACTTATACTTTGGGTTGATTTGTCTCTTAAAAAATTTGTTGTCCCTACTGAATATAAACTTATCGTTTTTGTTCGTGAACTATTTGCTTGTTATTGAAAAGATACCAATAACTTTATGAAAAAATAAATTCAGATTTTACTTTTATTCGTGTGCTTTTCTGGGATTAAGCTATTTTTTGTGAGTACAATAAATTTTATACTGCACTGTGGGATTGTCTGTTCGCACTTCAAGGTGTTGAGTGCCTGCATCTATTAGGAGACTATCTTTGAAGGTACTAACAAAAAATCAAACATCAAATGACTTGAATTTCGTCGTGGTGAAATTTCAGCTTGTATTTGCAATAATTTTATTGTATTTGAATAAATGCTAATTATAATTTCAGTTATTAGGGGGTAACATAAATCGACATTCCGGTTATTGCTCTTAATTTCAATCGCACAAGTAACAGCTACTTACAGTCATGTAGATATACATTAATTATTATCAAAGTAGCGCTGAAATAGTTTAATCTTTTAAAAGATAAGCCTCACGAATCTCGTAATTGGAATAGCCAGTGATAGATCAATGTCTACACAAAAATCTGCGTAGTGTTAGGCCCACTACGGTATAAAAAATTAATTTTTTTATTTTTCTAATCCTGCTTAAAATATAAACGAAAATTACTTTTTTTTTTTTATAATTTCATTGCCTTCGCGGAAAATTTACCTGTTAGTGTTCAACAAATCAATGATCACTTACTTGAATTCATTGAAAATCTGTGGTTCTATTTATCTCAAAGTATAGTTGAAACTGTTGAAAAATACTGCTAAATTTCAGTTCATTGATAAGACATTTTCTGCAAAATAATAAATTTGACGGGAAACGTGAGTGTATCGTGTATTCTGTAATCTTCAAGAAAAATCGAGGTTTATTCATACATGTATCAAGATTAATAGCAAAATTTCCAAAAACCTATCCATATATTATACTTTAACTTTTTTCATTCTTTTGTTTTCGTTCTTTTTTGTGAATTTTTGTCGGAAAATAGATTTTTTTTGCGCTTTGTTTTAAAGAGGTTCTCATTTTTTCATATCCATTTTTATATGTGAAAACTTTGTTTAAAGGACTCGTTTGAAGTTTTTTTTTATATTCCTTCATAGTAATCTGCAGCGTATCTCTGAGGGAAATGTACATCAAACTTGATCGTGTGATGTTTATTTCGAAAATATTTCGTTCGCCTTGAGTGCAACCGGTACATATTTTTGCTTTTTAAAAGGAAAGAAGGGAAAAAGTGCTCAGTTTCCCTAAACTGTCTCTTTTGATCAAGGTCTGCTTTTTTTTCATCTTTGCTTGTTTCACCTGCAAACAATACGAATCTTCTGATTATTATTTTTACGAAATGCGAATTTCGTAACTGTTCCTAACATTTACGGAGGATAAAAAAAGTAGATGCTTTTTCTAGCTTCTGAAGAATAAGAAGAAATAAAAGAAATAATGGAGGGGAAAAAGGTTTCTTTATTTTTTTTTCTTTGTATTTTACCTATTCATTAGATGAGAATACACCAATTTTCTTGAAAAACGAATTTTTCTATTTACAAAATGTTCATTGGGTGAGCATTCGGCTAACCCATAGATGAATAGAGTAAAATAAATTAATTTTCCCAAATTTCTTACGAATGCATCATTGCTCAAAAATGTCCTCTCGTGTCGAGAAAATACTCAATTCTAATTATAATTAATTATGTTTATCGTTGTAACGACGTTAATGGTGTTTAATTCAAAATCGATACGTGATAGTAAACAAAATTTAATCATCCGGATAGAGCTATTAATTTTTCGGGTTCACTGATCTGGTGTCTGTATTTTGCGACTAATTAAATTATCCTAAGGCAAAATCGATTCTGGTAAGAATATTTTTCATCCGTTTTTTCCTTTTCTATATTTTCGCATGGTTTGCATGAAAATGTTTTAATGTTGTACGTTCTTCTTACTCTCTGACTGAACTAAAAAATTTTTGTCTTAACAATATTCTTCGCTTTCGTATAATCTTTTTTTTTTTTTTTTTTGTAGTTTTGAGTCTTTTTATTTTATTTATTTATATTTTGTTTGTATACGTTTGAAAGGGCACTAGGTAAATTGTCGATTTAAAAATTTTTGTTGTTATATCTGCGGTGTCCGGCAGTAAGAATATTAGGCAGAGATGGTTATTTTGAGTGTATAGGAAGTTATGGTGTCCTAAACGCTTCTTTTTCCGTGGAATCGAAAAAAAAAAAGTCAATTCAATAATCTACGTCGATGAATAACCTACGTGGATGAAAAATATTGATGTGACTCGCGGTTAAGTATAAGTTAAATCTTCCGGACACCATAATTTTCCATAACCTCAAAATGGGATCTATCTATAGTTTTATTGCTCGGCACCGAAAATATTATATTCCGAATAAAGGTTATACTTTCTTGTTTCATCTCAATTAAACTTATGGATACTTTATTAATACGGTTCATTTATTTGCATAGCATGTGATATGAACGTTCATAAACGATGTGAAGAAAGCGTTCCAAATTTGTGCGGATGTGATCACACGGAGCGACGAGGCCGAATAGAATTGAAGATTTCTTGCATATCGAATAAATTAACTGTCGAAGGTTAGTAGAATTCCAGTAAATTTTTTCTATACACTTAAGACCAGAAAGAAAAACAATTGATAGGAATAGGACTTAACCAAAAACCAGGAGAAACAGCTGGAAGTGAAGAACTTTATCAAACGCGCAGAATGATTAAGAATAGTTCATCAATGGCTCCCCACTTGAAATATTTTCACGATAAAATCCTTTTATAATTTTTAGTTTTGTTCCCCTATTGCTAATAATATTTTAGTAGGTAATTGGCGGGAATATATCTTATGAGTGAGAGAAAATTTGTTATTTTTGAATTGCTTATTTATGAAGCTAAATATCAAAGTTGACTGAATACCCGAATGAAATTAATATATAGACAGTTAAGTTTGTAATATTTTATTTTTAGATTTACTGCGTCAGCTAAATTTCGAACTATTAAATTTTTGCAAACTTTTCCTGCTAATAAAATAAATTTTCGTTTTCTGTTTTCTACAAATTAAATGTGAAAATTATGGCCAAAGGTGAGAGGATGGTTGGGTTTTAATCGTCCTTCAGTCTGGGACAAAAAAAAAGAATCTAATGATATTTCTGAAAATAACTTTCCTTTCCATATTCTCAAAATTTCAAACTCGTCGTGTTGAGGATATTGTAATTAGATCGAGATTACATTAACAGTAAAATCCGATTACCTTGAGGATAAGTTTTATGCGATCTCGGCCGTAGATAAGAATGGAATTTCAAGTTCAGCTCCCCCTAGAGCCAAAATAAAGAAAAGATGGGTCAGTTTCCGTTTTTTCTCATTCTTTTAAACCACCCTCACCCTTACGGAACAGTTATCTACGACAGCATATTTGATGGAAAACTTACCTCTCTGTTCTTACATCTGACTAAACTCATCATAATTAACTTGAAATCTACATTCAAATTATGGAGTAATGAAAAAATAATTGTAACGGTTTGTAAGCCTTGAATTTTGCGACAGTAATAATTATGTTTCATAGTCCCCTTGAGTACGATTGTTATAACTTCGTTATGGAGAGCTTATTTTTCTCATATTCCTATCCATAGTACATTTCCGATATAGACAGCTCCTTCGAAGAACAAAATTACTGTTCGGAGACCATGGTTATTGATAAATGAAAATTATATTTTATTGCTAGTGTCAACAAAATAATTAAACAATTCAAAAATGGTTATTTTGTTCTCCGAAAACACAATCTCTATGATTGAGTAATGGAAGTTAAAGAATCAGCTTTCCATGAAAAATTTAATAAGATTCCAGTAATTTGTAAACATCTGTACGAAAAACGGGGCAAGTGAAAAACTTTTTGTCAAAGATGTCAGTATAATAAATTGCAATTACAGTAATCAAATTAAGCGGAAATACTTTCATGAAAACAAGATACTTTTAATTGTTCGATTTACCCATAGATATCTACTCTTAACTTGCGGTACAAATAATATAGGTAATTTAGAGAATTTTTTTGATAATAATTGTTTCCTGGAAAGATTTTGTTTTGAAAAAGAAGTTTTTTTTTTTTTTTTTTTGAAGGTGTGGTGTCTGAAAGTTGACAACAAATCAGATAACCAAAACTGTAATCCAAGGCATCACTAACAGATCAAATTTATTTGTGAGATAGGACAGAGCTACTTAGTGCAAAATGACTAAAAATGGAATAATGGGAGACCAAAAATTTCCAAAAAAAGGTCATTTTTGACGTCATATTACCAGACAATAAGTTTAGAAGAATAGGGTTAAAAGAGGAATATAAGCCAATAAAAATTAAGAGATGAGAGAGAAAATAACGAACACAGAGAACACCTATTGAGACAGAATTTCCCCCTCCTCCTGAGAAAAACAAATCAACAATTACCTACAGATTACAGAACATACCTCAGAAAAGTAAAAAGAAAACCCGAAAAAGAACTCGAGAAATGAGGTAACATTACAAATGTATTACTTTTAAACAACCAAAAAACTGCAATGGACTTGAGAAAGGAGAGGAAGTAGAGTGGAAACATTAAATAAACGGATGTTGTCATAAGAATAAGGTATGAAAATAAACTTAAGTTAAAAACAAGTTTTTAAAACAATATGCATTTACAATGAAAAAAAAAAAAGCCCATTCCTAATAGAATTCGAACATAGGGTACTTCGTATGAAGGGATAATGTCTCTACCTTGATGCCAAGGCGATGAACGAAGGTGCAGAATAAAACTTGTGTTAAAAAAGTGTTGAAGATGCAAGTATGTTGATGATCAGTAATAACTGGTAATACCAAACCATTTTCTCTTTAGAAGCTCGCACGATTGATAAACTGCACCTACATGGCCACTTGAAGTTCTGAAATGAAAATTCATCCCGAACTTGAACAACGGAAATGTTCTCTATAAGATGTGGAAATATGAATTTTCGGTGTCTCAGCAATAAAAATAAAATTGCGAGTGTTTCCCGTTTCAGTGTCCATTATTTGACATTCTTTCACTCTGGAGTTGAATTTTGTTACTAACAAAAGTGTCATCATTCAATGGCATATTCAGAAAGTCATTTTTGAAGAAAAAGGATAAAATTTTTAAGGAATTTTCCTTTTTTTTTTTTGCTTTTCATCTAATTTTTTTACTATCTTTATCTCAATTTTACGGTCGTATTTCATTTTTTCTTTCATTTATCTTTTTTTCTTGACATTTAACCTCCTGGATCCACCACTACAACCGTTCAAAAATTCAGTACATAATCAAAATCCGTCAGCCGAATCATTTATTTATTCATTTTCATTATTCAGTTATTTATCATATTATGAGAATTATGTTCTCTTCAGAGTCGTAAGTACTCACTGCACCAAAACAAAAAGCGGGCTGGTAATAAAGAATTCTCATTTAAGTATTTAAGTTATTTTTTCAAGGAATATTTTTCTTAATATTTTACTCTCTACTTTTGTATGGTTCCTTGTTTTATTTTTTAATGGGTAGTAGAAATATTTAAACGTGAAAGTTGTGATATGCTCTTTTTTCATGTTATAGTCTATGTCTTATATTTTTTCGTGGTCTTCCTCATTTCTCTGCTACGAAAATAGTGCAAACATTGTGGGTCAGTCGAGATGTAAAAGTAGGTCGATTTACATATTTCCACATAAATGTATGCTCACGTTTTCCTCACCAGGTCGCGCATTTTACATTAATGAAAATGCCAAGAAAAAAGAAATAAAAGGAATGAAAGAAACGACTCGAAAGAAGAAACATTTTTATATACTATTAATAAGCGTATTTTTCGCCCATTTTTGTTGAAAGCCCGGTAAAAATTCAAATAGGCATGGGTATTTTCTTTGGGTAACAATGTGTTCGATTGGTAGAATAAAAAAAACTTCTCGTTTCTGTTTTTTTGTCCTAAGAATTCAACGAAAATACTATAATTCTCTTGAAAACAAAAAGTTCCATTTTGTAACTTCTCTGTAAAGCATTTTTTACCATAATTTTCGTTATCTCGTGTGTCATCCTTATTTCCAAGAAGCATTCATATCTTTAAATCTGCAAGGACCATCCAATGGTCTAAATTTATAAAAACAAGTTGAAAGTGTTTGGACCATCAGCCCTGTTCTAAAACGGAAAATCATATAAGGCATACTACTATATTTTGAAAATATTGCGTGATAACTGCGTGCAAATCATTCACAAAATATTTGTAGGATAAACATGGAAATTCATCCTTTCTCGATTTAAAATAAAGTTTGTTTGTTAAACAGTTTACCTTGTGTGCTTTGCATTTGTAGCTGTCAGTATGGAAATCAAAACTCATTGCTCTACTAAAAAAAAGTTCAACTAGAAATCTATCTTTGCATTTTTTTCTGAATGTATATGTAACGAATATGTTCGTCATATTTTTATATAGACGTACATATTTCATTCACAGAAAAATACGTTTTTCTTACTAAGCAAATTCTTTCCCTAATATGTACTGTCAACTGGCGAAAGTACCGTTACTTCCTGCCAACAACCACTACACGTTTTCTAACGGAATATTCGAGTACCTGAACATTCTGGTACCCGAATATTCTAGAAATAATTAAATACCTAAATCAGCAAATCCCTACTCTACACTCAACACCATAGAAAACCATATACCTTGACAGGTATATAAACTCTGGTTTTCATTAAAATAATTGTATTGTATAGAAATGTAATTGTAAACTTGACACTACGTAATAGTGTAATATATTTTAGTGTAAATAAACTGGTCAGTCGTATACTGTACCTGCAATATTCTTCCAGTCTTAGACTGTGAATGAATACTTGTAAATTTAATACTGTGTTTTAAAAGTAAAGTGATAAAATTTATTGTGTGTTTCAATTTAATTAAAGTCTTTCATTCAGTTAAGGTCCACAATAGTTGTGGATAATAAAATTCAATTATTTAAAATAATTCTCGAATATTGTAATATTCAAGTTAATATTATAATATATCGAAGGAAGTGTAATCGCCCCAAAAGAGGTTAGTTTCCAGTACTGAACCACCTCTTTTGTCCGTTACAGTATAAAATTTTGTTCTGTTGCGCGTACTTCATTCTCTGTCACAAGGATGTAGCCAGGGGGTTCTAGGAGGCATCGCCCGTGGAACTATCATTCGCCCCCAAACAAAATTTGCCCTCTGCAGAAAAATTTGCCCCTAGCAAAATTTACTCGCTGCAAAATTCAAAACTTTTTTTATAAAAAATTATTTGCCAAAATAAATACCAGCAAAATTCATGCTCATCTGTAAAATAGACCATAAGTAAATGCAATCGCTGAAATGCAAATGCAAAAGAATTAGTCACCTAAGAAATTTTAGTAGATAATTTTGAAAACAAAAGAAATTTTGGTTAAGGTCATATCACAGTCCTCAAGATTAGGTATCCACTAGATTACCGCCCTCTATGCATCGTTATGTAACAGTGGTGACTAAAAATCTATCTGCCCCCCTAAAATCTCAGTTTTCCCCCTACGAAAGCACCGTGGCTACACCCATGCTCTGTCATTTAACAAACTTCCAGACTTGAATAATGTACTGTTTATTTTTTAATTATGTGGGTACGCAGTTGTATGTGCTATCACACCTCATCTGTATCGTTGGCATCGTAGCCTCAAGATCATTGTGTTTTACTACCTGTGGGTTGCTAATTCAAATCCCAGAGCCAACAGCCCACAGAACTGGTGACTATCGATGTGAGATGTACATGTAACCACCTCCATGTCCCTCCTCTTCATAGTGGTGTTGAGCCATGATGGCTCAAGTCTGTTTTCATACATAGCAGCCTACCTCCACCCTCTATTATTGTGCTATGTGGCTATATGCACTATCACACCTCATCTATAATGTTAGCATCATTGCCATGTAGTGCGTCATCGTGTTTTACAACCTGTGGGCTATCAGTTCAGATCCCCAAGCCGACAAACCTCTAATTTAAAATTCAAAAAATTTCAAACCATCTTTGTTAGAATTGAAAAAACTAACAAGGTTTTAAAAATACAAATATAATGGATGCTTGCAGTTCACACACATTTATTGAATTCAGTTTTCTGCAGCTGTTTTTAAAAATACATAGAATGTTAAAAAACAGGAAGAAAAATATGAATGAACCAATCGCATCACACTGCCTAAAATTCTGCTTTGTGATTAGTCCATTTGTTTTAAAATCCAAAACAGGAGAGCGTTGAAAAATTTTTCACTTTAAAAGTGGTCATTAGTTAGAAAAAGTTGAGGAACCACTGGTATAGACCTATCTAAACAATCATCAAAGAGCTAAAGGTACCTAGCCAAAATTATTCGTTTTTATTCGTCTTTCTACCTCAACATGCAAAATGTTTTAGCTAAGTAAAACATTTATTAAAAGGAAAAAAACGTCAAAAATTAAATGGAAATTTATTTTTTTCTCTTATTTTGCGAAAGAAATTCAATATTCTTCCTTCTTTGAAAGAAGAAAAAGAAAAAAAACGAGACAGAAGAAAAATATAGAAAGAAAAAGCTGGTTTGTATTTAGGTAGAAGTGTTTTTGAAACAAAATTACTGGGTTGTTCTTGTGAAAAGTATGACTCAACTTTACTTTCCCTAATGGTTTTCGTTTTTATTTTTTAGTATTTGGAAGGCAATAGACAGTTAAAATACTTTCCTAATTGATAGCGACAACGTCTTGTGCTCCTTTCCACAAAGTATGCTTATTTTAAATACTGCGTGAATCGTTTATTAACAATGTTCTCGACTTTTCATCTCATGTTGCCAGAATATTTGCTGCCAATGACAACCAAAAAACAACTGAACTAACAACATTCAGAAGCAGAAAAACGAAACTACCTAAAAAAATAATGATAATAATGAAATGAAATAACAAAAAAGCAATCTTTTCGTAGAATTTTCGTACTTTAGAAATTCACTGCGTAGGTGTAGCTAAGAATGTCTTGGGAATTTCAACAGAAAAAAAAATGTGGAAAGGCATAGATTTTTTCTTATATTGGTGCCAAGGAGGGGAGAAGTTAGGTTTCAAGTCTTCAACATCGAACTAACAGGAAAGAACTTTTTTCTCGCATATTTAACCATCATTTTAGGTAAAGTTTGAAAAACCAATTTCTTTTTACATTATTTTTTTAACTATCTACCTATGCATTAAGCAGCAAAAAACTTCGGGTTTTTAGAAAAACTCAGACCATGAAAATTACGCTGACTGTATCTTTGAAGTTGAAATGTAGTGGACGGTAAACTTTGTGATGATTACTTTTTTTTTGTTTTCAAAGTTTTTCTCAAAACGCTCAAATATTCTCTCGAAATCGACCGTCTAGTTCAAAACGTCGCTTTGACAGTTTAACTTTTTTCTATTGTTTCAACTAGCAGAATTTTTGAATCATTTTTTAAACCTTGTGAACAGTTTTCCGTTGAATGCTACAAACTCTACCCTGTCATTTTATTGTTTGTTGAAATTCAATCAAAATTAATTTGAAGAAATTCTCAGTTTTCGGTTAAAATTTAATACTGACATCGAAAAAAGAAAAGTTATCGAATTGGGGTTGTACAAATTTTTAGAGCTAAACATTTATGCTTACTACACATGTTACCTTGCATCAACAAATACCCAAATGAATGAATTTGCGATAATATTCATGAATCATGATTAAAGAACAAAAGAACAATATTTGAAAAGCGAAAGAGAGAGAATCAAAATAACGAATTTTAATTTAAAAAAAGAAAAATTCATGCTTCAGAAATTATAGACCACCATATATTTGACAAAAAACGGAGGTGTGTATTAAACTGTGTATTTGTGGGCAGGTGAGTGTGTATTTTCCAAAGTGTCAAATTTTGTAATAGCTTCCATTCGAAAACCAGTTGACCGATTTCGCTCAGATTCAATACCAAACCAGTTCGTAAGAATCTCCAACTGCCGTAAAAATTTCGAGCCAGAATCTTGTAATTTACAGGAGTTATCGTGATGACAACATGGTGGGTTTGCAAAATTTTGAAAACCTCTCCCTTCGAAACTAGCTGATGAATTTCAAAAATTTTAAGACAAATGTGTAGCTCATGAAAGCTTCTAACCCTATCCCAAGTTTCATTGCCATAGGTTAAATAGCGGATAATCAAAAAACTCCCAAAAAGTGGCAAAATGAGCAGAAAGTGGAAATATATATATATATGTATTGTGTCCAGAAAAATTTGAGTGACCTTTATATTCATGATCGACGACTCAGACTCTGCGCTTTTCCACAGGTCCCGCCATTGCACTGAATGCGTTGTATTTTCATAGGAAAATACACCAAGAATTATACTTAAGACGTACTGCAGCCATTATCGAAAGAATTAAAAAATTGAAGTGAAAAGGAAAAAAGGAATTTTAAGGATGGAAAAATGAATTCAAAAGCGGAAGGAAGAAAATTTAAAAATGTTATCCTGTCGAGAATTTTTGATACCTCCGGTTTTTTGTCAAAGGAAGGATCAAATAAACAAAAAAATAATGGTCCTTCTAATCAACTGAATATTACAAAGTGGTGGCATTGTTTTGAGCCCTCGGCGGCGTAGGATATTGATGGGTCAGGTATTTACAAAGAGGCACTTTTCCGAAAGCAACGTTTCTAAATTCTGTGTTGAGAGGTTATCTTGATATAAAAAGAAAGAATATTTTCGCTGTTTTCCATACAAAAAAAAGACCTTTATAGAAAATCTGAAGAAAAAACTTGTTGTTAAAATTGACCTTATTCTAATTCTTTTTTAATTTCATCGTTTCCACTTTCGAGCTTGGTATCCGTCAACCTATGTGGGAAATATTTGAGGAAAAAACGAATTATTTCAGTTCTTGCTCTTTTCCATTTTTCGAAAATTTTCTTTGGTTTTCCTTTCGGTTCTAACCAATGATTATAGTTCATGAGTTCATCTACATTTTTGAGTATAAGAATACAAAAGTATTTATATTCTCTCAGTGAAAAAAAATTTTTGTGAAAAAAGGGATCGTAGGCTATGTCGAAAGTATTAATTATGCGCGTACCTGTGATAAACTGTATATGCGCAGAAGTTCAAATGAATGCATAAAAAGCTGCTGCAACCGGCTGGAACATGGTTCCGTAAGCATTATCGAAAAAAGCTTATGAGTTGAAAGAAAGTTCTTTCTAATTACTTCTGGAACTAGGAGTCTACCTGGTGTAAGGAATATGTGCTTCTGTGCTCGGCTTTGCGGTGGAAAGGTTGCGAGTTCGAGACCGCCACCATTTTGTTTCCGATCCAAAATGTTAGGTTATGTTGGTGCTACAGTATGTGATTAAAAATGAAGGTAGATCACTGATCACCGGATTTCGCCCGTCCTCGCCTCCCCTTCAACATCAAATATATCCTCCGAACGCTGGATAAGATTGCCTTGTAGCCTAAGGCGAAACAAAATTGAGTTGTCCCATACATAGGTACATATTTAAAATGCCAATGAACACATTCTATGTGTCAAAATATGATGAATATTGACGAAAATCTTATTTTTAGTCGGTTCAAAAAGCGAAGAAGGAAAACACTCTAATTTGAACTAACCGCGTGGAAATGTATTTCCTCGTCTCTTTGTGTGTACGTTAGTTTATTCGGTTCATTTTTTTTTCGTATGTGCCATCTCTTTCTCTGTGCCTGCTTCAATTAAGCCCATATGCG
The DNA here is from genome assembly GCA_011428145.1 of Ericerus pela. NCBI lineage: Eukaryota > Metazoa > Arthropoda > Insecta > Hemiptera > Coccidae > Ericerus > Ericerus pela. Next base: position 262,366 of record WOFM01000486.1, read on the forward strand.
ACAAAATTTCCATGAAGAGCGTTTTGAAATGGTTCGTTGATTGAGCCAGAGGAAAATTAAACCACCTCTCATGTTATTCTCAAAGTTCATTTCCGTTATTAATCACTTTCTAAATTACGCTTTTCATTTATTGCGTATGTCGGAAAAACCATTTCATCGAAAGGCTCGAGATCGTTAAAATATTGTTTTGTAATTAACTTCGTTTTGTTAATGTGTCCTGTGTCTGTTTCTAAAATCTATTAACGTGTCCTATTAACGTTACCTATAACGTTTTATTTTTTTTTTAAATTGGAACAAAAATGAATTTTTAGTCCATGTCCTACTCTGTTCCAGTACTTGACAAAAAAAAAATTGTTTTTCATAAAATAAAGTTTTCAAGGATAAACTGCATGCGCAAAATTTTCTTTTAGAAAAAAATTTCTTTTCCTTTTTTACAATGAATGTACCCTTACAGCAATACAGGGAGGGAGTGACGTACCAATATGAGGAGTCAGAGAGAGATCCGTAAACATTTGAGGTGACCGTTAAAATGAAAATAGCTTTTTCGATTGGAACGTTGCAAAAATAATGTTTCTTTTTCTTTTTTAAATGCAACTCTAAAGTAAAAATGTAAAAGTTGAATGAAATTTTTAGCCAGAGCAGACATTTTGAGAGTCCCCATAGGGCAACCGCTTGTAGTTACGCCTCTGGATTGTGCCAAAATGCGAATATGCGACAATCACAGTAATGTTCAATGAGCTGCAGAACTTCTGACAACTTAACGAGACGCCCTGGTATGTGAGAGCAAGAATAATGAAATGCTTTGTATGTTTACATTCACTACGTAAAGTATTCAGCAGTCAGTTTTTTGTAAAAAAAAAAAAATACTTACAATCAATTTTCCAACACTTCCAACATAGCGAACACGCTGATTAAAATCGCCCCACTTTGTCTGGTTCCGAATTTCCAGTAGTTACAGTTGCAGCAATATATTAATCTACGAGATCTCACATCTGTGAGCTTTTTTTTGTTTCCTTCTCACTTTATGGCTGTTCGATGCGTTGTACGTAAACATTGTTAGTAACTTTTTTAAGTAAAATTGAGTGCTAAACATTATGACCGAGCTATTTTTACAATAAAACTAATGTTGACGAAGGTGAATGTGTAAACCTTAAGGGCTCATATTCCACATTTGTATCGGCTGTCTATAAACGCAGAGAGAGGATAGGGCTTTAAGTAAGTTTCCACACGGAAATTCATCCCAGCCCGGTTATAAAGGAAAAAAACGCTGTTCCAGTTTTGTTGAATAAAAAGTTTGAAGTGCCACGACTGAATCAGTGAGTGCCTGTGAATATTTACGATTCTTATAGAGAATTTCTAAACTTTTTTGCGTCCCTTTTCTTACAATTTTGGAGAATATTTTCCATTGTACTGGACAAAATTGAAAAATTTAATTTTATAACATTTTGTCTTTGTTCTGAAAGGAAAAACCAAACCATAATGGAACTTAATAATCTTTAATCCGCGAAAACTGTTTAAAATTTCCTTTGCCTGTCAAGGTAATATAGTGGTCGATTTTATTCTCCTGCCTTTACGAGTATTTAGTAAGAAAAAGCTATCGGAGGGGAAAGTTGATAGACTCTAAGAAAAAGGGTGGTTTTTAAGTTACTCGTTCCTATATTAGAACTTTGTTCCAACCATTGACTGTACTATATAATTATTATATATTCAGTCAACGGCTCCAAAGTTTGTTCTTTTCTTTGGCCAAGTAATACGAGACTTCACCCTTTACTGCGACTTTCCTTTGGTATGACTAATTCGATTGTGCTGCTGTTACATTTCTGTCACATGAATTACCGCATTTAACCATCATTTATTTCGCTTGTAAACATTTATCATTTCTCCAAATACCATTTCATGGGAAACCTTTTGAAGGAAATGTCAATTGGATGAAATTGAAAGCGATATAATACGTGTGAGGCGAGAAATTCGTCTCACTCTACAAGTCTGCAACAAGAAAACATACATAGGTAGGTACCTCGTGTATTCAACAGCATTTTTTTAACGCCGTAATAAATTGTCAAATGTTTTCGTTTGACTTTTTATACTTACCTTTTTTTCTATACTTTTTTTTTGATTGTTGACTGAGCATTATTTTGTGATTTGAAGTTTTGACTTGATGATGAGAGCGTTAAGCTCGATGGCAAATATGTTATTTGTAACCACTTTTACCATGTTTTACCGGTGAGTTGGTTTTGGATTTGTTGATTTTAGGATATCTTAATAAAGAAAAATTTTTGTGTAAGTACCTACTATAATAATTTGCGTACCTATGAGTTGTTATCATTTATGAATGAGTTTTGAAAGAACTTTAAGTTGATGAGTAAGCGAATAACTTTAATGAGTGTTTGAAATTTAATTTTGTCACTATATTTTGGAATGAATAACGAAAAATCAGAGGTTGAGTGAATTAATTTTGAACAAGGGATGAATTTTAGTTATTAGTGCGAATAATCAGTGAGCATGTTTCAGTTAGTGTATTATAAGTTGTCTGAGTTTTGAGTCATTTTGGAACGAATGAGTCTTAACTAAATCTATACATATTGAATTGGGTTATTCAGAGTAGTTATGAATACGAGTAATCAGTAATCTGGGATAAGTTATGTCGGTCAGTGGTCTTGTTTGTAAATCAGAAGGGAAGATAAAAATATGGGACTCGTACGTTATTATATTTTTTCACGGTTGTTCGTTACCAATCACTCCAGTTACTGTTGAGATTGATGTTTGATTCATTTAATTTGTAAAACGATGTCATCGTTGAATCACAGGAAACAAGATAGGTACCTAATAATTACATGATACCATTAGAGCAGTGCAATAATGAAACAAAGTTCGAAGAAAGAATCAAATTGCTGTAAAAAATGCGTAGGTAGACACGATACAGTCGCAGAAATCGTGCTGATTCAACAATTTTTGGTACCTATCTACCCTTCAGAAACGACCCACAAAATTCTCAATACACTTAGCCAGATGTAAGAACAATACTTGAAAATTCTCTATGAATTAAGCATTACTTACCCATGAACAAGTAGGTACTTCTGGTCTGACCAGTGCTTGAAAAGAACTTAAAACATAGATATTTCTTCAATTTAGCATTTCAAACTACTTTACACCTAACCATGTAACATTGTGCGTTTTGATTTCATTGAAATTCAGCCCGACTTATTTGGAAACGATATAACCGACAAGGCAATAACACTTTACATGAAAACTGAAGCTGCGAGATCATGTTTCAGCGTATGTAAGGAAAAGTATTTAGCCATTGTGGTAGCTTGTGTTTTTAGATTGATTTTGCTTTCTAATGCATATAATTAGTATATCCAGTTAAAGGAACATTTTAGGTGTAGATTAATTAAAAATTTTAATTTCTGGAAGACAGAGACAGTAAAAATATGAATTCTTACATTTTGGAATGTGATTTCTTACCCTTCCTCATTTCCTATTCGCCAGGATTCGGTCATTGCCTGATATATTTTTTGAAAAATTTGTCATAATTTCTTTTTTCTTTTTTCTTTATTGAATTATACCTGTGGATGAGAATTACAGTGACGGTTTCTGTTTCGTTAAATCAGTCTTATAACTTTCAGTTCAAAATCTATTTTGACTTCGACCACATTGACACAGAAAAGGAATGCCTTTATTTGCGAGTAACCTGCTCGCGCAAAACTTCAGTTTGCTAATTGCGTGTCAATTATTTTCCTTGTGGCTATTGAAGTGGTCGACAAAAATAAAACTCGAGTTGACCCCGATGTTTTTGGTAAAAGTCCACTATAAATGTTGCCACCGAATTGAATCATATCTTCTCTCGCTTACAATATAATTTGACAATCCTATAAAATAGCATCCGTGATGTATGTTGTTGACGCTTTTCGCACAAAAGTTTCTGTGCATTCTTTCACGACCGACGAACAATGAGTAAATTTGCGTAAAATTTTTACGCTCGTTGACATTATCCGTTTTCCATTTTGCCTTCCATTTGATCACGAACATGGAAAAGTCGAACAATCACGTACTTTGAAAATACTCGGGGTTCCGAAAATTCGTAATTCCCGGATCCGAGAGATATGATATATGACTGGTGGGGGGTTTATTTACGTCCAGAGTATTTTGGTAAAGTTGGTATGATATACGAGGCCTAACGACTCTGGTCACATTTATCATCGAAGTATTATTTTCTTTACTTTTTAGGATGTGTTTACGTACCAGCCAGAGTCTCTTTTATTTTCTTTTAATCGTTTGAAAGTAGGCCTTGGTACGAAAAGAAAAAGTAAAATCGAAAAGAAAAAAATTACGTTTTTAAGTATGTTTTCTTTAGAAAATCTACTTATTACGCTTGGTGCGGTATTAGCCCCCAGGGTTGGCGGTGGGTACGTTTTTCATTTCATAACCTCAGGAAAATTTTGGCACCAGTAATTTAAATATATATATATGTTACCGTCAAAACTAGAATTGGCAAAAGGCATTTATCAAAACTATTTTTGGCAAAAATACGAATGTCAAAACCCAAATTAGGTTAAAACTAGTTTTGCCTGAAAATTCAGTCAAAACTATTATGAAGTGCCATTACTTCCTCGAAAAACATTTCAAGATCGAAGAAAAAATAATTTAGAATTTCAAGGTAGGCTATAGTCACTGACATACGCAAAATAGAAACACAGTTTTTATTTGTCACAAAAACCTATAACCGTAATGACCAAAATTAACCTCTTAAATAATTTATAACGATAACAAAAAGTCCCAGTCAAACTACTTAGGTTAATGACCAAAATTATACTCTTAAAAAATTAATAATATAAATTAATAACAAAAACGAAGAATTTTTATCATTATTTTTGATGTTGATTTTTATTTTTTAATTTTTGGTTTAATATACTTAAAAGATCTAAATTTACTTTAATTGGTATATGAAATTACCTAGCTGGGGTGACTGTTAAAATACTTATAACAATATTTTATTTATTATCGTAGGACAAACTGTTATGGCCCTTGAGTTGCACAAAACTCTCTTCTTCTTACATAGGCATTGGCAAATAGTGCAAGACGTTTTGTAAGCATAACGTGTAAACTTTTGTGGTGCCATTGTAGAATAGGCTTGGAAACTAAACTTTTTCTTTTCTTTGTTTTTTTCAGCTGGCATGTCTCACACATTCTTTGGTGACAAATACTTGTGCATTGCACGTTAAACAAAAATGTATATTTGTTTGTTTGTACTTGTTTATCTTTGTAGATAGACAAGTTACAAATCTTAATCTGTGACAAATTAAGAGATAACAATTTCCGCGATGTCACAAACTGATACAGAGATAGTAGTAAGTGGGCACCTTGAGGACAATTTCTTTACCGTTGACTGGAGCCACCTGTTAATGGTAAAAGTCCGTCCATTTTCCCCTCTCCGCAAGTGTGTTAGTTCGAAGAAATGTTATCCTTTTACCGTTGACACAAAGGGCCGTAGCGGCGGTAAATTTTCCCCCAATTATCAAAGAATTTTCTCGCCATCGGGCGAGAAAAAAAATTTTTTTCATAGTGAAAAAATATTTTTTGGACTTAAAAAATTTTTGTGAAAACAAGTTGACAAAAGTTATTTTAATTTTTTCGGTGTGTTGTTAATTTTTGGTAGTGAGTAAAATAGTATATATATAGGTGCACTTGCTCCGGATTGTCAGTGGTGACTTACGCGTGCTCTTGTAAACACCTCTGAGTTGTAACCCTCCAACCATTATTAACTGGAAAAAACTTATTGCTATTTAGTTGTTGATTATTACGATTTACTGTAATTTTTTTGTGATTGAGAAAAAATGGATTCGAAATTTTTGAATTCTGTCAACCGTTTGGTTGGTGGTGGTGTTGGTGGTGTTAGAGGTGGCACTGGTGCCAGTGGATATGACGCATGCAGGAAGTTGACCAACTTAAAACTGAACTACCTGTACAAACTTTTGAATGTGCGTGCTCTCGATACCTGTTTTGGTTGATCGATGGTCGTACATTTGTACGTTGGCGACGACGTTAATGGTGACAGTTGCGGATTTTCTATTATCCTGCCATGCCATATAATCGACCAATTACCGGATGACGAGTCCGTTAGTGTTTTCAACCGTGAGGTTGGTGGCATTTATGTGCGTGGTCCGAAATCATCACCATCACCATCAACGGTGATGGCATCGTCGTCGGCTGCGGGTTTTATTAATTTGGAATTTATTAGTCGGGACGATGGGGATAAAAATTATGTGCCAAATTTCAACGCCATAACCAAGCCCGTATCGTTGGAGTTGTGGAAATTCTGCGATTTGAAAATAAATCGGTGGTACGAAGTTAGAAAAATTCGTGCTACGGACACCCCTTACGGCTGATCCTTGCTAGCAACATTAAAATGTAACGATGATGACGACGGTAACGGCGAATTCAATACATTTTTCCCACCCTGTTTAGCGAAAATGTTGCCCAACAACGCGGCCGTTGATTCATTTGCTGCGGGGGTAACATGTGTTTGTGTATTAAGTGTTGCTGACAACGCCTACCATACCATTGACTTTGATTTTTTGAATAAGCAACCACCCAAAAAGTTGGATCGGAATTGGTGTTGCGCCAAACATTGTTTTTTCATCCCCTTCGAACAAGTCGATGGAATGGCGTGTGTCAAATGTACAGCCTATAGCACCTGTTACTTCTATTGTCGTTCCTACATTTGAAAAATCCAGCTTAATACATTTTTAGAAACCCGCAAAATAAAAGATTTAAAAATTGGAACATATTATAAAATTATTAAAATCTCCCCTGTCGATACACACTACAATAATCAAGCCCTAATAGCAAATTTAATTTTACCTGGTGAAAATGCAAAGTTCAGAACCTTCTTACCAAATTGCCTTAGTAAAATTTTTGAAAATAACCCACTATCCTTAGCGCATTTTATTGACACAGCCAAAGGATTGTACATTATCGGCATACGCCCTAATGGTGTCGTCGATCTCGAATTTGCGAGAGAATGAAAATACTGGTAAAATAAAATACGAATAAAATACGTTCATACCACTACCCGTCGTCCTATGCGATTAAAATGAAATTAAAAAAAGGGTAGTTTGGTAGCCGCAGCAGCTGCAGCAGCTGTTGCATCAACGGACAAGGACGAAGACAACGACAGAGACTACCTATTGTGTGAGTGTGTGGGTGAGTGTGCGTGAAAAATAAAAATTAAAAATTAGAGTGTGCGTGCTGATCGTCATCGATTGTCAGTCTTGTGTGTGTGTGTGTGTGTGTGTGTGTGTGTGTGTGTGTGTGTGTGTGTGTGTGAAAAAAAATCAAAGTGCCGGTGTGCAAATAAAAATCAAAGTGTGCGTGTATGCGTATGAGTGAAAAATAAAAATCTGATTACCGATTCACGCCGACGACTACCTGCGCTGCGAGAGTGTGTGTGTGTGTGTGTGTGTGTGTGTGTGCACGTGTGTGAAAATAATAATAATTTGAGAGTGAGTGGGTTGAGGGTGATAACAAAGACGACGACGACAACAACCTTTAATGCAATCGCAAAGAATAAATAAAATAAAAAATCCGAATGCCGATCGACTATGACGACTACCTGTTGTGTGAGTGTGTGCAAATAAAAATCTAAGTGTGCGTGTGTAATGACAAACACCATTTAAAATAAATAAAATAAAATAAAAATCCGTGTGCCAAATCACACCGACGACTACCTGTCGTGTGTGTGTGTGAGTGTGTGAGTGTGCGTGTGTGAAAATAATAATAATTCGAGAGTGAGTGGGTCAACGACGACCTTTAATGCGATTGCAAAATAAATAAAATTAAATTAAAATCCGAGTGCTGATCGACTACGTGAATTACGAGTGTGTGTGCGGGTGTATGAATAAAAAAATCAAAGTGTGCGTGTGTAATGACAACCACCATCTTTGAATGATTTGAAAGAATGAGTGAAAAAACGGTTAAGTCGAATATTTATACTCAGGGTGAAATACAATAACCAACCAATCAGGTGCGTGTATCGGTATTGTCTATTGTGATTGGTTCCTTAATGATTGGTCATTTTACTATAAATATTACAACCCATCCCCTTTCCCTTCAGTGTTATTTTGTCAGATGGCGAAGCTCTTGTCAGTTGACTATTGAAAAATACCACACCCCGCTCTCACTCAACACGATTTAACAAATATATTTGCGCTCTTTCATCCCTTCATTCTCCGCTAATTCATCGCTCTCGAACCGCTGCCGACTCGCCTATCAGTATACCCGACTGACGCACATATTTTCACCTTTTTGTACTTATAAAAAATACACAAACTTTTCCAAATTTTTTGCCGACACTTTCATATTTTTCCTAATTTTTCTGGGCAGTGAAAAGGTTGTCTGTTACATAGTTCGGACATATTTTCACAGCTATTAAAGAATATTCCACAAATATTACGTGTTTTCGGACTTGTAATAATTTTTAAAAAACTTTTTTAATTTTTTCCAAATTTCCGTTGACCAAAATAGTATATATATATAGGTGTTGTTGGGACAGTACCTCAGTTGTGATCGGACTGTCTTACTGTTTAGACGCAATTTTTCTCCTGCAAAATATTTTCACCATTCTACTGTAGTATATATACTTGTGTAGTTTGATTTTGAACTCAGTTGCGATCTAACTGTCATACTGTATGGATGCAATTTTTGCACTCTCTCTTGTTTAAACAAATTGAAAAATAATAATAATGGATTTTAAAAATAGCGCCGAATTCCGAAACCACCTTGAAACTGTTCTACTTGCGCTCAATCCTGTAGTCCCTGACGATAATGTCAAAGGCAAAAGGTGATTACGGCGATTGACGTGTTAGTCAAACAAGCTTTCCCACCCGAACCAAAAATTAAATTGGTCACCCCTCATCTCATGCCTAACCTGGAGGAAAAGAAAAAGAAAAATAAAAAAGTTAAGACTACGCCACTCGCTGACATCCAAGTAGAGTTTATGAGTTTGCATCAAACTCGACCAGCTCGTTTGGATGCTCGACGTATGAAAATTTCCAAACCTAAACCCGAACCTAAATCAGAACCCAAACCTGAACCCGAACCTAAATCAGAACCCAAACCTGAACCCAAAATCGATCTTTTCGAATATATCGCTAACCAGGATTTCAGTGCTAGCGATTTGGAAAATGCGAAAAATAATATTTTGGCCGCTTTAGAAAAAATTGACCTCATCGAACCCACCCACATCTCCCCCGCCTTCACCACCCCAACCATCCATCTTGTCGCAAGTGCTAGCCGATATTTCAATTGATTCATCATCATCATCATCATCATCACCATCATTTGAAAATGGTCCTTCTCAGGGCCAACATCTCCCTGTTCTTACTGGCGTTCAGATTAACGAGTTACTCGGTGAATTGGAACTATCTTGGGATGGTTTAGAATTCAACGATGTACCTCTTATTCCGATCGCCTTAGGACTCGAGGAGGACTTAGTAAGGAACTGTTGGTCAAATTGGAGCTGTCTGATGATGATGACGACGATAGCTCCGATGAAAGCATAAACGGACTTTCACATAATATTAAGATGAAGGAACTGTCAGCTGAAACGGTGTTGTCTTCGGACCATTTCGTCGAAAGTGTTAATAGACCTTTACCTATTTTTAATAATAATAATAATAATAATAATAGTAATAATTTAGTGGAGGAACTGTTGGCTGAAATAGAGCTGTCCGATGACAGTTCCGATGAAGGCGTAGACGGACTTTCACCTAGTTTTAACGGTAATATTAAGGACCAAAAAAATTTGGCTTTAAGCATATTCTGTGCAGAGCCTACATCGCCTCTATTTAATTTTAGATGCATGCCTAGTCTAAGTCCTGTAAATATGAACATTCCCGTGGATCCACCTTCCCAAATGCCCGTGTTAACCCCCAATAAATGTGTGAAGGCTGTTGTGCGAAATATTTCCCCTGATGTCGCTGTCGTTGAGATTGCGGCCAAAAGTGTTGTTGTTGCAGCCGTTGACGTTGAAAGTGTAGTTGAGAGTGTTGTTGCGGGTGTTAGCATTGAGAGTGCAGCCGAGAGTGTTGTTGTTGCCATTGCCACCCCTCAAGAAAAATATTAAAATGAGCGAACCCCCAAAAAAGAAAAGAAAAACGAAGAATGCTGCCACTGCTGCTGTTGTAAAGGAGACCTAGTTGTGCGATATTTTCCCCTTCAAGTATGAGATTTTCCCACGACGTTGTGCCACACCCCGAGTGCGTAAAGTGAAAACTCCCAACTTCTTACCTAAATTGGGGGCTATTTTCCCGTTTAAGAAATCATTCTTCACCCAGTTAACTCCGTACAATGATTGTGATCTGAGGTGTGCGTTGTACGAGTTGAAGCAGTTGTTGGATCGTGTGTCCTGGCAAAATTACCTCTTGACCCCCCTGCCTCTTTGAATAAGCAAAGTGTGTTGAGAAAGGTTTACTTTGGGGGTGGTGGTGGTGAAAGTCGAGGTGGTAGCTGGGTGGTAGGACTCGGTGAAATGTTTCCTTTTGGCGATGAAATATTTTCCCGTGATAGTGTCGAAGGAGAGAATGTGGGTAATGTTTTCCCGTTTCATGGGAATGTTATCGTTTCACCACGTAAACGTTCCCAGTTAAAATTTATCAATATTTGGGAAATCAATCAGCGGTACATACCAAAATTTCAAAATTATATTCTGGACTACAAAATCTAGTTAAAAAAAAATCTCCCCCAAATGACGGATGGTGATCTTATCACCAAAGCACTTGACGAGATGATGGCCTATGGTAAGATGAAAACTGAATGGCGACAGGGGGATAAAATGAATATCGTGGTGAGTAATGCGAAATTTAACAACCCCATCTCTATAGGGTACGCTTGTAACGATATGACGAAGAAACTTAAAGAAAAAGTAACTCAAATTCTAACTTCTGATGAAAGTGTTGTTCTGACTGATGCATTTTCACCTTACACGTAATCAACATGCCACGTGGTTCAAAACCCAAAAAAATACTGAACTTGGCCACCGACAAACATTTGAAACGCTGAATACTGCGCATTCAAAATAACGATACGTTGTGTGCCCAATGGGCCATCGTTACTACCATGTCCTACCACACTAACGAGATCGGTGGACAAATACTGAGTGCAGCCGACATAGTCAACTTGTGCAAAGGACGTAACATACAGACTGACATGGCTATAGAGTTGTGCCTGCAGATTGATACTTACGACGAGTTTGACAAAGGATTTACTTTTGAGGATATCCGGACCTGCGAAGAAATCCTTAACACTGTATAGTGGTGCCATCGAACAACCAATCGTACTCTACCTGTACAAGGATGGAAACCATTTTGACGTGATCACCAAAATGACTTCTCTCCTGGGTGCGTCGTACTATTGTGAAAAGTGCGACAAACCGTACCAAAACAAAAATGCTCACAACTGCCAACCGAAACCCGGTGCAGTGTGTAACCTATGTATGAAGGCTGAGCATCCTTCCTACACTAAAGATAAGATTTTTTGTACTAATTGTAATCATTATTGTTTTAATCGCGAGTGTTTAAACGATCATAGTAATAGTGTTTGTGCCGCAGTGTTCAAGTATCCCAAGTGTTGTCTTATAATTCGTCGTAGTTTGTTTTTGTCGCATAAGTGTGATTACGTAAAATGTCTTAATTGTAAGAAAGTGGTGTTGAAAAAAAATCATCAGTGTTACATGGTGTCAAAACCTGCCAAAAGGTGGCAGGTGCAGTGTGGTGTGTAAAAAGTGTCGGCGGGCAGCACAGTCGTCAACCGGAAGTGCAGTTACACAGAGCAGTACATCTTCTACAACTACAAAGCGCAGCAGGAAACCAGGATATATACGCCGAATTTGATCATCACCCACGACTTTGCAGGTGAGAAATTTACATTTAACAGTAACGACGCCTTTTGCCAGTGGTTCATCAGTCTCGAGCATAATGGCTCTACAGCCATCGCCCACTACGGCAAAGGGTACAATTCGCAGTTCATCATGCAGTACCTGGTCGCCAACACCATTAAACCGAATGTCATTTGCAACGGTTCCAAACTAATGATGTTAGAAATCCCGCACATCGGTTTGAAAATCATTGACAGTCACAATTTTGTGGCCAGTTCTCTTAGTGCTTTCCCCAAAACTTTTGGTCTGACCGAGTTGAAAAAAGGTTATTTCCCCCACCTGTTCAACACCAAAGAAAATGAAAATTACGTTGGCCCGATTCTGGAGAAAAAACACTACTGCTATGACACGATGAAGGATGGCTAGTGGTCTAAATTTATTGAGTGGCACAACAAGAAAGTGGAGGAGGGTTATGTGTTTGACATGGCTCGCAAAATTGCTGAGTACTGCGACTCGGATGTAGATATTCTACGGAGGGGATGCCTCAATTTTTGCGAGCAGTTTCTGGAGATTGGAAACATCGACCTGTTCCAGTATGTCACCATTGCCAGTGTTTGTATGGCTATCTACAGATCAAAGTACCTGCAGCCACACACCATCGGAGTCATAGAGGAAAGGTTTGAGGACCACTATTCGAAACAATCTATTTCGTGGTTGCGTTCCTTCCAAAATCCCCTCATTTGACATGCTCTCAATGGCGGGGAAGTAGAAATTTGTGGTGCTCGGGTGGACGGCTACGACGAGAGTACGAAAACCGTGTACCAGTATCACGGTTGCTTCTAGCATGGATACTCTCGCTGTTTTTGCCCTTATTTCATCAATAATATGAAAAAAGAAACCATGGAAGATTTGTTGCAAAAGACAGTCGACCGGACAAGTCAGTTGGAGCGGGATGGGTATACGGTGGTTGAAAAGTGGGAATGTCAGTGGGTTAAGATCAAGGAGTATAGGAAGTTTGTCAAGGAGGGGGAGATAGTCGAACTGTTGAATCCTCATGACGCTCTTTTTGGTGGCTGGGTGGAAGTGTTCAAGTTGAAAAAAGAAGTCGAGCCCGAGGATAGTGCGAAAATCAAGTATGCCGACGTTGTCAGCCTGTACCCTAGTGTTATGTTCTACAATAATTACCCGGTAGACCACCTTTTCAAAACGTTCAGACTGTCCAAACACGACCCCACCTGGTACGGTTTGATCATGTGCAAAGTCGAAGCACCTTGCGATCTCTACATCCCCCTGCTTCCTGTCAAAGTGAAAATGGCCAAGGCAGATATGCTATTATTTCCCCTCTGTCTAAAGTGTGCCGAAAAACAGCAAAGTGTTTGTGATCACACCAGCTCCGAAAGGCAGTTTATCGGCACTTGGAGTACGATTGAGGTAAATAAAGCCATAGCCCAGGGGTACAAAATCATTGAAATTTACAAAGTGTGGGATTTTGAGAAAAGTAATAAATTGTGGAAGGGGTACATCAGTGATTTTTCTAAAATTAAATTGGAAACCAGCCCACACACCTATCCCTCCAACGAAGCCTATGCCCAGGATATTAAGGAGAAAATGGGTATTGTTTTGGATTTGGACAAAATTGAGAGAATCCGGGTAAACGTGCAGTTTCAAAATTATGCTTGAATTTGCTGTGGGGTAAGTTTGGTCAATGGCAAAACATGTCTACCGCCGAGTTTGTCACCGATGCATTCTGTTTCTACGAGATTTTACTCGATGATCGGTTGCAAGACATCTCCGTCATCTACATCACTGACAAAATGGTCCAAGTCAACTACAAGTACAAGGAGACGTATGTGAAAAATAACTACAGCACTAATATTTTTGTTGCCATCTACACAACCGCCAACGCTCGACTTTGGCTTTACGAGAAGTTGGCTATTATCAACAAAAATGTGTTGTACTGTGATACGGACAGTATAGTTTACCTGGATGACGGTGTCAATAATATCGAATACGGCAACATGTTGGCTCAGTGGACCGACGAGTTGGGAGGTGGGTACATCAAAAAATGGCTAGCCACCGGGCCAAAATCGTACTATTACAAAACTGATTCGGACAAAGTGACCACTAAAGTTAAAGGTTTCACCCTCCACCATGAGAACGCCCTCTGTATCAACGGAAGTCCATACAGAGTCTGATAGAGGAGGCTATTTCGAATATTACCGTCACCGATCACCAAATCACCCAAGAACCAATAACCAAACAACTCACCAATAAAAATCTGACTAAAACGTTTTCATTTGGCTTTTATAAACGTTTGATTGCCGATAACTACGATACGGTGCCATATGGTTACATTCCGTAGACAGTTGGTGAGTTGGTTGGTTGGTTGGTTGGATGGTTGGATGGATGTTTGGATGGATGGTTGGATGGTTGGATGGTTGGTTGGATGGTTGTGATGGCTGCGGTACACATATCTATAAATAAAAGTATTATAGGACAAAATTCAACACTTTTTTTGTTTTTGCAATGGCTAACATTATCGAAAGTATCGAGTACTTTAATTACCGAGCACCGAATTTGGCTAATTTGAACGACGACAATGGTGATTTCTCCATCATGGTGCACAATGAAGATTTGATTACCCACCCCAACAAGAGTGTGCTGGAGTTGCGCGGCAAGGTAACCGTTACAAAAGAGGATGGCACGTCGTTGGCTAACATAGATTTAGAAAAATTGTTTGTCTGCAGTGGTGGTGGTTAGCTAAACATGTTCGAACGCATCGACTTTTACGTGGGTGACAACAACATCGACACTGTGCGCAAACCTGGAATTGTGGGGTTGATGAAAGGGTTGGTCTCCTTTGAAATGGATAAACAATTTTGCAATGCCAGTTGGGACTACGACGTCGGTATCGACGAACGTAATACTCTCAACAGAGACGGCCATTTCCACGTTATGATCCTGATGTCTATTGTGATGGGATTTTTCGAAGACCACCCCAGTTTCATCTACAATATGAGCCAAAAACTGGTGTTGTACAAGTCTACCAATGGTGTTAGCAATGTATTCCAAACATTAGGTGATTACAAGCACACTGTTAGGGTGGATCTTCGCAACATTGTCTTCAAAATGCCGCATGTGAAATTCACTCTGGAACACGCCACCAAAATACGTAATGAAATTGCTAAAAATTGCAAGTACGAACTGAAATACCGATGGTTGTTTTACACCAGTATTTCATTCTCTTCTGGCACCAATTTCACTTGGGATATCCCAGTCTGTTATTCAAAGTACCTTTTAATCGCCTTCCAGGCTGCCTGATCAAATGATATCACCGCCAACTCGTCGGTATTTGATTTTTGCGATTTGGAAAATTGTCAGGTTCTGCTCAACAATAATCACTACTATCCGCACAAACGTTTGAATCTGAACATCGCCGAGTACAAGTGCGGCACACTATATTTCATGTACAAACGCTGCAAAGCGTCATACTACAGCCGCGACGACGATCTCATGCTGCCCTTATTCAAGAACAACGTTTTCTGGCTTCACCACCCGCTCCACTCAACACGTATTTGTCGAGTGCACATCTTACCATCGAGTACACTTTACAATTTGTTTGCGGCATTCCGTGGTCAAGTGGCTACTTCCCGCTGCCGGATGTTGAGTCTGCCCTGTGCAAGGCAATCAACAACACCACACTCGTCTACATCAAAAGGTTGGACCGGGTAAACTTTCTTTTAGTCTTGTCCAGATGTGCTACTGAGAAAATAGTAGATCTCGACAAATTTCCGGGCATTAGTAAGACATAGCAGAAGACACTGTTCTTCCTCTGCAAATACAGCCATCCCCATCACAACAAAATGAAATGCGCTTTGGAACAGGCTATCAGGTATCAGGATTATCTTAGGGAAAATTATTACTACAAAGTGGGTGCCAGTGACTACGATTATTGAGGTTGACGATGTTGCTGCTGCCGCTACTACTGAAAACAGTCTTTTTCAAGACTAACCCCATCCCAAGGGCGTAAAAACTATATTAAGGAGAATTTCAAATACTTTTTCAGATTTTGTGTGCGTGTGAAAATGGCATTTCATATTTCAGTCAACGATGTGCAGTCTGTAATACGGCGAGAGTATCACGATGGTATACGTTTTGATAAAGTGTACCAGGTAGGTTTGTCCAGTTTCGTTACGCATAACAACATTTTCAACATTACCAAATGTAATAACAGGTTGACATTCGTGCATCCTGAAAAAATTAAAACACCTACGGTCGGTGTTGGTGTTGTGTCGCCAAGGATGGTGCTAAAGAAATAGTGTCATCATCTTTGAAAAAAATGTACGAGTACGATGTTGTTGTAGGCGGTGCGCCACTACCACCACCACCACCACCACAACCACAATCATCACAACCATGCCAAACACCACCAGCATCGTAGAAATGTGGCAAGAGAAATGTCAACAATGTTTGGTTGGATATTTTGGCTGATGAGACTGAAAATGTTACTGTTGACGATGACAGATGGAATGTGATCAGGACTGTTGTTGAGATACCACCGGGTATTTACATGGTTGACGATATATCCACATACTTGAGTGCAAACGTACCAGCTACCGAAAAATTCTGAATGTACATGAATAAGAATACGAGAAAAGATGAAATGGGCGGCACTGTTCACGTTGATTTCACTCCCTTGGCGTCCATAGGCCTGACTTTAGGATTTGAACGGCATTTGTACAAGAAAGGTGGTCACCACAGTTCCCCGCATCCATCCGATATATTTTCTATAAATATGATACGTATATGGTGCAATTTAGTAAAAAGTAACGTCGAAGATACGCGTCTCAACAGCGACACTATCTACAAATTTCCTTTGAACGTTAAACCAGGTGAAAAAATTATCGAAAGACCAAATACAATCGCTTTTTACCATGTGAATACCGACACATTACACGATTTACAGTTGAAAATAGTCGACCAAGATAACCGTTTGATCGATTTCCATGGCGAAAGAATTAATATTGTTTTAGAATTCAAACCGCTAACATGAACAACAACAACAACAGTGTCAATCAATATCTCAAAGCAGAGAGAGAACTGAAAAGAAAATTTGAAGCGTTAAAGTATGGGCGTTATATGCTCGACACACGGGTGAATGAAGATGTAGCACCAATTCTGAACCCAATCCGTGAGATTAATGCCAAAATGAAAAACAACAACAAATCAACATCACAACTTGCTGCTGTTGCTGCTGCTGCTGCTTCTAGTTCTGTTGTCAACCCTGATGATTTAGTTGCTAACAAACGCAAGTTAGACATAATGCTTGGCGGACAACAAGGATGACGACACATAGACACTGCTTATGGCATACGTGCAAAAAAAGATGGTTTCTATATTGGTAATGCTAAAGTGGACATTGTAGGTAATGATTTAGTGTTTGAAAGTATCGGTGGTGGTGGTGGTGGTGGTGGTAAAACTTACATCAGTACACTGGTTTGTGGTAGTTATTAACCAATACACATCCTACCAACTACACTGTCAAAGATTTTGAAAAATATGTCCAAATAGTAAAGGATACTTTCCTCTATAAACATAAAAACAATCTGTTCAGTAGAAAGTTAAAAATTAGAAAAAATACCAAATACACCGAAATAATCAGACCGATAGTCTCTGAACATAATCTAAGAGGTGCCAAACATGAGGCTGATGAAGACATAATTGGTGAAGGTTTAATACCTAAAGTAATTGTGCCAAGCAGCAACAACAACAACAACAACAACAACAGTGTCAAATACTTATATTGGAATAATATTGACGAATTATTAGAAAGATTGTACATTTTATACGGTGAAATAAAAGCTGGAAATACTAACCCTACCATACGTAATGAGATTACAAACATTATACAAGAATTCAAAGAAATATGACAACAACAACAACAACGATGATGATGACTAATTATCCAGAGGGTTATGGTGAGAAACGTTGCAGGAAAATATTAAGAGATTTTTTACCACAGCCTATAGCGGCAACTGCAGCAGCAGCAGCAATGTCAAACAGCCACACTACTGCCACCACTACCACCGCATGGAGGGGGAAAGGTGTGTTGAATGATCTAATAGATAATTTACCCGTACCCTTACATTTACCCGGGTACAATTACGCTGGACCCGGCACTCCACTCGATCTTTACCTGGAAAAAGGTGTAAAACCGGCGAATAAGTTGGACGAGGCTGCTATGCGTCACGATATCGCTTATTCAAAATCTAATGATTTGAACGATCGTCATTAGGCAGACTATGTACTGCAGGAAGAAGCATGGAATCGATTTAAGGTGGACGACTCGAGTGTTGGTAAAAAAGCCAATGCTTGGTTGGTAACAACAGTGATGCGTGCGAAACGTGCTATTGGTACTGGTATTGGTGTGAAAAACGAGCCAAAATACACGGAATACCCGGCAAATTTGGATGGTGATGATACCGAGCAACTTGTGAATTTTTTGCAAAAACCTAACGGAAAAGTTATTTGTGTAAAGTTTTGCGTAGCACGGATGAAAGAATCGATCGCCAGTGATTTGAAGATACCATTGACATTGCAACAGGCGCAAGCTGTCGGCTGTAGTCATGCGAAAGACAAAGATGCAGTGGTTTGTTTGTCACCCTCACAGTTAAAACATATAACAATGGATAAGGAAGGTGGGTTCTTGCCGGCAGCAGTAGTAGCTCTTTTAGCAGCAGCTCCGGCCTTTGCATCGTCATTAGCAGTGGTGTCAACACTTGGAACAACAAAAAAGCTAACGATAAGTTGGTAGAAGAACGTATCTGCCACAACAAAGCCATAGAGGCTAATGGTAAAAGCGTTTGCATCGCCATAAAAATTAAAAATTAACTCCAACCACCACCATTGCTGCTGCTGCTGCAGCTGCAGCATCTGTCACGGATAACGGGTTGTACAAAGAGTTGCTGTTGAAAAAAAAAAATCTCCTCTAACCAACATCGATATCGAGACAATAGTGAAATGTATAAATATTCCGCAATTTAGAGGTGTCTTTATGCGCAACTTATTGCCAAAAAAAGTGCATAAAAACGAATGCGGCGTTGTTAATCTGGATAGTTATCGCGGCCACGGTACACATTGGGTCTGTTATTGGAAACTCAACGACGATATGGTCAATTATTTCGACTCGTTCAGTGTTCAACCACCTAGCGAATTGTTAAAATATTGGTGTAAACGTGTAAAAGTATATTCCAACGGTAGCCAAGTACAAAAAGTTGATCAAATTATATGCGGACATTTATGTATAGAATGGCTCGCCCAAAGAAAAAAAAAACAACAACAACAACAAAAAACAAAATAAAATGTAAAGTTTGCTGCATGTGCAAATGCAAGGTAGGGAAAAATATGTTATTTACTTTCCTTGCTACACTGTTGGTTTGTTGGTTTTGCAAATGGTAATTGCAACGATGATGATGATGATGATGGTGGCTGTGGTAGTTGCAGTGGTGGTGGTGGTGTTGTTGTTGTTTGAGTGATAAATGTATTAATAATGACCATTTGTAGGACTTTTTCAACATCTCAATCATCCCCCACTGCACTACACTACAATATGCATGAGCAAGAAGCAAAAGAACTTCATAGCAGAGTGATTAAAAAATTTAAAAAACGCAGAATAATAACGAAAGGTATAGATGATATATGGGCTGCTGATTTACTAATAATGACGCAATACGGTAGACAAAATGGCGGCTACAAGTATATTTTCAACATTATCGACACATTCAGCAAGTACATGTTTTCGGTAGCATTGAAAATGAAAAGTGGCAAAGAGGTTGCAAATGCATTCGCTGGTGTTATTAAAAAACATAAACGATGCTCCTCCAAGTTACACATGGACAGGGGTAAAGAGTTTGTGAACAAAGATTTTAAAAAAGTATTGTCAAAATATAACATAAAAAAGTGTCATTGCCAAACGTGCCAATCGTACACTAAATGAAAAATTAAAAGTCCACTTCGAAATTGCCCAAAATTTCCATTGGATAGACGCACTACCGCTCATTGTGCGTGAATATAATGAAAAAAATATACATCGATCAATAGGTACAACGCCCGGGTCGGTAAATGCCAAGAATGAGGACGAAATTTGAGAAAAATTATACCCTATTGCCGAATTTACTTTAGATAAGCCGACTTTCAAAATAGGCCAGCTGGTACGTATTCTGTGCTGGAAGAATACGTTTGGCAGTAAGTATCGCTGAAATTGGACCAAAGAAATTTTTTATATCGCCACAATATGATACACCGACCTGATAACATATACAATAAAAGACGGCAACGACGAAATAACTTACGGACATTTTTATACTCGGGAATTACAGAAAACCCTAAATTTCGTAAGAAATTAATAGGTGCACGTGAGAGGTAAAAAAGGATTTGCGAACAAAACATTAACAAAACAAAGGATTTTCATCTCTCTCTTAATCGGTTGTCGTCGATGAACAGGTAATCATCGTCATCTCACCCTGCACACCTATCTTCATTGCAATACATCGATATTCTTTTCACTTGCACAAATGACTCATCAACGTTACCCTGAAATTCACCCACACTAGCATCATCAATACCATCACTATCAATGACACTAGCACCAACACTTACGCAACAACCAAAGGCGACACCCTTAAAAAAATCACAAATCACTTGTGATTTGATCGTCTTTGCATCTGTTGATTTAACCCGTTGTTCGTTTATTTTTATATTTTTGCCATTTTTTTGAATTTTTGTGTATTTTTAGCCATTTTTTCTGTGTTTTTATCCGTTTTTTCCGTATTTTTTGTGTTTTTTGTCATTAATTATTGAAAATGCCGAAGCAAACCTTCAACAACGTGCCCTTCATCGTCTATTGCGACAGCGAGGATGACTAATTGGCGGCGGCTGGTTTGGAAAATGCTAATTGTAAGTACTTAGCGACACTAATTCACGTGTACGCATGTCCGATAATTTTTTATAAACTTTTAATCATTTTTTCATCGTGTGTGGGGGCAAAATGTGACCATTAGGGTGAAAAAAATATTGTGACAGGTGCCATGTGGGGGACCACATGTAATTGTCATTTTTTTTTCACTTCAGCAAAAGTGAAAATAAGTTTTACCTATTTTTTGGCGGGGGTCACCGGCTAAATTACATGTGTTACACCCATTTCCTTGGCAATATCAGTTATATTCGGTCATTTAAAAAAAATAATAATAACTAAAGAATGCATTTTTTTGTGTAAAGCGTGGCGGGTGAAAATTAAGATAACTTTTATCTTTTTCTATCATTCTTTTAATAGGCCTAATTACACACACACGCTCTCGTACGCACACACACGATAAACAAAGTAAAAATTATTATTATTATTACTACGTTGGTGCTTTTTTTCACATAGCACCTCCCGCAAACGTCACCCTGCCATGGGTCAGCACACTGTGGAGTGCCGACTCCAGCGCCTTGTTTTTGCCCTCCAGGATGACGGCTTCATCATCCCCAATGGTCATCGCAGACATCGGTACTTGCAGCGGGGAGTTTCGTCGGACCTTGTTGCCAACAACAACAACAATGACGACGACAAGAAGGACACCTCCACCACCACCACCAACCCTCACATCACTGTACACTGAGGAATGCCGCATTTTCCGTCAAAGTAAGAAAATCAACAGCAACAACATCATCAACATCCGCATCCACATCTGGAATGTGGTAAATGTTTGTACATTTTTTATTTTGTTTTTCTTTTTTTTTTGCAGTTCAATGTGTCGAGTGTGGGAACACGCCGATGGACATGGCTGACCTGTCATACCAGGAGTACCTCAATTTTTCAGTCACCGAAATTGTGTACGAGGAGGCGAGCAACGTTGATGAGGAGGAGGAGGAGGAGGAGGGCAATGAAGTACTACTACTACTACTACTACGAATACTATTACATGAATACTATTATTAATATTATTTTTTCCCCGACAGTTCCGACATTTAGCTGCCCCTGCACCCTTGAGGACGAGCACCACTGCAACCACCATCAGGCATCGGAGATGGCCGCCGCCATCACCAACAACAACAGCAACAACAACAATAACATCAATGGCGGAGATGATGACGAGGATGCTGAGCAGTTCAGCGTAGAGTTGGCACCTGTGAGTGGTAAAAAAAAATACACATTCATTCATACATTCACTTACAACCACACACACACACTCATTCATTCATTCATTCACTTACTCAGGCAGAGAGACAGGCCAACTAACTAATTTTAATTTTAATTCCCCCCCACAGACAATGAAAACATCTGAGCTAGTACGCAGTGTCTGACATTGTACGTAGGAAGGATGCGCTTGTCAACATAACGGTACCATCGATCGCTGGACCATCGAGCGGTCAACGAACATCTCCTCCACCACCTCCTCCTCCACATAGGGGTGTCTTTTGGCGACCCATCATATGTACCCGATGCTACCAACAATGACGATGAAGATGACAACAATGACGATGATAATAATTTTAATTTTAATAATAATATTGTTATGAGAGGTTATGGTAATGAACCCCACACCCGGGAAGAAATTTTACGTATGAACTGCGAGATAATGGTCCTTCTGAATGACATCACAACTGAGGGTGATTATTCACTCAATGATGATGATGATGACCATCTTGTTGGCTGGCAACCTGTTGAAGCGAATGAGGGTTACTGGACAGCTTACAGCAATCTGTCAAACTCCACATCATCATTAGATGTGTGGCGGTTTGACGGACACTGTGACACTCCAGAAAACTCGTCTGTTATTCAACAAAGTCCGCAACTCGATTTAGATTGGGACGATCACAGCTCTGCTTATTACCCCACCAAAGATGAATATTCACCATGGTCGTCCTATGATGAAGACGATAATTTTGGTTGGGAAATGCAGTCGGATTTGGGGTACAGCAGTGGGGTGTCGGAGGGTGAGTCATTGTAGATATTAATATTAAGAATAACTAACTGTGATTTTATGACTGTGTACACATGTTTTTGTTTTTTGTTTTTATTAATATATATACGTACGGTTAGTCCAAATAAGCACAAATTTTGTTTTATTTACATTGTACGATGGTAAAGTGTAAAAATGCAGAGTATAGAAGTGATAAATTTTGAAGAGGAGTGTGAGAGTAAGAGAGTGGTTGAAATGTTTCATAACATTATGAGGTGTGGAATATTTGGTCCGAGTGGTTGTGGAAAGACGAATGTTCTGCTAACTGTTTTACTTCACAAAAAACCCATGACATCAACGGCAGGAAAACTTTGAAATAATATCACTTGCCAATGTCTAAAACTTGGGCTATCAACCGACGACCAAACCGGGTTTCAATTTCACTAACATCGGTAATGTAAAAATATTTTATTTTCAACTCGGCCAACTTATGTACTGGCAGCACTTTCACGCAAGGACGGGTAGCCAAATATCTGAGAACATCGCGATGACGTTTCTTCAAAAAATTCTCATCTAAACTGTCCAAATCCATCGTGTGGGCAGCAGCAGCAGCACACATGTCGCAGAAAATCGCAATAAGTTTTTTTCAATTAACTATGGTTGGAGCGTTACAACTCAGAGGTGTTTACAAGAGCACACGTAAGTCGCTACTGACGATCAGGAGCAAGTGCACCTATATATATACTATTTTACTCACTACCAAAAATTAACAACACACTGAAAAAATTAAAATAACTTTTGTCAACTTTTTTTCACAAAAAATTTTCCAAGTCCAAAAAATATTTTCTCACTCAGGAAAAAAAATTTTTTTCTCGCTCACTACAAACGTGTATCACAAAAATATTTTTACGCCCGAAAAAAAATTTTTCCCCAAAAAAAAATTTCACCCGCGGAAAAATTCAACCAACTAACGCCCGACGACGAGAAAATTCTCCTATGATCGGGGGAAAATTTACCGCCGCTACAACCCTTTGTGTCAATGGTAAAAGGATAACATTTCTTCGGACTAACACACTTGCAGAGAGGGGAAAATGGACGGACTTTTACCGTTGACAGGTGGCTCCAGTCAACGGTAAAGAAATTGTCCTCAAGGTGCACACTTACTATTAGAGATGCATTCTCCATACTTTACCATTGTCATAGCAACTGTAAAGTACCATGAATAATCTACACGTTAGCATATGTAAATAGTACATAGGTGTGTACGTGTGCATGTAGGGAGCCGGGTATATAAGACCAGAAAATCTTAGGCTAAATTTCCAGTGTTTGCCAAGGTCTTGGCTCCCTCATAACTTTCAGCTATTTTGGCTTAAACACGCAAATTGTTCTGTTGAACACCTTCTGTTGTTGGTATACTTTCCACGACGTAAGGTATTCCACAAGTTCTAACTAAAAATTAATTTTCTCATTTTAACTGGTCAGAACTAGAAGTGGCAGTGTGCTGATGTGCTTTCGGCACTTCTAGCTCTGACTAGGCAAAACTAGATTGGACCAAAAGCATTTTCCCAATCTAGTTTTGCCTAGTCAGAACTAGAATTAACCAAATTTGGATATTGACAGTAATATATGTATATATATATAGAGATACATAGATAGATAGATAGATAGATAGATAGATATATGTCAATTTCTTGTTCCCACGGTATAGGTCCCAATTTTTGTCCAATAATCACGAAATTTGGTACGAACATTTGTACCAAGCCTAGGACCAGACCTATTAATTTTGTTGCGGATTGGCCTGACGATGCTTCAGCTACCACAATTTTTGTTTTTGTTTTGGCTGTAAAATGCTCAATTTAGCATCAATAGCCACGAAATTCGGAATAAATATTTATTTTAATTTATTGTAGTACGCTACCAATTTTGGTGCGGATCAAACGGACGGTAGTTCCGGTACCATTATTTCCATTTTAATATTGGTCATAAAATGCGGAAATTGGAATCATAGCCACGAAATTCGGAATAAATATTTATTATAATTTATTGTAACACACTATCAATATTGGTGCGGATCAACCGAACTGTACTTCAGGTAAAGCACCACATATTTATGTTTTCTTTTTTTTTATTTCATAACTTCATTATATTTCTTTGGTTTTATTTAAGATCATATAAATATTTACCATAATTTATCATCATAATTAATTTTTCATTTCAAGAAATAATGCTCTTACCTACTTTTCTTACGAGGCTTGCTGCGCCAGAGTTTTTTTCTTTTTAACCACTTTTTCACCTATTGATTTTTTCATATATAACATGGGAGGTTAACAAAAAAGGAATAAAGAAGAAAATAATTTGAAACTTCAGTTTCTTGTTTTATTTTCTTAAATTAATTATAGTGAGTGATGCTAGCGGTAAAAAAAAAGTGGAAAAACATTGTGCTTTCTTCTTATTTTACATGCATAATACAAAATTATCTGGTGTAGGAGAAAAGAAACAAAAGAATTGTTAGTTCCCATATTTAAAGTTGTTACTTTTTCTAAATATGTAGTTGAGATGATACCTATTTTCTTATTTTTCTTATTTTTTATGTGTGTGTAGAGGCATGGAAATTTTTTATATATTACAAAAATTACTATGGGTTTTTCTTTCATTAACCGGTAACCATCGTTCTCAGTTTGAAATAAAAAATAAATAAAAATGGGCAGTCCACAAGTTTTTGAAGAAAATTTATAGAGTAGAGAAATAAACGGGTAAAGATGGGTAAAATTCTTTCAATGTAGGTATTCAAAATATTTTTTACTCACTTCAATGCAGTATTTGACACGAATTTCCAACCTCTTCATGAAACTTAAAAATTTTTTTGGAAGAAATGTCTCTAACTCATTGTGTCACAGCTTCTCAAATATCTGAAGAAGACAAATCTGGCACGTATTGATGATTAACCAAAAGTTACAACTTGTTTTTGCGTCAGAAACTGACAAAAAGTGGTTGCCAAATGGAAATGTGGAGATAAAATTGTCAAACAAAAGGAAAAAATAATGTGTCGAAACACAAATGCGTCAAATCAAATTAATTTTATGAACTATGACACCCTCTTAGAATTCTGAATTATAACTGTGAGTCTAACACTCGGGCACAACTTCTTTTCACATATCAAAAATGAACATTTTCTTGAATTTCAATTTTTGAAATCGAAAAAATTTTTGGCCCAGGTGAATTTTTACTTACCCTTTCTGATATTCTGAACTTAGTTCTTTGTTCCTGTATTATTGGAAAACATCAACTCTCAGCATCAGTATAATAATACTTTGTAGTTCATTTTTATCCCTTTTAATCATGTCCAATTAAAAAATTAACGAACTCAATTCACGCAAAATGATATACCTAACCTGGAACAGACTGCTTTAATACGGATGATGCTTGGTAGAATTATCAAAAAACGTATGCGTAGTTAGGTGTCACCAGTATACTGAATGTATAGTAGTACAGAGTTAGTAATACATCCATAAAAAATCCGTACCAAAACTTATGGATCGCATTGAGCCCATTCAAAGTCATTATTATGAGAAATTAACAATGACGAAACTTACGCGAAGGAATGTTATCCTACTTCTTGCAATGGGGAACCTCTGGCATGAATATTGAAAATTAAATTAACATTTGAAATTTTTGATCACAAATAACTTGACGATGTGTTGTACAATATTTTGCCTCACAAACAATATTACCAGTGGCGGCTGCCTCACCGCAACACTTTACAATCGCCGTCAATTTCCCGCGAGATGTGAAGAAACTGTTGGATTTATGTTCTGTTTTTTGACGGCAAGCAAGGAGAGAATCAGTGTCTACGAGCGACGCTTATTGTAATTTGTCAATGTAATGATCATGTCAGAAATTTTCTCTAAACTGTCAGTATTACGAAAACTCCCCAAGTCTCAGGTTTTTTTTTTTTTGTTGCTTCCAATCAAATATATTTGTGCTCCGAATACGCCTGATA
This sequence comes from Ericerus pela, assembly GCA_011428145.1. NCBI lineage: Eukaryota > Metazoa > Arthropoda > Insecta > Hemiptera > Coccidae > Ericerus > Ericerus pela. The sequence continues at coordinate 289,181 of WOFM01000486.1, forward strand.
ATTTTCTCAAAAGTCTCCAGAAATGAATTTCTTTATTCTTTTCCGAAAAGATGGTCCCTACTTTTATAACATTAGTTGTAAAAGCTAAATTTGATTCACAGCTAAGCAGCATGAGGGACGTATAACACCATGTTAAAATGTAAAAATAATGACGTAAAAGTGTTTTTGTATAATATATGATCCGAAAGGCAATCTTTATGCTTAAATATATTTTGCAAGCCAAAAGTAGCGCTTTTCATCGATCGAAGCCTAATCTCAATGTAAAGAGTAATGCTGCGTCTATGTAAAAATTTTTACATGGAGGTTACTAGGTGACAGAGGTTAATTGACTTTCTTTCTGATGCAACGTTAATCTATAAGACTGCTATCGAAATGACGAACCTCAAATTACTGGTAATGTTTTTATTTTTATTTAAATAATATTAAAAAAATTCACCTAACCTCCCACCCTATTAAAATTATTAATAGAAATAATATTTAAAAAAAAAATTAAGTGATATTCGAATCTGCAACCTCCTGATTGATCATTTAGCTCTGTACCTGTAGCGCCACAGTTGCTAATGCTGTAAGTGATGTGTTCACCGTATTTTATCATTTTGCAAGTACTTCGCCCATAATTAAGACTATTTATGAGTCATTTAATTAGCGTTCTGTCGCTTTCTAATCATTAATTATAAAAAATATCTTCCTCAACAAGATTCAAAAGTGAGTTTACATTACTCAGGAATAGCTCACTAGTTGCGCTTGTTTCGCAAAGTTTCCCCTGCATGTTTCACTCACTTTTGAACCTTGTTGTGTAATATACTATTTTTGTCATCTGGTCTGTTCATTGTTTGCCAAGGAATGTGAAATTAATTTTTTTCATTTCTTTTTTATTTTTAGTTTTTCTGGTTTTTTTGGTTGATATTAATTTTTGCATCTTCAAATTGACTTGCTTTATCTGACTCCAACTTTTCATGTCCATGTATTTTTAAGGATAATTACGTCTAAAATTACCATACTATGAATGATACCTACATATGGTTTTCATGTTGGAAATGATGGGTTTGGTAGCATTCATTCCTTAAAAGAGCTTTATGACCCTGTTTTTCTGTCAGTTTTCCCTAATAAATTTCAAAACTTCGCTTTGCATACCTTAAAGTTTAAATGAAATAAAGTAATGGTAATGTACGTAAATATATTATTATAAAGGATAGACGTAAGTTGCGTAACAACTAAAAAATCAGTTAAATAACTTAGTTCGCGTTGTAAACAGATGTGTGAATGAATTCAGTTTTAAAAGGTCAGTTGTAATTTGTAACAAATAAGATAGGCACTCTGCTTCACGAATAATTTCCTTTTTATCGATTTATAATATTTTAATATTCAGTCGAATGAAGGAAAATTCTCAGTTACAACCTTTTTTTGCAAAATGATCCCGAACAAAATTTGATTGGTATAAAATACCAGCATAAACACAAAATTATTTTCATTTGATAGCAGCTATTATCTGAACAAAAATGTTCAAATATCAATCGGTTCGTAATACGAATCATTCTTTGTATTATATCATTGAATTCTTGGAATTTGTTCAAAAATGTGTACCTTGTTTTAATTGCTCATTTTTATCATTACGAAAAATTCTAATAATCCGTTCAAAAAAAGGAAATTAAGTAAGTACCATACTCTGATTTATGACATAGTATTTAAAAGAAACGCCAAAATTTCGTCAAGGATGTCAGTATAACGACGTGTTGGAGGTTTTTTGTTTTTTGTAATTGAATATTCCTATAGTTTGTTCTTAATTAACCCAACTTTATCCAACTTTATCTAATTCAAATGAAATTATCGTATGCAATGGTTTGGTTTTACTGAAGGAGTTACAAAAATCCTGATAAAAAAAGAACACTTTTCCAAATTTTTTAGTGCCTTAAAAATATACTCGTTGAAAAAATTTGCTCATCACTTCGCTGCGTACGCCTATATTTGTTCGTCATGTATCTGTAGCTGTATTTATGTCTAATAAATATAAAATTGAAGTTTTCAAATTTTTAGACATATCAACGTGCATTCATATAGATAAGATTTGAATCAGTTATTACAGATAGTGATCATAAACTGATTGAGGTTCAGAGTCCACTTTTGGTAAATTTGTCTCAAACAGTGTTATTTAGCTTTTCTTTTACTAATTTGAATGTTTTAACGTATCGGTAAATTACTTCACGCTTTAAATTTATAACTTCTTTTTGTGATAAATTATATTTCAAACTAATTTTTTTCCTCAAGAAATTTTACAACTGATAGAAATTTCAAAATTCATTACATCAAAGGGGAAATTCAATATTACTTCTAGCATCACCGTTCGAAATAGGTTACGCCTTTAAACAATTTACCTAATGACACGCGATAAATCTAATTTCGTTTTGTGTCATACTTAAGCCTGTCACTGTGATAGTATTATAGGATTACTATCTGAAGAGTACACGAAATTAATAGCAGTAACACTTCTCGTCTTTAGTTCATGAAACAGTATACGGTAGTTTTATTCAATTTTTCTCGCGCAACTATATTCCGTTTGCGAATATTAATGAAGGAACTTTAATTTTTTGTGTGTTTGATTGTAAAAATTTATACGTCCCTGTACATATGTATATATATATTTTTTATTATTTTGAATATCCTCCTCGAAACCCTCAAAACTTGAACGGTTTTTTGCCATCGCAAATGCAGCAATTGATTATTTTTGGGTTTGTCGACGTAGACGTGGCCATTTCCTCTCTTTCTCTCCCCTCTTGTTTACGAAAAGCCATATTTTTGTACTAACATCGAGAATTTTTATTGATTGCACATACGTTCAAAGTTATGGCCAGCAATTTCAAAACCATCTTGTTCGGCCTCATAGCAATTTATCTATAACAAAGAAACCCCGGGTATATGTGTATGCGTGTCCGAAGGATAGAGAAAGAGGAAGAGAAAAAATAATTCAATTTTTCTCAATCAAATATTCTTCCTCCGAGTTAATAAAAACGAGGAGATTCGGGTTTATGATGTCGTGAACAAGAAGGAGAGTTTCCAGGAGTGGAGAAAAAAATTGAGAAAAAATAAAGGGATTTTGCAGCTGATATAGCTACCCTGTTCAAATGACCCTTCCGTAAATCCAGCATATTGTGATTCATATATATTGATTTTTTTTTCTTTCTTTCATTAGTGATAAAAAAATGAAATTCTGGGGGCAGCATATTGTCCGAGTACAATAATAAAGAGCCTTTGTGTTTCACGTTTCTTTTTTTAATAAATTTTGAGTGAACACTTTTCTTCACTTTTTGTTCTCTCAAAAAAAGCTGCGGAAAAATTTTGTATTTTTAAATCGTCTTTTCACTATTAAGCTGGTGTAATTTTGGCCATATCTATGGATTGAGCAGTACCTATGGGATATAAATGTTTTTAGCCTCATATATATATATTTTTTTATTTACCTTACATTTATCATCTAAGCCTTTATAAACTGATGAATTGAGCGTCTCTCCTCTGAGAGATAGTTAAATAGCTATATGATTTTTCAACTGAAGAAATAATTGAAAAGAAAAAATATCTGTTTATTGTTCATACTTATAATGATACATTGTATGAATAACAATACTATGTAGATCTTATAATATAATGCAGATTATTTTTAAATCTATATTTAGGACAGCAATTATTTTGAGGTAACTTATCTTCGTTAGTAAGTTCAGGATTAACGTCAAGTATCTGAGAAGTAGCGATAACATCCCCGTAGATGCCTTATTGCTAATTTTGACTGTAATGACAACATGCGGTATGAGGAGATTGCAGCATAGCTACGCAATAAGCAATTTTGACAACACAAAATCTAAAAATGGCATCATTTGAAATTTTATTATAAAAAAAAAAAAGAAAAAAGAAAAAAACAAAGAAAAAAAATGAGTGTGCGGAAGTGAAACTTTGTACGAAATATTGCTAAAATACCGCTGAATTCTTATAATCTTTCATTTAAAATAAAATGTGCCCCCAAATCCCCAATTTTTTATTTTTTGTTTCCCTAACTTTTTTTTTTCATATATTCAAAAAATAATGAATGAAGTGCTCCACAATTCAGCCCAAATCTTCGAATATTTTTAATTTTTGCTTCTTTCGTCAGGACTTTAAATTAGCTCCTCGTTTGTGCCCGCGGTGTCTCTTTTTCTAGGTGGTAACGATTTCTTATAACGAGGTCATACGTGGTTAAAACTAGTTCACTACCGATATTAAAGAAGTTTTACTTCAAAAACAAAAAATAGTCAACAGTCCTTGTAAATTTTAGAACAGCTTGGCCTGTGGGGGTGAGATATCCCCTGCTTCCCCTCTAGCGCGGTCCTTGTCAATAATATAACTCAGCTAATACCCCGGAAGTTTATATGGTTATACTTATTCGTCAAACAAAGTTTTTCAAAATTCTACAGTAGCTAGATCATATTATATAGGTACCAAATTAGTTTCAAAAAGCTTTTAACCAAGAGCCCGATTCCAACATACCTAATTGTATCTGGCAAGCTCATTGACGTTATCAAATGAAATGAAATACATTCTGACTACTGTTGATCATACTGGTTGGCCGGAAGCAATCCAAAGGAATGAAATTTCCATGAAAACAGTTGTGACGTCGTACAATGAGCAGATTGCGGGGTTCAAAGTGTGCCTGACCCAAAAACATAACAGCTGATCAAGTAATGCAATTTGTTGAGCTTCGACTCTATATTTTTTACTGTATTACTTGAATGCAATGGGAAATTTAAATCAAAGATCTATTTACTTTTTATTATTTTAATATTGTATGACTATTCTACTACCAATACTGATTAAATATTCTTTCAGATCTATTTGTAATCGTAATTCTCGTAGTTTTTGGCTTGTGGATGATTACCTGTAGGGAAAATCAAGCCATAAGTAGGTCCTTTCATAAAGGTGAAGCTGACTCATCACGAATTACTATGAATAATACGTTATGTTTTTTGCGAGTTAGATACAATATTTTTTGCTAATTGTATAATTCTCTGATCAACGAGTTTTAAATATACTCGTGGTATTGCCTACTTTCTTCACCAGTTGCTAGTTAGACAATGTACCGTTTTAATCAGCTTGGCTCCTAAAACTTCTGTATACCTATCAGAAAGTTTTAAATGAACTTGAAAAGTTATCCGCCCAAAGAATGTCTCTTTTTTCTCTTCCCATCAGTAAAAATTTTTGTCGCGCATTATCTTCTCATCGATGATTGTCACCCAAACACGATTAATCCATTTACCTTTTTTTTATCAGTGTAAAAAAAAGAAAATAGAAAATACGCTTCCACGCTTCCAACGTTACCAAATGCTCGTGGAATAGCGTAATTTATGAATTTTTTTTTCTTTAGCGTTGAGTTAAATTTATTGCGAATGTCTGGCGAAAAAACTTGAAGCCCTTTTATTTTTTTTTCTTTTATCTTTTTTTTGTCGTCGAAAAATATAAATTATCACAAATGACAGTCCATCAGGTTGAATAACCTAAAATGAAAATTGGAAGGCGATGTTAACCTGTCAATTTTGGTGGCTGCTAGAAGACAAAAAAATATGAGGGTAAACACTATGAAATGCCAGGTATGCGGAGTGAGAGTGAGAAAGAAAGAGAGAAGAAAGGTTTTGGATATTGCTAAAAGTTAACCTATAAACCCACATTAAAAGATTAGTTAGTGAATTTTTGATAAAGGGGACTCATCGTACCAGAAAAAAAAAATCGAATTTGTTTTCCTTGTCAAGAAGCTTGCTCTATTAATACAGGGCAAGATGATTTTTTTCCCGCCTCGATTTTTATGTTATTTTTAAAGTCGATAAAACCTGTTAACCCTGTGTATGTATTAGGTGCAAATCTTGTTTGATAAAAAAGTCCGTTGCATTGCTGGTTTATCGTTACTCTCGTGCTTCGAGTTGAAATCATTCAAGTCAAACAAAGTCCGGCTGAAACATACTTCCTGGTGAAGATCAATTTTTTTAAATGCATTTTACTTTTTACATTTTTCCAACGTTTTTCCTTGTCAGAAATAAACGCACTCGAGCAAGAATTCCACGTCAGAAAAATTGATGGCGGATTGTTGGTTTTTTCTTTTCTTTTTCTCCTCGTGCCGTTTTAGTGGGTTAATTTTTTTTTAACCAACATCGAAAAACGAAAGTTTCTCGATTCGAACTTGTGTATCGTATTATTTTATGAGTGTTTGCGCTCCACTTTTGCCTTCTCAAAACCGTAGAGAAACTCGGGCACTTCAAGAATGGTAATAATTGCTGAAACTGATAATTTGTTTTACTATCAAATATGGTTTAAATAAACTTGAATCAAGTTCTACAAAAAACTAATTTGTGCGTAACTCATTTAAACACAGCGTTCGTAATTTTCTCTAAATATTCAGTCTCGTGTCCCAGATTAATTCAGAACTGACTGAAAAAGACGTTCGAATTAAAAATATCTGAATACTTGTACATGGTTGAAGCCTGATATGAGTAGCACTACACGGTTAGCGTTTATTAGAAAATTTCCCTAGTTATGGCCTGAAAATTTTGTCTACTCCCTATATTTGAATTTTAATGTATTTGTGGATTTCTGTCATAAATAAATTTTTTTTTTTTTGCAATATTTTTATATCAGAGTCCTTAATAGTCCAGATAACTAAATGAATTCTAAATAGGTGAGTAAGTTTCAAACCAAACGAAGAAAATGTTGATCAAAATGAGGGTAGGCATTTTGGACTTTGACGTCAGTGCGAAGAGCTAAAATTATAATTTAAAAAAAAGAATTATTACCTTCAACAATATAATATGCTAGCTAATTAACCGGCTTCGCACGGGTGAGGGGTGTAATATTTTCTCTTGCAATTTTTTTATCCTGAATTTTAAGGTTTTTTTTTACTGCAGCATTTTCGTAGTATATTGGATTTTTATTTACAAAACAAAAAGCCAAAAGTAGTGGCATGTTTAAGCCCTCAAAATGAAGCAGATGATACAGAGGTCATATTAGTCCATCTCATTACCTTTCAGGCTTAAAATTGACTGAAGATTGAAAATCAGTAAAAAAGTATTCTACTCCTTTGTTGTCGGGGGTATGATTTTGGCTTTATCACTTATGAAAATACCCAGTTTCCCCTACTTACCACATTTCAGCAGCATCCACCCAACTGATTTTTCATTAAATATTTGCAAAAGCAGAAATACCAAATTTAGAGTATGATAAAAATCAACAGAATGAACAAAATCAGAGCCACATATAGGTATTTTTAACTGCAACAACTCCAAAAGTGAAGAATAGATGAATGAAAGGGAATAAACAAAATAACAGCCTCATATGTCTGTAGCCTTTCACGCACACAGTCACACAAATTATTTGAGGAATTTTTTTTTTAATATAACTCAATTTCTATCTGCTAGATTTCCAAATTTATTGATTTTAAACCAGCGGAGGATCGGGACAATTAATTTAGTACAAAATTCATTCAACTTGCGACAAAAAAAAAGGTTTCATTCTTATATATATAGATTGTTTCAGACATATTACGAAATGCAGTCAGTAAAACGAAATTATGGTTACATAGAATTATCCTCCTTAAGGTTTACAATTTTATAATTCAGATAAAAATCTTAAAATTTAAAGTGTTGAATATGCTTAAAAAATTGAAACATTGTACTGAAATCGAGAAAAAATTGATTCAAGGACAAATATTTACAATGAGTGTGGAGAGGACTGAACATGTTGTTCAATATTATATATTTGAAATTCAGTTAAATTTTGTAACGTTTACTCGAAATTTTAATTGAAAAGTATAAAAAAAAAGCATTGGTGTAGACAAGATTCTATTTAGGGAGGAGCTCATATAAATATTTCCCAGAACACTCTCCCCCCTCAAAAAAAAAAAAATAGTCAATAGGTAGTCTTGAATCTTTCTTTGAAAACTTTTTTTTATGAAAATTTAGTGAAAGGTAGAATTGGATTTTCAAATCAAATTGTATTTTATATGGGCTAAATTGCATTTATTTTGGTTTTAGGTGTATCATATGTTAAAAATAGATGTAATGAAATAGATTTATACTAGAAAAAAATTTTTTTATTCAAAAATAAAAATTTGATATTATTAGTTGTTTCGTTTATTTTTAATATATAATACGCCTAAAACAAAAATAATTGCAATATACCCCTTGTAAAATGCAATTTGGCTTGAAAATCCTATTTCACCCATGTAAATACCTATATGGTGCTTATGCCCAATTCAAAAATGCCTGCGGTTGGTTTCACTTTTCTCGCTGAGTTCGGTACTACTTTACATATTCTACGTGTAGATGTAGAATTAAATTCTACATCGCCATCTTCGCTCCTCTCTGAAAGTTGTGCTTATGTATCAACGTACTATAGCATTTAAAACGCGACATTCTTGATTTATTATTTCACAACGGTTCCATATTTATGAAAAAGCTTCTTTTTTTTTTGTCTTCGTAAGTGTGAAATATGCACCCTGTAACTTTTTGTATTCTAAGCGCCAAGTGTCGAGAACTATTTGCTTATACTTTCAATATTTCTCAAAACTGTCTTGACGTTAACCTTTTATGTAGCAGTATTATCGTTAGCTAAAAGGTACCTACTCAAATGACTGTTTGGTTGGTCTTTGCTTCTTTTTTGTAATTTAATGAAATTTGAAAATAATAATTATTATTATAGTTCACTTAACAGACAAAAGTTGGAAATCGAGGTTGTGCTTATCAAAATCCCTCAAAATGAGATGTTGCGGTACAACTTTCTCAGAATTTTACTTTTTTAGGATTTATTTTCCCTCGACTTGATACATTATCATCACCAAAGTTCTCTTCCCACTATTTCAAAGGGTATCGCAATCTTACTAATTCATCAAAAATCAAACAATTTTTTCTTAAAATGCAGCTTTACGAACTGATAACGTAAAATTTTACTCTTCTGTTGCGATGAATTCTCGTACTGATAAGTAATGTTTTCTCTACTATAATAACTCTAATGCATATTTTCTTGATACATATATTTTTTTTGTACATATAATGAGGTAGGTATTTCTTATTTAAAAAATCCATTCAAATATGGTAATTGCAAGCAGAGAATTTAGTTGTGCAACACTTTGCCTTCGTGTCAAATCGCTTGTAGGACACATTCGTAAAAATTACGTGCTACAAATGATGTCAGGCAGGTTTCGAGGTTTCGTAGCTAAAGGTAAAAAGTAATAGAATGGAGTACAGCCTTCAGTAGGTATAACATGAGTTAATTTAAAAACATACTGTACAGAGGAATAGAAAGAGCTATGCTATCACCACTCAAAAACGACCTCATTACTATTACAGATACGTAGTATATTTCCTTATTTACTATATTAAACCACCCTCATATACTTACAGTAATTCCTGATAACGCAAAGCATGACATGAAATTAATTTGCCTCCGACTCTCTTATACATTACTTACGTTCCTTTTCTGTTTCTGAAAACGTGATTATCAATCGAATGTTGCTGGCTCTGAATCCATTTGTATCTTATTCGATGCTGATGGATAAAGGAAAGCAGTCTGAAAGATACGATTTTTTTTTTTTTTTTCAATATTTGCTTCCAACGTTCGGGAGCCATAATTTTTCGTGATTTCAATTTCGTTTAGTTCATCCAAAAGTCACGTAAAAGTAGCAAACCCTAATTTTCCACGCAGGGATGGCGTTCTGCATGATAGGGGAAGTATTGGGAGGGTAAGATACCAGAAGGTTTTCAATCAATAAGAATGGAAGGAGAAAAAAAAACATTTGTCGAGTTAACGAGTAAATTTATTCGGCAAAAAGAAAGTGGAAAAATTGTTTCATTTTTCGGTTAAACGATTTTCGTCGATTTAAGAAATTAAAACTCTGATGGCCTTATTTTTCCAGTTTCATAGCTCCCCTTCAAGGATAGGGTTTTGTATTTTGTTCGGCAATGAAATACTTTTTCGATTGTTACGAAATAATGCCTTCGGTAGCGGCCTAATGTAATTATTTTACGGTAAACAATGTGTTTCGAATGAGAGGAAAAATAGAAAAACAAAAGTAACTATAAGAAAAATGGTAGTTCCTTAGTATTTTAATGAAAAGAATGGAAGGTTTGAAATCGAGTACCTGGTGAAAAACGGTTTGTGTTTGCTGCTGTTCAAATGGTAGATATGGGCTACTAGAGTTGTGTCAAATGGAAATTGCGAAAACTTTCTGTACCACGTGTGAATGACATGGAAATTCGAAAAAATCAACGTGAAAAACAAATTTTGTTGAATTTCAATTTGTATGTTCCTCCTAACCAGTGATGGACATTTTTCATAGAAAGTAATTTTGTAAAATAAAAAGTAGTTAAGCCTGCTTTTCATGAATGTGGTAGAAAGTAGTAAAACGTGTGAAAAGTGTGAAAAATATTATAAGGTGGCGTATCGTTGACAAGCTCTAGTTGAGAACATTCTAGTAAGCAATAAAAAATGAAGAATATTCGTAGAAATTTAACTTCGATTTTCGAAATTTGAATGGGTAAAACTGTGAAATACCGATCGTTGATTGTATATTCATTATCGTCTTATCGTACAGTGATGAAGCCTTCAAGTCACACGCATAAGTCTCGCCAAAAAGTGGATTAATGAAACACCGACAATCAGAAATTCTGTACTACAGTTTGGATGTAAGGACTGAAGTCATCTTTCCTCGTGAAATGAAGAAAAATTATATTTTTCATCTAGATATCGTATGAAAAATAGAATAAATTAAATGACTGGCGACGATCTCTTATCCGAAAAGAGCTGAACTCCTTTTAAGCCTTCTTCCCACCCTGCAGAAAAGAGTCCTGAATGTATTTATGTTGAATTCTACTTGCCCGAATAGCTTTTAATCATCCATGAATTTGAAAATATTTAAAACAATTTCTGATTAGGCTGTTCATAAATTGTGTTTCGTAATTTAATTTTTCTTGTCATTAATTATGACACTATGTTGTTGTCATTCACCAATCACCAATAAAGAAAACGTGTTCTCATATCTTTGTTTCATGCTTAATTACCAAGTTTCTGGTTTCTATTCAAGTATTTAAGTAGGTATAATTAGTACAAACACCATGTTTGTTTGACTATTTGTTTAATGTGCATTTCAAATGATGATGACTCCAAATTTGTACGAAATAAATTTATTACTTCAAGACAGAAAATTAGAAAAGGCTCATTTTGTGCATGTTGACGGGTCTGAAAATTTCCGACTGCAGACGCCTGACACAGAATTATCCGTCGGGAAATTTATAATGCGATTTAAAAATTTCACGAGTGGTTTGGGGAACAGCGAATCGGTTAGATTTTATGTACCTACTTTTTTCCTTGGAAGAGAAGTAAGAGGGGAAACTTTTTCTCAAACATCCCTTCAAAATAAAAGCATGAGAAAGCTAAGCTCAGGAAAGTAAGTATACGAACTCGTATCGTAAATATTGCCTCGCAGCTTATTTCCGTCATCGTAAGTGTAGTAAAACACAACATCAAACAAAAATTCTAAAATTTTAGCAACGAACTTCAAACACAATAAAGAAAGATTTTATTTCTTGTTCGGCTGTAACAAAAAGAAAGGACAACGAAAAAAAGAGTGAGAAAAAGAGAAAAGTAAAGAAGATGAAAAATCTTTTTTGTACAATCAAAAAAGGCGGAAAAAAATTGAAAAATCTGCTAAAAATCTACGCTACGCCGTAATGTGATTCGGTTTCGTAATTAATTTCGCATCTGATTTACTAGTCTTTGGGTTTTTAAGTATATGTTTTCAATTAAAATCTACTTCTTAAAATTTATCTCATGAAATTCCCGGAGGGGTGAGAGTGAATACGTTTTTCGTTTCATAATTTCAGGAAAATTTGGCTCTATTTTTGGAGATTCATATGTATGTGTATACATATATTCTGTTGAATCCATTTCCAGGCGCAATTTTAGTCGGACAATCTCGATATTCGTACTAAATATTCGGATCCACTTAAGGAATCATCCTATTGTTTTTGATACGGATCAGACTTACGGTTCGTGCGGTAGTTCAGTTTATGTGCGTTTTTTATCGAACGTCATACAGGTCGCAATTTTGGTCTGATAATTACAAAATTCAGTACAAACATTTTTATTTCGACGTGAAAGAGACCCTTCAAGTTTGATGCCGATCGGCCGGACGTTACGTCCGGTAGATACGATTATGTAGCATTTATCTAAAATTAGTAATTTTTGAAAAATAGTCACAAAATTTAAAACAAACATAGAATTGCAACTTTTTCTAACATTCTTCCAAATTTTATTTCGATTGGCTTTATGGTTCATGCCCTAGGATTTTTGGAGGGATTAATTTTTGATATTAACTCAATAAAGGTTGCACTTCTCTTTCAATAGTCACGAAATTAAGCACAAACATTACATTTAAAAAAGGACCATACCTATCCATTCTGTTTTCAATTAGTCAATTTGTTCTCAAGTTATTAGTTATTTAGTTTGATCTTCTCTCTTTTTCCCTTCGGATAACAATTCTGAAAAATGTATTTTTCAGCCCATTTCCTCTGCTGTATTCTAACACGAGTCAAAGAACAGCTTCGCGCATATTCTTTTCAAGTACCATAATGCTGGTCTTTTTTCCACATCTGGTGTTTTTCCTATTCTCTACTTATTTTGTCATGGGTCAGGACAAGACATAGGTGCAATCTAAGGCGAAGGTAGGGGGCACATTTAATCTATATGGTGAGGAAAACTTCTGTTGAGTACTACAGTTTGGTCAATTTTGAAGATAGGGGGTCCCGCCCGTTATTTTCAAAATGACGGCTCTTTTAAATTGAGATTTTTAGACAAACTGTAGGGTGTAATTCTTCAAAGATTGAAGTAAAGGAGCCTTAATTTTTCTGTGGTTACATTTTTTGTTTCATGTCTGATGAAAACTTTTAGAACTAAAACCTCAAACTGTAATTAAGTTCAAATGTTTCAGTTTTAATAATTTTCTTTACAGGGTTAATTTTAAATTCTACTGAATGGTTTTTGTGTCAGTATCAATTTTGAAAAGTGAAAACTTAAAGAACTGCTAGAGCTTTAGTCAAGTTTCAAATTTTCCATAAAAAGATTTAGTTCTGGACTTCATCTGTTTGAAAATTAGTTCTCAATTCTACTTTATAATTTTAGCGTCAATTCTGAAAAGTGGAAAAAAAAATGAAAAAAATAAGAAAGAATATGTAAAATCTCTGAATTTTTATGCCAAATCAAACAATTCCATACTTCATCATACAGTTTTCTACATTTAATCTATATTATAAACTAGTTGGGAGGAGAGGTCTATGCCCCCTCTTCACCCGCTCCAGTTACAAATCTTAGATGACCAAAATAATATACATGTGCGTTTGCATCTGATGTCCGATAGTTGATGAAATATTATGCAGAAAGCCCTTCGTATACTGTGCATATACGTATATATATACACTCAAATATATCTATATATAGTAATACGCAGAGCACCCAGTTTTGTTCTTGTATTTTCTCCCGCCATTATCTCGTAATTAATTCGTTTTACGTGAAATCTGAAGGTGCAAATGAATTTTTCCTTAAAAAATAGAGGGGATCGTCACTAAAAATTTTTTTCTGTCATTAGTTTTTGAAATAAATAAATTAAAAAACGACAAATTTTCCATTAATTTGCAGTTTTCTATGATCAATTTGTGAAAAGCTAATGGCGATAAAAAAATAAATTTTGGTGAAGTACTCAGGCAAATTTTCTCCTTTTCTACAGTACAAAACCCCTACTTTGTGACTTAATTAGAAGCTGAGAAATTGTGAAATGAGAGAAGAGCAGTTTTTTTCAAAATTAAAATGTGAATGTTACAAAAAAAGCAGATAAATATACAAAAAGTGAAATTGAATTTTATAATATAGACTAGAGAGCAAGGTATGTAGTATTATACTACTTCGTTTACTAAGTACTCTGGATCATTTGGTTAGCGTGCTAGTGTGAGAAAAATGACGTCATATCTAGGATTATTCTATTTCATGCTCAATCGGTTTTATGTGTGCTAATGTATGTGCATGAAATACGTCTACATGTAGAAAAACAAAAATCCTCGTTATACCGATAATCAAGGCTACCTAGTAAAAATCCATATTCCTTGCTAGAGAGTACCCAATATTTCTACGCAACAATAATTCTCCCAGACGTACATAAATATGTTGAAATTATCAGTTAATCAGGTGCCTTAATATAATATGAAGAAAAAAATTATTTCAAGTTAGACTCAATTGTACACATGGCTAAATGTATCTATAACTATAATCATCTGACAGCATTATAAAAGTATGTGTTGGAAATATTTCCAGCAAATAATTTTGGGAAAATTAATAGGTCGAATGATATAACAATATTGCATTTTGTATCTCTCCTTTTGTTTAGCTTCTACGGATCTATGGAATCAATGAAGCTCACTACCCCAGTAATGCTAGGTATGAATTCCACCTAATCTGAAATTTTGAAGAATTTTTATTCTTTTTTTTTCATAGAATGATTAGTTTAGTTCTATGTTTTTTTTGTAAATGTTTTACCAAATTATCGTTTTTAGATTAGACATGTCTTGAGTTAAAATGAATTCAGATACTAGATTCACTCACATAGGCGGTGGTATCTTTTGGGCAGATGCAGCATTGTTGGTTCATAGTATGTCACTTCGAGGACAACAATGGCGAGAGACAAAGCCCCACCTGTTGGAGTTCACCCTGCCCTGGTCAACATACAAATTGGCATGCCCTGGCCAGACCTACGCATTGTCTGAAAGATCCCTCCACCAGTACTGTGCTGGTATCTACTACGCTCATAAACACATGCGAGAGACAGCAAAAAAAAATTTGATTAAAATATTTCCACCTCATACAGGTTTATATTTATAGGCACATTACTGAAGTGGTTTTTTTTATTTATAAGACTATAGTTTAAAGTTATATAGACTATTTAGACAAGTTGACACCCTCCCTTAAAGGCAATATAATAAAATTGGCATCAGTTTGTTGTTGGCAAAAATTATCTCACTAACAGCACACATGCATTAACTCTTCAAAGTGAAGGGAATTATGGTAAATAACACTAGTGCTTAATAGTAGGATAAAATTTTCCTTCTGACTTTTAAAATCATATTCTTATCAGAGTGCTTCAATTTGTCTAAATAGTCTACAATTATAACTTTACTATAATCTGTTCCAAATAAGAAGGTAATTTTTTGAAGGTGCCAAGAGGTGGCCGCAAATGAACGTTACTGAAATCAGGTTAATGACAATACTCTGCGCCAAATAAATTGTGCTCTAAAGAAGATAGGCAATATTACATACAAACGTTTAATAGCGTTTAATGGGTAATGATGACGTATAAATGCTGCATAGCTAATTAGAAATGATGTGTATAATCTGCCCTGAACATCCGAGCTCAACTTATTTGGCGACAAGTAGGAACTTTTATGCAAAATGAAAATTGTATACGAACAGGCGTATTTTGTTTCTCTTCCAGTGTGTATCCTAACGTTTTCCTCTTCACTCTATTACTCACAACGCCTTCAAACTCTGTGCATTCTGGTTAGAAAATTACTTTATTTAGAACGAACTAAGTATACATGTCACCCATAGCGTTGTTTGCCTGCAACGGCAATTTCCAGTTCTCTTTTTGTTATTTTTGGTCTCTTCGGTATAATTTCGCATTTCCCCCCTCTCCACAAAATTACGAAATGACCAACAGCAAATACAGCGGCTCTAATGAAAGATTCGAGGATTTAAAGAAAAAAAAAAGTAACGGATATAATTATAAGTATACAGAAAGAGGGAGTGAGAGATTAGTTTTTTCCGTTCTCTTTTATTCGCTTTCGTTAACTTTTGTTCATTGAAGAAATGTAAATGATGAATTTTGGTGAAAATCAACAAATTTATCATTAGAGAAGCTAGAGACTTGACGATGGTTTTAAACATTCCTCGAAACAACACAAATTAACCCTGAAAATTTTCTCCTGATCTATGAAGAAATTATGAAGTTAAGGGCGAACAAACATACTTTGAGTTTTATTAATATATTGATTGAAGTTTTTTTTTTTTTTTATCACAGCATCACGCCCTTCCACTAGATAGATTTTCATAAAACATTGGCTCAATATGAATACTTATTTTTAAATAGTTTCTGCAAAGTTTCGTTTTCGAAAGCTCTATTCTAAGAGTTATAATTAATTTCGGAAGTCCCAGTTTTTTACTTCGACTATTATATTACTGAACCAGTAAAGACGATTTCTGGTTAGACATGCCGGCGCTAAATAGGCAACCAGAGCGTACCTTTTGACGTATTTTGCTTGGTGTCCATGTACGCTGTCCTTGTAAATTTAAGTGATGTCTTTATCAGATGTATTTTAAATAGATGAACTCAAGTAAAACGGCGAAAATACGCAGAAGGTACTTTAGGGTTACCTACTTTTTCGCTCGCATCTCTTGACATAAAAAAGTACATTGGTCTTATGGAGCTTTGCTGGTCTAGTACTATTATAGTCAAAGGTTTTATACCTATTTTTTTTTTAAGTTCGTTCTAAATTCTACTTAATTGTTTTTATGTCAGTGGCAGTTTTGAGAAGTGAAAACTCGAACAACTGTTAGAGCTTTTGATTAAATGTTTCTAACATATTTCCATATTTGGTTGACATAATTAGGTCTTTCCTATGGTATTTTGATTATTTAAAACATGTTTGTTAGAAACCTATTCTTCTTGTGATGCTTGCTGCGCAATAGTTTTTTTTTGTTACGTTCTTTTTGATGGAGAAATTTATATAACTTTGTCAAAAAGTGCGTACCACCTAATTTAGACTTCTTTAAAAGGCATATACCGTTTTTTCGTTCTTCCTCCCTTTCGCCCTCCCTTTTGATGTATTTACAAAAAAGGTGAAGAAAAGCGGATGAAATATGGAAAAAGCCTGTTCTCCAATTTTGAAAATTTCATTCGATTTACTAAAATCGTAACGCAAACTCATGTATCGTAATTTTCTTCTTTTTTTTTCGTGGTGAATTCGAGATATTTTAAATTACTCACGCGTTTGCCTTTCCTTCTTTCAATTCTGGTCTTTTACATGACGTGATATAGTGACTTGCGCTGGAAGAAAAAAAAGAGGTGTTTTATTTCTATAATTGAGGAACGAGGTGGTATTTTCCCGATAATTTTATTCGGCTACTCGTTCAACATTTTTACCCCTTACAAAAATGATATTTCTTGTACGTAAGACAGAAAGATTCCTACGTCATTTTAAAGTAATACATGTGCGTAGATAAAATCAATTTAATTGATGAAATAGAAGTACGATTAATTAATGAGTAAATTTTTATATTAATACAGTCATTAGAGATGGTATAAGAAATTAAGCTCTCTTACCTCCCGCTGTTTCTGCCTATAGTTGTCAATCTCAAGAGAGTGATAATATTTTTATTATCACTAATTCTAGTTTGCAGTTAATAAGTAGATATAATGAAGGATTCCTAGAGGGAGGAAACAAAACTGATTCTGTCACCTTGTAAATGTGCATGAATTAATGCGCAAAGCCATAAGACGTACTAAACGAACTCGATGAAATTTAATTTCACAATATTTGAAACTTTGTTCGTATATAGTTAGAAATATATTCGAAAAGTAATTATAATGACGAACAAAAATGACTGAACTCTTAAAAGGATGATCTTTAGACGCATTCAATGTAGAGTAGGAAGAATATAAAAAATATATTTATCGTGTTTTAGAAACAAAAATACTCCAGCCCAGCAATACTTCGCTATAAAACCCAGTTTGCCAATTTTCATCTGCTGTTATTCAATAAACAATCTCAACAAATGCATAAAAAATTCAAAAAACAATCTGTAATTATCGATATCTAACAAACATATCGATCCATCGAAATTTCATTGTTACAGTTTTAAGTAAAATAAGTAAAGTAACTCCTTGCGCCATAAATACAGAAAAAATACTCAAAGCAACTGTAACAATATATTTCTACTTATTAGCACTCATATTCATATATTGTCACATCAGAGAGAGAAGGTATTTATCATTTAAAACTATACCTATACTTTGCTGGAATCTTTTCGAATTTTCTAGAAGAAATATCTTGACTAAGCCGGATAATTAGTTGGAGGATAATCGATCATCTCATTGGTTAATCATGACATCATCCATCTCTCAACACAGCTTTGTATTCATCCCCTTGCAAATCCATCTCTAATATAATTAGATTAAATGAAATGTAAATTTCACTTTGTGAAGAACCTTTGAACAGTCATCTTCAATAACCATCTCTGGTAACTATTTTAGTTACTTAGTCTCTTGTAACCATTAACTGTTAAGGGGCTCAATAGGCGAATCTGCAACTCTTCTCTTAGGCTTATTATTCCTATGCTAAATAAGTTGTATATCGTCCGTGAGATTATTAAGATAAAATTCAAGGTGGTCTCTTTTTTTTTTTTTTTTTTTTTTTTCATGAAGGGAATTTGAATCGATAAAAGCATAACCGTCGAGATCATAGTTTTGTCTGAAGTGTTTCATAATCAGAATCCCTTTTTTTGTGCTATTAGCCTATTTTCTTTATTGAAAGGCTAATGTTACTCTCTAATTAGGATGTTGTGTTGATATTTGGCCAACTTATATCTATCACCACTGTACATGTTCTTTAAATTAAATTAATCACATTAGTGGTTTACTAAATCAATTTTAATTTAGCTATCCATATATTTTCTGAAGACAAACTGACTCTTCCACGATTACCAGCATTTACCACCACCTGTTTACCTTATTTACTAACAAAGTCTCGAATTACATTTGCTTTCAGTTCGACAAGCCAAAAATTTAATACCGATGGACCCGAATGGTTACTCAGATCCTTACGTGAAGTTGAAATTAACACCTGCTGATGCGGACGGTATTAAAAAGAAAACAAAAACCATTAAAGCATCCTTGAATCCAGTATGGAATGAAACTATCACATTGTAAGTAAAGAAAAAAAAAGTTTGATAAATTAAATTGGTTAACTTCAGTCTGATGAAGCTAGAAGGTGAGAGAGGAAAAAAAGCAGAAATTAAACTTCGAAAAGGGTATTAGATCGACTTCCGCTTCGACCAAAGAAAACAAAAAAAATCTTTCCTCGACGCTTTTTCATTGCTGTTCCGCGGGTTTTTTTCTTTTTTTTGGTACATTTTTTTGGTGCTGAAGCTTATTACGAAATCGAATCGATCGAATTAAAAGTTTTCAGCTATGCTTTAATAATTTATTAAATAATTTTCCCCAGGAAAATATTATTTGTAATCAATGCTCTTAAACACTCGACCTAGTCTTTTGTTTTGTAATTTAGGTCGGTTTTCGGTTGTAATCTATTGAAAAATTATGTTATTACTTCAGCTAAGTTGGTATAAAATTTATCGGTAAATTTTGTGCGACTCCGAGAATTTGTTTTAAAACTTTTGGGCTTCCGCGTTATTCTGTTTGGCCGAAGTTACTTGAGGTTATTTAAATTCGTTCTCTTATTTCATTTTTTTAAAGTATTATTTGGCATAAAGAACCAGCCTGAAATAATTTTGACGGTAAAAATTAATTTTTTTGAAATACTGCTGTCTATTAAAAATTGCTTTACTAATTTCCCACTTTACTTCTATATACTGACCATGCTAAGAAGTGTGTGACGTCATAAATCATATCCCTACTTGGCGGCATGAACTATAATTTTTTATGTTTTACGAAATAACCCTTAGAAATAATCTCAGTCTATGTTTATCATAACACAACTACGCGCATCTATACCTTTTCTTCTCGTTGTATCCCTGCCAAACGTTCAAAACAAAAAGGTGAAAATATTTTCTCACTCCGCTCACACAAAAAATATCACATGAAAATTTTTCCTTCCGAAATACCACTAGCCAAACCCCATTGTGAGATTGATAAAAGATGAATCACCATTTTGAGTTGTTCTGTTTACATTTAAGAATAAGAAAGAATGCACAGATTTCTTTGACAGCTATGAAAGAAATATAGTGGGTTTTCCCAAAAACTCAAAATGGCAACTCATCTCTTGTCAGCTTTTCATCTGTATACCTGGAAACAAAAAGCATTAGTTACGCCAGTAGTAAAATGGGGTGACTTGGCGAGGTTTTGACATACATAAAAAAGCGTATAAAAAGTGATAATAGTTGACCAGTGAATTCAACGAGCTGCATAGAATTTTATTGTCAAAAAAATTTGTTAGTGATATTTTATCACGCCCACTGAACAATTCGATGTACGTGTTTCAAAGCTACCCCATTTCATAGGGTTGCTTTGAAAGATTTTTTATTTATTTGCAGATGTTTTTTTTAAAGCGATCCATAAAGTGATACTTGAGTATCGCATCAAATTTCAGGGGTGTAGCTGTAATACTTAAAGCTGAACAAATCCAGTGTTTAAAAATATGGCAAAAATTCTTTGAATCGTCGATCATATACAGGTGTTTGGATACTCAGCAGCTGTATCTCACGTGCTATAATTATAAAAGCCGTAGGTAGACATAGATTTTCTACATATGCGCAGTAGGTTTTTCTTCGTCTGTTTTCAGTTTGTTAGTCCAGTGAATCTAAAGCTATCTAAAGACTTGAGTGTGAATCCTGATGAATTCAGTGAAATTGAGTGAAATTTATGTCCATTTTAGAGTTTAATAATATAATATTGACACTGGATTTTCATGTTTACCTCAGTATCTGTGCACCTATATGGTCGAAGAAAAAATTTTTTAATTAACTGAAATATTTACATCAAAACACAATTGTTTTAAAGTAACCCAATCAAGTGAACCTTCTACCAAATTAGCAACAAACCATAGGTATATTTTATTGGGGATCTGCGTGGTATAGTCAGTAGTGGTCAGGTGTACCCGGCTTTGCAGTCAAAAGGCTGTGTTTGAGACTAGTCGCCATCATATTTCCAACCCAAAATGGCGGTGTTTTCAGTTTGGTTTTACTGATACACTAGCATATTGTGATTAAAATTTTCATGCTGATAGACCATTGACCACCACATCTCAACCATCCCTCACTTCAGTCAGTGTACCTTCCAGACGCTGCAGTTGGGTGAAATGGCCTAATAGCCGAAACCCAACTGAATAAGAATAAAAAAGAGAAAAAAAATTTTTATTAACTATGGGAAGGAGAAAAAGCAGTTTATCATCTTGTTAAGGAGTGGAAAAATTATGATTTACTAGTAACCTTATTGCCAGAAGTAAAGTAGTTACTTTATCTCCCAAGGGAGAAAAGCATCGCATTATCAACTGTTCATCGCGAATACATCATCATAAGACCGGATTATTATAACAGTCATGACCGGAGCATGAGTGTGAATGACTAAAGATTGTTAAAAACAGAGATGAAAACGCCGTTTTTTTAATTCAAACATTTTTGTTCGCTTAGTTAATAAAGTGTCGTACGCAACTTGGTTGGAGTGAGAAATTATCAACTTTCCCCCGTGGTTGTATAATATACTATTGGTTGTGATCAAGAATGTTATACTCAAGTGGTGTATCCTGTATGAATTAAGAATATAAAAATGAAAGGGGAGGCGTGTAGACTGGACAGCTTATGATCAGTTTCGTAGAAAATAAATCCAGAAATGCAGTTACAGCCGTGGCTGTCGGTAACGATAAGAAAGAAAGATTAAAAGATTTTGGTAATTCACCATTCATCCTGGAAATAATATTAACGTTTTAAAAAGTTTATAGGAGCGAATTCGAAGTAAACAGAAGAAATTATAGTCGATATATGTCTATCATGGTGGTGGGGAAATGATAATATCATAACAAGTTTTAACGGAGGGGTTAGAACACTCCTATATTTGAATTTTTGAAAACCTTTTTTAGAGGTGAAGCTTCGATAAAAGTTCTTGGGGGCTCAAGGTCTTATCATTAGAGAAAAGTTATTTTATTGTATTTCTTAATAATACTTTCGAATGTTTTCTCTTGAGATTTCGCTTGGTGTTGCTCCATTATGCCTTCCTCTCCTAAATGTAGCCTTTGACCCTCTCGCTAGAGATTATTATTTTTAATTGAGACGATGAAAATAACAAATTTTTGTGCTTTGAAAGTACTTTCCAACTACAACCTTCTTCCCCGTGGATTCAATCCTGGTTACGCTACCGAGTTTTAACTCAAGGAAGTTATAAACGAAAATACTTATTTATAGATGTAATGGGTTTTAGTATCGATACCAAACGGCGTTTATTAAAATTAATTCATCCACTGCAAATATGAGTGTTGCTTTGTTGTGTGGTGGATTGGCCTTGACGAATTCCAGTATTACATTAAGTTATAAGGAAACAAAACCAAACCAAAAATTTTTATTTATTTCTGCTGCGTAGTCCATACAGAATAACACGAAAAAATGATTGGTCGCTCTCTTACCTGTAGCTCACAACCACCCTCTCTGGCTTGTTGCAGTAAATTATAAAATCACATTAAGGAGAAGGTTCTGTGATATCCCGAAAAAGAAATTCTTCTAAGAACCATGTTTTCCAAATCGACTTTTAGACAATCTATGATTTCATTATTTTGTTCTCTTCTCTTTTCGAAATTTGAGACGTCGATACTTTAGGCTAATAGATATGTTTCGAATTTCAGCGAACTAAAACCCGAAGACAAAGACAGACGTGTTCTCATCGAAATATGGGACTGGGATCGAACATCACGAAACGATTTTATGGGTTCGTTGTCATTCGGAATATCAGAACTGATTAAATCGCCAGTCGAAGGCTGGTTTAAATTGCTCACAGCCGAAGAAGGTGAATTTTATAATGTTCCTGTGCCCGTTGAAGGAGCTGATTTGGCAGCTCTAAAAAAGGAAATGCGGGTAAGTGGGTAACAAAATACCTAATTAATTAGGGCTCGCCTATAATCTATTATTGATACACTTACACGAGGCCCGTGCGTGAAGAAAGTTTAATACCTGAAAAATGGAAAAATAAAAGTTCCAAGTGATTGACCATCATTTTGTACGGAAAATTTGCACCTTTACTACATCGGTTGTAACCACTAAAAAACATATTACCAAATAATGTTGAGCTACATAAAGCCTATATATATATAGTTGTTTGTTTATGGTTTGAACACGTTTTCTGGATTCAAATTACACGAATTAAAAATATCAGCTTCCGTGGTCTCTTAAAAAGTCAGTATATTGCAATAGTATACATGGCACATATTATAGTAATATCAGAAATTCTTTTTATTTTGGAGAAAATTGTTTATGTGAAAAAAATTTTGGAAAAAGCGCACTCATCGTGGGATGGAAGGGTGGGGAGTACTGAAACTGATTCACTTGAAGTTTGACAGACGTTAAAAATATGTTAAGTTGAAAATTTCGCTTTAATTTTTTTTTAGATTTTGTTTGAAAATAAATTCTCGCTACAGCCTCGAATTAATTATGAAGAATTATTTTATATTTTTCTCGCCTTAAGTTTGTAGGATTGCTATTCTGGTATTCTATTGTTAAAAATTTCTTACCACTTAAAATTTCAGATTCTACTAAATTAAAAAAAAAAAAATTTCTACGCATGATTATAAAATAAAAATTGAGATCAATACTAGGTGAGTGAAATGAAAAATGTTTTAGGAACATGTTACCTACTTTTAAGTGGAAGGAATCGTTTGAAAATGAGAACTTTTTTTGTGTTAATATAATTTTAAAAAATTTACTCAGAATTTTTCTCAAGAAAATCTGTAATTTTGCTGTTCACTGAGTTTACAGTTTAGAAAAAAAATTTTGGGAAAATCTCCTTCTCCATGGTAATCCTGCATACGGGCCAACTTTCGTACACCATTAAACTGATTATTTATGGCAGCTAAAGGCGTTTTTTGTTTCTATATTGCATGAAGTGCTTTTTTAGTAACAAACTGGATGAAAGTGCTTTGATATTTTTGTTCATGTAATTAAACATTTATCTATCTCATTTTGAACTTACGGTAATTCTTGAGCTGCTGAAAAAAAAAAGGAGTTTGTGGGTAATTGTGGGGACTCACTGGTATGAGGAAAAGGGGCTCGGACCCCTCGATAACAGTCGCCGCCCCAAAGGGCAGGCAAATAATCGTCCTTGCGACGTTAAACAACACAAAATACGTTCGATCGTAATTACCTGCATGTACTTGCAGGTAATGTACGAGTACCGAATCGTGACATAATAAGATGATGTCACAATTCGTACACGAACCGGCCAACCATCTCTTATCTTGATAGGGGATGATGTGACCTGGCTGTTCTCATCAATGTACGTATTATCCTACATACGTGTTTGTGTGCGTGTGAATAAGCCGTATATAAACCACCCGAACCAGCTCTAAAATTGCCAGTGTTCGGTCTGGTTCTGGCTTACCCGTACTTGTGTACAAAGTGGCTGAACACGCTTAAATTCTGTAGAATTTCCTTCTGGTGAGAATATCTCTCACAACAAGGTATTCCACAGTGGTAACCTCGACGTGATTTTTGGCCACGTCGTGAGGTGTCTTGAGACGCGTTGCGCTTTTACAAAAATTTGGCGCGGTGCGCTGGCGAGAAACTCGCTTGCTCAGCAAATAAAAAATATTTTTTTGCAGATTAAGACACCTTTTAGGTCATCGAAGTAGAGTCTGCTGAAGTGGGAATTTACACCCCTCTCTTTAAAATATATAAACAAAGAGAAACCAGACAGTAGACCTGGAGGAAGAAGGTTCAACTCATCCCCCAACCCCCCAACTTTTACTCGACACTCCAAGAATTACCAAATCTGGAAGAAGGCCCTCAACACCCAGAATTAGAACAACTGGAAACTGCAATAAACAAAGAACAACTAGCAGTTAAAACGTTAAGAAGTGGTCGAACTTTAAGCCAAAGTTCTGACCCAAAAACACCTGTCCTACAAACACAGGAGCCAGTGTTTTCAACCAGCAAGGAAGGAAGTAGTTCTGTGGAATATGCTTGTCATCAGAAAGACATAGCAATGGTCCCACCACCACCAACCAAAAATGAAAACCCCCAACCATCACAGGGAGGAAGTAGTCAGCCACAGCTGACACCCGAAGTCTTGGTGCAGATTATGCAGATTTTGCAGTTACAGCCAGGGCAGAACCCCAACTTCTGTAGATGGAGGATAGAGATCCCGGAATTTCTGCCCAATGAGGTAGACTTGTGGTTGACACTCTTGGAAGGCAGGTTCAAAACAGAAAATATAACACAGAACCAGCGGTATCTCCACATCTGTGGAGGCATGCCCCCACAGATAATCTGCCACATTCCAGACATCATGGAATGCCCTTTGACAGAAGAGGACAAATATGCCTGGTTTGTCAAGAAGATCAAAAACGTGTTTGGAAAAACTAAAAACCAAATTATTGATGATGTGATGGGTGGTATGAAGATGGGGGATGACAAACCCTCAATCTTCATGGCGAAATTGAGGCAGAAGGTGGACAATATTGTAGCCCCTTCTGTCATAGGCAATCAATTTTGCAAACAACTTCCCCAAAGTGTTGTGCAATGCCTAGCAGCTGTAGGTTCAACCATGATAAATATATCCGCAGACTTGAACTTCCTTGCCACATCAGCAGACAATGCGCTAGAATATACCAGGTCAAAGCCTGCGGTACGTGCAGTGTCTGAAGAGACTGGAGAAATTGCTCAACTTCGAGCTCAAATAGCTCAGTTGACTGAGGAAATGAAACGGAACAAAAGCCAAAGCTCAATGGCCAAATAGTAGCTGGTGACAATGATCTAAATCAAGAAACAACAACAACAACAACAACAACAACAATGGCAATAGCAAAGGATGACAGTCCTGGTCCAAAGACCATGGATCAAGTTCCAACAACAGGGGTCAGAGTTCAACTCCTTCGAGAACATCATCTCCAAAAAACCAGTCTCGAAATTGGGATGATAAATGTTGTTTCTTTCATAACAGGTTTGGCGCAGAGGCCACCAAATGTAACAACAGGTGCAAATGGTGGGGCAAATCCTATACCAAGGAGGCGTCAAACTAGAACGAGGGGCCATCTACGCAGCCAAAGACCCCTCAGAAAAACACTCATGCTGCCTGTTCATTAAGGACAGGACTAACAGGAGATGGTACTTGATAGACTCAGGTGCAGACTTGAGTATATTGCCAGTAAGTAGAAATAAAAAAGTACTTCCTCCGAAATACTATCTCCGTACTGTGAATGGTTAAAACCTTCCAGCTTACAGACTTGAAACCAGCAAAGTCGACATCAGACTTAAGGAAAATATGACGTGGTCCTTCACAGTTGCTGATGTTCCAAACCCGATCCTGGGTGCAGATTTCCTTCCACATTATGGCCTGATCATTGACCTCAAAAAAGGGATATTGATCGATAGCGAATCTAAAAATTGTGTGGATGGTAAAACGCATGCTTACAGACTATACACAAATATATCAAGCTGTACAAAAGTCGACCGACAACTCTTACAGATCCTGTCTGACTATCCTGGAGTCACTCAACCATCAATTCGCAGGCATCCTACCTATAAACATGACACTGTTCATTACATAGAGACTAAAGGACCGCCTTGCCATGCTAAAGCACGAAGGTTACTGCCTGACAAACTCAAAGCGGCACGGGAGTACTTCCATCGCATCATCGAGGAGGGTGTATGTCGCCCCTCGAAAAGCTCATGGAGCTCCCCTATCCACATGACCAAAAAAGCAAGTGGAGAGTGGCAAATTGTTGGAGACTACAGGGCCTTAAATGCCAAAACAATTCCTGATCACTACCCAGTCCCCAATATAATGGACTTCAATGCGAATATGAAGGGTAAAACGATGTTCACCAAAATTGACATCAACTGGGCATTCCACCAAATTCCTATGGCTGACCAGGACGTACCAAAGACAGCAGTTATAACCCCCTTTGGACTATTCGAATACCTTCGAATGCCATTTGGACTTCGCAACTCAGCACAAACTTTCCAGAGATTTATCAATGGACTGTTTAAAAAATTGTCATTTGCATATGCATACTTGGATGATATCTGCATTTGCTCTGAAGGCGGTGAGCAACAGCACAAGGAGAATGTAAGAGCTCTCATACAGCGTATACACGCTTCCGGGCTTACTATCAACATAGGTAAAAGCTTATATGCACAGACTGAAATTGACTTCCTCGGCTACAAAGTCTCGACCGAAGGCATTTCCCCATTGAAGACCAAAGTAGAGCCAATATTGAACTTCCGAAGGCCTTAAATGTCGCTGAACTCGGGCGTTTCTTGGGGATGGTGAAATTCTATAGATGTTGCATGAAGAATGCAGAAGCCAAACAAAGTAAGCTGTTTGCACTAATTAAGACAAGCAAAAAGAAAGATAAGACTCCACTCGATTGGAACTAAGAAGCCAAACAGGCCTTTGAGAAAATCAAAGATACACTGGCAAATGCAACTCTATTGGCTCATCCAGACAAAAGTCTGCCGTTATGCGTGAGTACCGATGCCTCTGATTTTGCTATTGGTGTAACCCTGTACCAACTGGACAAAGACAACAAGAAGTTACCGCTAGCTTTCTTCTCGAGGAAGCTCTCAAAAACAGAAAAGAACTATAGCACATACGATAGGGAATTGCTTGGAATTTTTGCTGCGTTGAAGCATTTGAGGCACCAATTAGAGAGTAGATGTTTTTCTGTGTATACTGACCATAAACCCCTAACATATGCATTCACACAAAAAGCAGAAGCGGCATCGCCGAGAAGAGCGCAACAATTAGACTATATTGGTCAATTGACTACCGACATCCAGTATATAAGTGGAGAACTTAACACTCCAGCTGATGCCTTGAGTAGAATCGAAGCTATCTCGGCTCCTGTCCAATTGCCTTATGCTGAAATAGCTAAAGCACAGCTTAAGAATGCAGAATTGCAAGAGTTGTTATCGAACGATGATACTACTCTCAAATTGAGACAGCTAAAAATTCCCGATGCTTATGTTTTATTAACATGTGACATCAGTACAGGTAAGAATAGGCCATTTCTACCAGTAAAATATTGGCTTTCAACAGTGTACATAATCTGTCACATGCTGGGCCAAAATGTAGTGCTAATTTATTTTGGAAAGGTTTGTATGGCCACGAATGAAGTCTGACTGCAACAAATGGGCTCGCAGTTGCCTGAACTGTCAAGAATCCAAAGTAGGAAGACACACTCGCTCGCCCCTCAAATCCTTCAAATAAACAGAGCGGTTTAAAACAGTACATATGGACTTGGTAGGCCCATTGCCACCATCCCAAGGACACAGATACCTGTTAATAATAATAGACAGGGCAACACGATGGCCAGAAGCAATTCCTCTATATGAGATGACAGCTCCAACTGTAGCTTCCAGGTTATACGACACCTGGATTGCGAGGTATGGCGTACCAGAAGTCATAATTACGGACCAAGGTTGCCAATTCGAGAGCTCGCTCTTGAAAGAGTTAGCAAATAAGCTTAGTGTTTAACACAGTCATACCACAGCTTACCATCCTCAAGCCAATGGCAAAATCGAGAGATGGCATAGAGTTCTCAAAGCCTCTATCATGTCACATGATACAAAGAGATGGGTAGAAGTACTTCCTACCATCCTCTTAGGCCTTTGATCTGCCCTACAAACTGATACAGGTCATTCTGCAGCGCAATTAGCATTTGGCAAAGAGCTACGCCTCCCAGGGACTTCTTCACAGAATTGAAGGAAGTTAGCCCCGAAATCATGGTGCAAAATATACGAAACGACACCAATAATTTCCTAAAACAGGCAGCTCCTTATGGCCAGCCAAAGATTTTCATCTCGAAACACTTGGCCAATACCTCACATGTATTTGTTAGAGACACAAAAATGAGATCTGTGCTGGAGAAACCATATGCCGGTCCTTATAAAGTAGTATCATGAGATGAGAAAAACTTTGTGATACTCATTGCAGGCAAACCTCGAACAGTTTCAATTGACAGATTGAAGCCTGCATACATGGTAAGCGACGATAAAAGAATAAAAAGGTTGCAGAGAGAGAAAGTAGAAAGTATACAGACGGATTCGCCAACAAACATAGAAGAATCCGTCGAAAAATGTGAAATAATAAATTCACAATTAGAGAAAACACCAAAAAATAAAAAATCTGTATAATTTTCGGACGACGTTACCATTAAAACATTTGATCCGGAGGCCCCCATATGCCCATGAAAAAGAGGCAGGCCCTTAGGCAGTAAAAAATGTAAAAATTCTCATCCTTCTCGCAAGTCTGAGAGGTTAATGCGAAGAAAATAAAATTTACTCCCAAAAAAGTAAGACCCACTACGTAAGTTTAAACCCACTAATAAATATGCGACGAAAATCGGAATACCGTGAGACAAAAGAAACTCCGGAGATAAGCAAAGGAGGAATGCCAAAAAAGAAAATGACAGGAATAAACAAATCCACGTGCGATACGGAAATAAACATCGCAACGTGCGTTTATTGTCAAACACAAAGATAATCTCAACGTTGTTACGTCACAAGCGGAGATTCCTTTGTAATAAAATTTGAAAAATATATTCTCTGAGTTTATTTCAGGCATAACTTTGCTTAAACCGATCAGAACTTAACCGGAAAACTTGCATACGGCTGAGAATTTTAAGCACTATCCCCTCTACATGCTGATAAGAAGATGCAAAAAAGCTAAAAAATAGCAGTAAATTCACTCATTTTAGAACTGTCTTATAATACAGACGTGCTTTCTAAAATATTTTTGGTTCTCTGTTTTCCTGCAATCTGTTTCCTATGTCGCTGCCAACCACCTTCCTGAAGTCCGCCACCTCCCAGACTGTTCGGAAAACTGCTGAGCTTTTGCAAACTCAGCAGAAGACCCATCAGAAAACGGAGCTGGTCCGGATCAAGGAGGAGCTGCTCATGGACACAGCTCCTCCCATAGATGATGTCCTAGCTGAGATGACATTTCCACTGCCTCCAATCATTTCTCCTCCCCAGTTGCCAAAGTAGTCAACCCCAACTCCAGAACCCCCAAAGCCAGAGCCAACCCTGGAGGAAAAAAGGGAGCCGATGAAATTTTTGTTCACGGCAGAGCAGGCAGCCAACAAAAAGGCAAAGATGGCCACCTGGACATTGGGGAATTCAAACACTCCGATGTTAAGGAGGCCACAGTTTAAACATCCGTTGCCCCCTCACTCCCATCATCACCCCCACGCCTACTTGAAAAACAAACCACCGAGGTGTAGGGGAGAAGACAGCCAGGCAAATTACCTGGCCCAAATGTACGCCCGTAAGGAATCGTACGAGTGTGTCGGGGCTGCGGTAGGAATTGCCCTGGCAAAGTGGGAGGCCAACCAGAGGCGGAAGTAAAACCCGCACGTCCCCCAGGCCTTGCGCATTTTGATCATTTTTGCAGCGCAAAAACTGGGGGGAGTAGCTGTGGGGACTCACTGGTATGATGAAAAGGGGCTTGGACCCCTTGACGACAGTCGCTGCCCCAAAGGGCAGGCAAATAATCGTCCTTGCAACATTAAACAACACAAAATACATTCGATCGTAATTACCTGCATGTACTTGCAGGTAATGTACGAATACCAAATCGTAACACCATAAGATGATGTTACAATTCGTACACGAACTGGCCAACCATCTCTTATCTTGATAGGGGATGATGTGACCTGGCCATTCTCACCAACGTACGTATTATCCTACGTACAGGTGTTTGTGCGTGTGAATAAGCCATATATAAACCACCCAAACTGGCTCTAAAATCGCCAGTGTTCGGTCTGGTTCTGGCTTACCCGTACTTGTGTACGAAGTGGCTGAACACGCTTAAATTCTGTAGAATTTCCTTCTGGTGAGAATATCTCTCACGACAAGGTACTCCACAGTAATTATAGGAAAATTTTACAGCGATCAGTTTTTAGATCTCTATTTTTTTTAATGATCATCGCAATTTTTCATAATTATAAAATTAAACTTTTAGGCTAACAAAATTACTTTGGAAGTTGTTTGGCACAAAAAATCGGTTTTTTGACATTTTTAGCAATTTTTTCAGAAAAGAAAACAAATATTTCATATATTTTTTTTTTCTCTTCTTTCTATTTTTTTCTTAATTTTTATCGTGCACTTTTTTATTTTGTTTATTTAATTTTGTTTTTCTCCTTTCTTTTCTTCTTTTGTCTTTACTTATACTGCTCACTCTATTTGACTGCGGATTTTATGCAGCAAAGTCGTCAGTTTTCGGTTTGTTATTCTGTTTCCTTTTTTTCTATCGCTTATGAATGTTCTGCATGCAATATATTTGTGTCGTCCGAGTAGTTTACTAAAAGATTCCTTTGTAAGCACTATAGCTTGATTATTGTATCGTAAAGTTGTATTTTGAGCGGCAGCTCTTTCGCATCATCTACAATTACAGTGTTGGGCGCAGGAATTCCCCATTCC
This sequence comes from Ericerus pela, assembly GCA_011428145.1. Taxonomy (NCBI): domain Eukaryota; kingdom Metazoa; phylum Arthropoda; class Insecta; order Hemiptera; family Coccidae; genus Ericerus; species Ericerus pela. Next base: position 320,642 of record WOFM01000486.1, read on the forward strand.
CATTCCCGGGAATTTTTGGTTTTGTTCCCAACGCAAAACGTCTAGGGAATTCCAGGTTTCAAGTTCTTTGACGTTTTTGTGCATAAATGTAGGCTTTGGTCTGACACATGCGGCATAATCAAAGACTGGTTAAAATTTGACAAAAATTTCTTAATTGATACAGGTATCAAGGTACCAAATGTATTGCATCGGTACCTACGCAAATGTCCTCTTTTATAATGCGTCGGTGCCAAAGTGCCATGTACAAACTGGAAACTACAAAGCAGTAATGCGTTGAATTATTGCTCAAATGTTCTCTTTTGCAATTCCATGCATATGAAGATTGTAGAGTTGCAGTCTTGCGGACTGTGCATCTGTAATTCTCTGTGCCCGATTTAAAAAAAATTTTCATGAAATTTTTACACGAATTTTTTCAATTTTTATACTTTTTCTACCAAAGAAAACTGATGTTGCTTTCAATTTTTTTTCCTATCAAATTAACGAAGCAGTAGCATGAATAATGAAATCCATATGAAATCCTCTTACATAGGTCTATGTCTATGTCAGTATGTATGTAATTTGAGTGAAGATACTCACAAGATGGTAAAAACAGATGTGAAGTTGGTAAGAAAGAGGACAACTAGAGCTATACTAGCCTATTATTTGCAGTAAGTAATATTATGCTTATTGTTTTTTCTGTTTCCTAATTTACTCCAGTTTTACTACGTGGAAATCAACGAGGGTAGTCAAAATATGGAGTATGAAGGTGTTGTATCCATTTTCGCCGAGAATTCCCAATGGAATTTCTGTTCCTCAAAAATTTATAGCAATTCCCGGCCAAAATTTCTGTTTTCAGGAATTGCTCAACACTGTCTACGAGTAAACAAATTAGCACACTGTGAACAAGTTTTTAATTTTGAAAAGAAAAAATTTACCAAGACTCCATAGAGTTGCATTACAAATCTCGCGATTTTTCTTTGCTGCTAATATGCACCCTCCTTACCAAACAATCCGTAGATAGGGGGCTGTATTTCTGCTAATTTACTTCAGTGTTAATGTCACTGATTATGAAATATACTATTTAAATTGATAACCACTCACACACCATCCGACATGAACTTTCACAATTTCTTTATTCCACTTCCAGAATCTTCAACAGATGGGGTTTAAACAACTGCCTTTCGAGGATGAGGTTGTTAACTTACTACTTAGCCACCAAGATGGAAAAAATAAAAACAAGTAGCCCTAGGTAGCTTCTTTTTCCATTTTTTTTTTCTTTTCCATCTGATGTTTTACTCCACATTCCACCCACTAGCGCCGACATAGTAAAGTTATCGAACGAGCAGAAAAAAAACTGCGAAAATCTCTTAGCTTAGGTACATTCTACGTAGAGGTTAAAAAGGGGACCGCATAAAATGAAATTGTAAAGCGTGAAGTGCATCGAGGCACTCTGCGATAATCCGTGTAAATTTAGATGTACTTACTATGTCTATAGTATGCAGTAAAAGGAGGGGGTTCAAGTCTTGCATAATTGAATGGGTCACTATTTAATACAAAATAACTTATGTACATTAGTTTATACCGTTATATATGCAAGATTATTAAAAATTTCAAGTCGGCGCTTACGATGCTCCTTTCAAAATTATAAATATAATTTTACTTCAACTAATTGATGTGACTTTATAGGGTTTTACGCAAAGCGAATGCTACTAAATGAGAAATCTGTGAGCACCAAATTCTATTTTTCATAAATCTGTGAAAAAGTTGGAAGGAGCTGCTGATTTAACCCCTCACTTGCTACTCCGCCTTATATCGTTTTTCTCTTCATCCGTTTTTCCGAGGTCGTGCTCCTGATATTTTAGTTTCCAATTTTTTTTTTTCTTCCAAAAATCACTCCTACTTTTCAAAAACATAGAGTGTGCTCATTACTCTCTGTTTAATTTTTATGGTCTCTTAAATCGTGTGAATAGAAGAAGAACCACGTCCATATTTTCTGAAAAAATTGTCAACGTGACGAAAACATTCTCCTTACCCCCAGTTTCGAATGTCATGAGCTTATACGTTTTTATTCCAACTTAATCGATTTTTTCCGTATTTGTGTAACCGAGTGCGATTTACATTTGCCTCAAAGTAAACCAAATTTTATCATCAACGGCTTTCGTCAGTTGAAGTGGCTTACTTGGGCTCGTCTAATATTCATGAATACCCTTTGAATCAAATGCGGGTGTTGCATTAGCAACTACCAAAATAATCATATTCTGGAAGTAGGATTTAAGTTTTGTGGAATAATATACTATATTTCGTATTTAATGTGAATGTTAATGGACATATAAACGTCTATCTACGCAAGCAAACATGCTTTCCACTTCGAAAAATATATACCATTAATTAGTCATTTTCATACGATATATCCCATGTTAACATAGGCAGGTACCTGAACAGTATCATTGTAAGCAGAGTGCAGTTGATGTAATATGTTTTAAAAAACGTGATTATGAGTGAAGAACGAGAAGACTTATTCTAAGTTAGGTCTATCTTTGCAATAAATATGTATAATTGACGAGTGTGTGGAATATGTGTATTTAGTGAGAGTTTTTGATGGTATTCTTACCCACAGATGCTCACTCGAGGGCTTCGAGTTGAAAAGGGACGCGAATTTTTTCGCGGTTGCAACTTTTTGTGAAAAATAATAGATTTTTAGAGTGTCGTTGACACAACATAAATTTTTGGAAACTTTTTTCTTTAAAGAAATTCCGTAAAATGTTAAAATTTCTCGGCACGATGAGTTTTCGACGAAAATATTTTGCCGAGTCGGAATTATTTTTCTGAAAATTCTTGCCTTTAACGTTAAAAATATATTACGAGAACATGACGTTATGAAGATAACCTGGGAAATTTTCGTATTTTCAGTAAGTAGTCTTCATCTTACTTACTTAGCCGCATTTATTCCACCATATTTTCCTCACTGTTTCCACCATTCTTTGATTGCTGCACTGAAATGTCGGATGGTATGTCAGTTGGTCTATTTTAACTCTGCTCGTTTCAAAATAGTTAGACTTTCAAACATATGTTCACAATCAATGAAACATTCTTTTGTTTTCTCATGAATTCAAAAAAAACACGTTGTGGACTTTTTAAAACCTCCAAATATTTATTATGATTTTGGCGTCAACTCGGTGTTCAAGTTTTGAATAATAACAGCCAGCGATCACCACCAGCGATGATGAAAAGTGACCGTGACCAGCAACTGTGGCTGGCAGGGGCGTGCTCCCACATAAGCAATGATGCATAATGCATCAGCCTCCAGCTCAGAGGAAAAAAAGTAAGCCTCACAATCAGGAAAAAAAAAACAATAAACGAAATAAATTAGTACTTTTTGCTGTATTTCAATAAGATTATAGTCTTGGAGAGGTCTTCAAAATGTAAAATGCATCGGGCTCCAAATTTGTGAGCACGCCCTTGGTGGCTGGGGACTACATTCGTTGACTATAGTTAGCAACAATAACCTACAACCACAACCAGTAACCATTATGGGTCCCTAAACCGCGGTTAGCAAATACAGGCGGCCGCCCATGGCCAGCAACTGTGAACCCTGACCACGGGGTTCAACCTTGACCAAAAACCACGGCTCAGTGTAAAAATAATACGAAATTCGCCCTTTGTTCTCAGAATTTCTAGCTGACAAATATTGCAGAAAAAAATATTAATTCGGAATGTCCTGTTTTTGTGTCTGTGAAGGTAGCAAAGACTCATTTCAAATTATTAACACTTTTTATCTCTTTAGTATATTTGTTATTCGACTCGAATTACCTATTTTCAAATTTCAAGCATCAAATAGCGTCTGAATGACCAAAATCAGTTTGGTATAGTTTGGGAGAAGTTACTCGCCCAAGAAATTCCGTAGCCATTACATTAATTGATTATTTTTTTACATAGACATTTTATTAATGTAATGATTTTCAGTTTGTAATATTCAACAACCATGAGTTCACATTGTGTTGGGTATAATTGTAGTTTTATGATTTAAGTCACATTTCCAATAGTGCTATTTTGTTACCATAATCGAAAAGTTTATTTGCAAACTAGTCCGAATCATCTACATTTAATGAAAATTCAAATCTTATGGCTTTTCTTGAAGTGTAATTCATTACTGTTTTTGAAATTTTTTTACTGAAATGCCAAAAAGTCGCATTAAAAAATTAATTTAGTGTAAAAATGTCACATTATAAAATGCGAATAGGTACTATTGAATGAAACGTTTTGTTCGTCAGTAGCGTTGCCCCTTTTTTCGTGGGTAATATTTTCTGTCTCGGCTATGAGTTGGTTACCTATTTTTCAGATTTTATATTTTTAACGTGCTATTCGTAATAGATTTTACGAATAAACTCTTCGATTATCGTGCTTGTTATTCGTTGCTTTTAATGATATTAGGTTTGTTCAAGGTGACAAATTCTGTACAGATTCTGTAAAGTCAGAGGAACTATTCTCTAAACAGACAATCTTTATCGTGCTAACTCCGTTAAAAATTTTAGTTTTATCGGAATAGTTTCCCAATTTTGTGGAAACTACGCACAGAATTCCATAAAGACGTACAAAACTATTGTCTGGATCTATGTAAAACAAAAATATTTAAATTTTCATCTGATCGTAGACAGTAATTTTCAAATTCACTAGTTTTAACACTGTCGTGTAGAAATAATATATATACTGTCTTAGAAAGAATATACTCGTATATACTGAGTATATGGCTTAACGATGCTCGCAGGATTTGTACAGTTCAATTTATTGTGAATGCGCCATGACGTAAATTTGCTTCGCCTGTTGTACAATAAGCAATAGTTTTTTATTTTTTTATTTAGAACTCACGCATTGTCGTTCATTCTGTATGTCAATTGTTGCGCTTTAATGACTTTTTATTCTCGCAGAAAAATAAACAACGATCGTTAATACGTTTTTTTTTCTTTCCTTTTTTGCTCCCTATCACGAAAAAAATAATTTTCCTTTACAGAAAACGTCGGTATCTAAAAAACCTGTAGTATCCGACAAAGACATACCCCACAATATGGGTCGCAGCGACGTTATACGAGCGACTGATTTTAATTTCCTCATGGTTCTGGGAAAAGGAAGCTTCGGAAAGGTAAGCGAAAAGTTTTGTATCCGTTTTTTATCGGTTGTGACTACTTCTTTTTGTACTTCTTTCCCCGCCTCCCACGCCGCACCATTTATTGTACGTATAATTAATTCGCAGCTACTCGCCCCCATTGAAATATTCAAGAGACACGCCAAATTGCGCAACCCATCTTTACCCTTCGCCCCCTCCTCATAACCCGTCACAATTCACTGTAAGTTTTTTAGTACAACAAATTTTAATATATACCAGCATCTGAGATGTATGTCATCCTGCTGCTTGGCGTATGGTTCCAGAAATGAAGAAAATTAAAATTATATCTACTCGCGAACGGTTTTCGGTATCTTGTGAAAGTTGGTACGCAATTGTTGTTAATCGTGCTGTCGTAAGACGAATTGTATTTTTCTTGCAACGTACAATTATTCTGAGTGGGTGAAGATGTGTTTATGAGTGAATGTAGATGTGTAATAATCGTGAAACGTCACCTGGATATAGACTTGAAAAATTTGTTGAATCCGTTTCAATCTGCAAGTGAATACTAGAATGTACTTTGGTATTTGAGCAATACGAGGGCATACAGGTGTGATGGAAGCGATGCCATACTATAATTTGAATACAAGCGCATTGGAGCTTTCTTGATGAGATGGTTACATCCGATAAGCGAACTTTCCTTTTCATCACCTCAAAACAGTGTTCCTTTCTCCAATGTTTAAATCTTATAAACTCTTTCTAAATGAACGTCTGATTGTCTGATTTGGACTTAATGAAATGTATCTCACACATTAATAATAGATTATTGGTTAATGATGTCCTCGTAAGATGTGGGATATCGTATTTTTTACAGCTAACGAAAAAATAACTTAAAAATTATGTACACAAATATGTGTAATCACGTTCAAAAAATTTTTCTGGATCTCTAATCCATTATCGGTACCTAACACCATTTATACGGCTCGCAAAACCATTTGAAGACAGTAATGCGTGATATTGGATGGTCAATAATGTATGATACTCTGCAGTTTGCCTGCTAAACGTACCTCATCATGATGTACATTTCAAAAGGAAGATGTAATGCTACATTTCATATTTATCCGCTTCACAATACAAAGAAAACGCAACGAAAAAATTCTATAATTTATCGATATTTTGAGATAAGTTAAACAAATTCAATCAGCCTCATTTTCTCGCGTGTATTCCATTCATTAGTTCAACTAAAAGTTCAACACCTCATCTACTCTCGAGTCTGACCTCTGAATTACGATTGAATGGGCGGCTGTCTCTAGTGGATAACCTTTGACTCAAAGACGTAGTCATAGAGGCTCTCCATTTGAATTTTTTAAATCTTTTCTGATGGCGAAGTTATATAGGATAAAATTTCGAGGGAATGCAAGATTTTATCAAATTTTCCTTAAATGAAAATGTATAAAATTATTTTATTGTTTTTCTCTGCAGTACAAACGCATTATCAAATTTTTTTAGAGAGGTCTTTATCAAGTTTGACTGCTTACCACTATGCCCCCTTAGCTTCGCCTCTGACTCTCTCTTTAAAGATTTTTTTCAAATTGGAGAAGATTAAACTATCAATTTTTTTAATTGTGAAACAATTTTCCCTCTCCAACTCCCCTCCATCGGTCGTTCCTGATTACATTACTGCGTAGGTTTCGAAAGGATGAATTTTCCGTATATGAGTTTGTTCCAAAATTGAATTATTCAAGTCTTTTCGTGGAATTTTGATTTTCACTCTCAGTTTTGTGATGGCTCTAGATATTGTTACATATGAACATTGTACTTATTTCATAACCAAGTATTTACACCTACAAATTAATCAATAAATAATGTCCAATTTAAGTACTTCTTCAGAATTTTTCGTTAAAAAGATGGGTTGGCGATGCTGATTTTTAATTTCCTGGTAAATTTAAGGTTTTTCCTAAGAAAGAGCTTCAGCTCCTTCAGACTAGAAACTGTTGTTAATGCGTGTTTGCCACCAACTTCATGTATGGCTGGTAGGAAAGCAAACAAAACAATCCTTGACACTCGCATAATCCGTGATTTTTTGTAAAAATACGTCTTAAAAATTTCTTCCTGTGTTCCCATCTTATCTCCAACTGGAACACCTAATTCTGTCGAACATTGTGCCTTCTCCTTCTGAGTCTCCCTCTTTTCCTTCCATATTTCATACCCTTTTATTAAATCAAAATATTTCAGGACTTCTGATTTAATAATTGATTTCCAACCAAATTTTCTTTCATTTCCTTCAATAGTCACTTAATTATGGTTTTTCAACCTATAATCTGAGGAAAAAAAGTTTCGCCAGCGAAATATAACCATTAAAAAAATGAAAATATCAGGCGAGTAGTATAAAAATGTCTTTTATCGTATGTCAGAGGCATTTGAGTGAAATGACCGGTGATATATGGGAAATGACCATTGTTCAGTGCGTGACCCTGACACCTGACATATGATAAAGAGACATTTTTCTACTACAACAAAACAACAACAACAACACACGTGTCCTTCGCTATTTTGAAATTTTTACAAGTCCAGATATCTGTGACGTCGGAAATATTTTTGAAATTTTTACAAGTCCAAATATCTGTGACGTCAGAGCTAATATTTTTGAAATTTTTACAAGTCCAGAATTATGTATCCCCTCTCCCCTTTCCATTGGATGTTGGTTACCTATATAGTAGCGCCATCTTTATTCGGTATCGATAATTTCTATTTAATAAATTTTTTACCTCTGCTGGGATTCGAACCGGCGACATCCAAGTGATGAAAACTGCGACGTAGACGACTGAGCTATGAAAGAGATTATAATGGAAGTGAAAGGAGATGAGCTTATAACTCGAACGTTTTTTTTAAATTTATTCTATTTTACATTTTGCTTTTGATGCGTTCCAAGAAATATAGTACGCTGTTTGAGGAAAACAACTTTTTTATGGCGATATGATAGCTACCTAGTCGACCTCATAAATTATTTATATATTGGTTTTATTAGATGTTCATTTCTTCTAAATTGAATGTAAAACAGTGTGAAATTGCTTGTTCTTTTTTATATTACTAATTTGTATACAACTTTTTTATAGTTGTGCATTGCATACTACTTTCAAGTTGTTCCACATTTTGAAGTGGTTACTTAACAAGTTTTTTCTATCGCGTTACTTTTTTTAGTTTTATAAAAATTTATATTTATCATTTCTGTTTCCTGGGTTGAATAAAGTTTTCACACCAACTGAAAAAATGACTCGCACACAATAAAATATATAAATCATATGAGATTTTATTAAAAATATTACACAATTTTTAATAATGAATAATACGTAAAATATTAATCAATGACGCAAATTATCAATTTAAACGTAACTGTTTAACATTACGAGCTTCGAAATCGTTCTCATCTACTCGATGTTTAGCTGAGAATAACTCTGACAATTTTTTGATGGACATATGAGCAATAAGTTCACCACGTTTAATATTATATGTTTCTGAAGAATTATTATGTACAATCAGTTTTAGTGGGAAAGTCATCGCATTTAAAATAAAAAAATCGTTTATAAATATTTTGCGGTTATCAACGGAAGAAAAAAATAACACGTACCCAGGTTTTGCGTAAATTTTATACGATTGTGCAAATATAGCGAAAACCCCGGGTAATAAACAACAATTTTTTTCACTTACTAATATAAACTCACTTTCATTATTACGTGTTTGCGGTAAGAATGCAATTTCCGCATACTGCTCAATTGTAAAATGAGGATCGGAAGTTATTATATATTTTTGCACTGGATAATTCGATGATGTTTGTGGAGATTTGAAACTAGGATCTATTTCTTCTGCAATTGACAGTAATGTTTCTGTATGTTGATCATCATCGATCCACATTTGCGCATCTTGTTCATATAATGGAGCAGGAGGAGATACAGCATGTTTTTGCAGAGTATTCAACTTCTCCATATATACCCCTTTAACAATGAGATATTCCGCATATTGTGTGGTAGCCAGCAATGCAGCTACACGATCTTGGAATTCAAAACCACTAAACTCTAATTTAATTCCTTTATAATCGTTCGCGATATATTTTACTTTCGGTGAATACTTTTAATACGTTTCTAATAACTCATTCACACTTTGAGCCGAAATAGAAAAATCAACATCCAACTTAACAATAAAACGCCAATGACTGACAACCATTGTAATAGTAAAAATAACGTTTTCGATAATGCGTTGTAACTTTAATTTTACGCTCAATGTCTACTGCAAATATAACAATTGATTCAAGAGTGTTAATTACAGCTCTTTTTAAATGAAATTTTAATAAGAAATTTTAGTAATATTTCAATTTGAAGGACGAGTAATTGTATTTGAGAAGTATATACTGGATATATAATCGTTATGTTAATTACCCTATTTTTTATTAATATAAAATAAAAATTTCCATTTCATAAACGACATTCACGTTGTAGCTGCATGCTTTTTTTTTGTTGATTACTACTTAAAACTATGAATCTTTTTTATAAAGATTGCAATCGAATGAACTTTCTTCTTTGATTTAACCAGATATTAGAGGTCATTATTGAGTATAATTACACGTATAAATGGATACACCCCGTTATATAACAGCAATTACCAAAGTACTTGCAAGGTTGACCATTTTTTGCTTTTCCTTTTTTCTTTTTCTTTTTCTTTTTTCTTGTTTTTTACAGTACCAGGAAATATAGTGGTAACATAGTAAAACTATATGTTGAATACACAATTGATGAGTATAAAAGGAGGAGTTTACTGAAAAATGAAATTACTTTATATAATACAATAGAGGATGTATTTGTGTTCCTATCGTAGAGACATCGTTTAATTAAATCATTAAAATGGAAACAAAGTTTTTTTGTAAAATTTGTCAAAAATTGTTTACTCGTTCCAGTGGTTTATCCAACCATTTACGAAGTTATGTGCATAAATGTAATTTAGTTCATAATATGACATTGGAGATGATGCATGATGATGCTGTGGATATCCCTCTTGCTAGTGGTTCTATCATATCTCCAGAAAAAGAAGAAGAATGTATTATACCGAGTGTAACTGGACATGGTGTGGACACTAATTCAACCATAGCAACGACCATTGATGATGCTAACAAGGATGAGGTGGATATGTCGGCCACAAGTTCCAGTAATTTAGTTGGTACGTCGCAACAATGACATAGTTATAATTGTGATATTTGTTCGTTAAAATTTTTTACTCTCTCTCAATTACGAGTGCATGAAAACACATTAATGCATTCACGTGCAATGATAAATGATAAATGGTTTATACGTCATGAAAATAATTATGATATTTTCAGGGGGAGAAGCGCAGTGAAACAAAAATTTTCAACGTACATTGTTGTAGAGAAAAAACAAGATGGCGCTCCACGAATTAATATGCAATCTCTAATTTCTAATTTAGAATCATTTTTACCCTTTGTTACCGATATTATAAAAAAAGAAGTTTTAGATAAAAAAGCCGTAAAAGTTCAAATTAAATGTATTATTCAAACGCGAAGATGGGTTCATAAGCTTGATACTTATGGGAATAAAATCAGTGAAATGGCTGAACCTTTTGAAATAACCTTACGCACTAAACAATATACTTTTTTTTCGTATCAATGCATTTCCTATCGAGGAAATTGTGCGAAACAAAATGTTACAAGAACTTTTAAACCATTTTGAAACTATAATATTATCCGAATCAGAATGGACATTTGTAGGTGTTAGTTTTTATGATGTAAGTGCGTGTACCTATTCTTTACATCGCGTTGGTTCCTACATTCCATTACCAGTAAAATTAAACAATACACGTAGCATTCTTAATGTTAAAAATGAGCATAACGAAAAATGTTTTATGTATAGTATATTAAGTTATTTTATGCTTAATGATAGAAATCGTCGACATTTACTAGACACTTATGATCGCAGTCACTTTTTAGACTATATTTCTCAACGATATAATATACGGTTTGATTTTTCAAAAATCAATTTCCCAACTCCATTGGAAGATGTGATAAAATTTGAAAAGTATAATCCCGAGGTTTGTATTAATATTTTTGGAATTTACTCAAATGATCTACTATATCCAATTAAAACTATTGATATAGAAAAACTATTTCATTTTGATCTATTATATTCAACCCAGCCTGCTAGATCGTGTAATGAATTTGAAACAGTTGAAGAAGAGGATGTTATAGTAAAAACAACTAGTGATCATAAAAACAGTCATTATTGTCTAATTACCGATTTAAATTCATTACTAAGGAAACAATATACTACGAATACTGGTAGAGTTCTATTTTGTAAACGCTGTTTAGCTTATTTTCGTGGAGTAGATTGCGAAGATGATTTACGTGAGCATAAAAATTATTGTAAGAAAAATTAAGTTGAACCAGCCTATTATGTATTAGCTAAAGAAGGTGAAACCTTTGAATTTATTGAACGAAGATACAAAGAACCATTACATTTTGTTGTGTATGCTGATTTTGAGAGTATATTACAACCTTCTACTTTCCGACATATAATACCCTCAAGGCGAACATTTAATCAACGTAGTGTAGACAGTGATGTGAAACAATTACAAAGTATGGCTGAAGTCTTAGTAGAACATGAGGCGATTTGTTATAGTACTATAGTAACTGTTCCACCAAACGTTAATTATAAAGATTATGTTCATACTGCAGAAGAAGAAAGACTCTTTGACTCGCATGTATATTTGGGAGAAGATTCATTGCAACATTTTGTAAATTATGTGATGGATTTAGCAAAAATACTAGAAAAAAATTAAACAAATTCGCGGTATTACCACCTATGAGTGACGAAGAACGTAAAGAATATTTTCGGCAACACAGAGAGTGTGTTATTTGTAAAAAACTATTGCATTATGATGAGGCGAAATGTATTCATCACTGTCATACAACTGGAAAACTTTTTGGTGTAGCACATAGTGGTTGTAATTTAAAATATAAACGTCAGCTGTATTTACCAATATTTTTTCATAATGGTAGTAAATATGATTTTCATTTAATACTACAGGCGTCATTTGCTAATTGTAAAATAGATGTAATCCCACATACGCAAGAAACATATACAAGTTTTTCCGTTGAAGTGAACAAACATTTTTCTTTAAAATTTGTAGATTCGTATAAATTTTTAACAGCATCTTTACAACAATTAGTTGACCTATTAGATCCCAAACAATTCAAGTATGTTGATAAAATTTTTCCACTTCCTGAACAAAATAACTTAGTAAAAAGAAAAGGTATATTTCCTTATAATTATTTGAATGATCCTAGCATATTGTCAGAAACTAGATTACCACTAAAAGAAGCTTTCACTGATGCGTTAAAAGGTATTGAAATTAGTGACGATGAATATTGTCATGATGAAGAAGTATGGAACGTATTTTAATTTCAAACGTTTAATGACTATATGCAAATTTATTGTAAAGAAGATACAGGTGCATTGGCTGATGTATTCACAACACTTTGTGAGAAATGTTTACAAGTATATAAATTAGATCCCGCCCGTTATCTTACATTACCTGGATTTGCATACGATGTTATGAAAAAAATGACGAAAATTAAATTGCATTTATTCACACAGGAAGAAACAAATTTTTATTGTTTTTTTGAAAATATTGTACGTGGTGGAATTACAAACACCATAACATGTTACGTGCAAGCTAATACATCTGAATGTCCAGAAACATATAATACCTCTCTACCTCCTTGTTCATTAGCTTATATTGATGCGAATGCATTATATTCATGGGCAATGTCGCAATACTTAACCCATTGATAATTTTAAAAAAATTGAAAATTTTTCCATGTTTACCAACGAATTTATTATGAATTTATCAGATACGGCGGAAATAGGTTATTATTTCGATGTTGATATTGATTATCCTATCAAATTACACGATGCGCACAATGATTTTATATTTTTCCCTGAACGTAGGCATACTGGTAGTGTTACACGTTTATTGTGTACTCTCGAAAATAAGAAAAACTATCACATGCATTACCGTATGCTAAAGTTAGGTTTAAAACACGGATTAAAAATTAACAAAATTAATAAAATTATCAGCTTCAAACAAGGTCCAGTTTTAGCATCATATATAGACTGTAATACAAAATTACAAATTGAAAGCAATTCAGCATTTGAAAAGAATTTATATAAATTAATGAATAATGCAATTTTTGGAAAAACTATAGAAAATGCGAGAAAACGTATCAATTTCAATTTATGTACATCAGTACAACAATATGAAAAATTAGTCTCAGCTGCAAATTTTAAAGAAGCATTCTATTTTAGCGAAAACCTCATTGGAATACACCGATATAAAACCAAAATTCGATTAAATTCTCCTATTTATTTAGGAATGACAATTCTCGAGGTTAGTAAAGTTTTAATGTATGAATTATATTATGAAAAAATGAAAATAATGTTTGAAAATATTCCATATAATTTATGTTATATGGAAACTGATTCATTTATTTTTTCGTTTCAAGATCACACTATTACTCCATACCTTCAACAATATTCACATTATTTTGATTTATCTGATTATCCCGATGAACATCCGTTAAAAAATAACCTAAATAAAAAAATACCTGGTGTATTTAAAGATGAATTATTAGGTACAACAATGTTAAAATATATCTCATTAGCTCCAAAGGTTTATTCATTCCTCATAGCTGGTGAAACTAAAGAAGTAAAAAAACCAAAAGGTGTGATGAAAAACATTGTTTCGCGTGATTTGACATTTGCTTTATATTGTGACGCATTATTTAATAATACGAATGTTATAAAACAGCAAACTTTGTTTCATGTTATTGCTCATAAAATTTGAACAATAAAACAAAATAAGATAGCACTCAATATAAATGATCAATGCTTTAAACGATATTTTTCGGATAAAGTAAAAAGTTTAGCATTTGGTCATAAAAATATAATTTTATAAACTTTGTATACATCTTATTATTACTGTTATGTTTTTATACACTTTTTACACATGTTATTATTGTTATTGTTTTTTATATCATATTTACACCAAACAAAAATATTACAAATGAATGTAAACCTTTTTTTATTTGCAATTGCATACCTCGTCAATTGGACAGTTACATAACGTCCCATAATCAGAATCCTCCGGATTGTAAAATAATAAGCGAAATGAATCGTCGTAATAATCTTCCTCCTCCAACCAATCCAGACTACCTAGACTACTGTAGACATTATAGACATCATAGACATCATAGACATCATAATCTTTGCTACCACCGCTATCGTCGCTTATATCATCCGTAATTATTTCATTAGCAAATAATTGCTGATCTAAGTCGAATATATCCACCAAAAGATTACCTACTGCCTCCTCCTCAATTATTGGATGTTCCAATTCTGGGATTTCAACGTTCTCCACTCCAGATCGTCGAGGTATACACATTTTTGATTTAAAAAGGGTAAATAAATACTAAAAAATGAAATATGAAAACTTACAAACAAAGCAAAAACAACCAAATACACGAACACAATCTAAATACTTTGTAAAATATGTTTTCCAGATACGATGTTGACTACTCATTCAAACTATCCAACCATAATATATATATGTAAAAAGAATACGTATTCTTTTTCTCATAACCACCTTCTCGTCATGCATTTGTATATTTTTGTCTGTTTTCTATTCATTTACGTTTTGACTCTGTTTATTATTATTATGATGCAAACCTACGTATTTTTGCTGACAATATCGGATTCCCGTTATATCTTGTCTATATTGTATTGTATTATTTAAGACTTTAGACTCGAATGATGTCATTCTTTACCTATATTAACTTGTTCCATATTCTTTGTTATCGACGTTGATTTATATAATTTTATTTTTGCTCGTTTTCATTCTCGAGTAGGTCATTGGGCCAGATAGACAGATAAAATACGTTTCGTTCGTTTTCGCCCGATATATGCATTTGAAATTTCTAATTTCACTTTCGTTTCTTGTACACAATTAAAAATTAAATATTTTCAAGTTCAACGAATCTTTGTGTCAACTTTATTTATTTTCAAAGTGCAAATTAGCGTTCAAAATTGATGAATTCGAACTTACATATATATTTCTTGATATTCATTGCTTACGTCTTAAACATTCAAACCACTGCTTCATTAGTATTTCAATCAGGTAACTTATTAGCAAATGATGAGTGCTCCACTTAAGATTCTTCGTCTCAAATTAGCATTGATTACCTTTCTTTTCAACTTTGTATAAATAGATGCTTTGAAACGTAAATGTATTAATAAGATATTCGCAAACTAATTATGAAAAAAATACAACTTCTCCCGAAAAAACTAAAAACTTTCCATTGTAAATGTAAGTAGTAAAAAATCCATTTTGTCACGACATAGTACTTTATTACCAAATAATATTCGAGCTATAATATGCGGACCCAGTGGTTGCGGAAAAACAAATTTGATATTTTCTCTATTAACACATCCAAATGGTTTAAAATATCAGCATGTTTTTATATTATCAAAATCTTTGGAACAAGAAAAGTATTTATTACTACAAAAAATTTTCGATAATATTACCGGCTTAGAAGCAAAATTTATACACGACGAATCTGCATTACCATCTCCCGAACAATGTCCTTCCGACTCTATAGTAATTATCAACGATGTATTATGTCTCAAAGCTGACAAAAATAAAATTTGATCTTTTTTTTGTTTTGGAAGACACAGAAATATTGATGTATTTTATCTGTATCAAACTTATACTCACATTGAAAAACATTTATTACGAGATAATGCTAATTTCATTATTATTTTTGTGCAAGACAAAATTAATTTACGACACATTTACAATGAACATATTGCGCCAACTTGCACATTTGA